>JBAMJR010000112.1:477500-817500 GCA_038501785.1 Myoxocephalus aenaeus | reverse complement strand
CTGCCAATTTCAGAACTTTATATTTATATTTAGTTGTAGTCGTTTGATGAAGCTATTTCTTTTAGTCACATTTTGTCATTTAATTGACTTTTGTCCGTTTTTTAGTCTCAACAAGAGGTCAAATTTAAATATATATATAGGAGCTCCAACGTTGGATAAATAAATGCAAAACTGCTCCTTTAAAAGGTTGACAGCCTGTATTGATCCTGCACTAAATCACACCGATACGGTGAAGTCCACTTCCACAGCTCTTGATAACGTTGCATTAATATTACCGTACATGTTTTCCTGTGTTAAGTGTCAGCCTGCTTTTGTCCCAGCTATTAAACTGCAGCGTCTTGCCTCATAATCAGTTGGATAAATCAGTCTTTTCTTTTTTTCTTTCTAAGGAATGGTACTGGCACAGACATATCCCGGGGGTGACATATATCCAGTGACATCCACTTTGGTGATCGCCATATCTTATACCACCGCTGTTGAGTCACAGTCTCCCTTTGGTCCCGAGCAAGGCATCTCCAAAAGCAGCTCTGAGAGCACGGCCTCCCAATGGGTCCATCCCAATCCCCAGTATTACCAACAGACAGATATTACACTAAATGTTCACAAACACAGACAAATGGAGGAAGCATGCGCCCTCTGGGATTCTTGGATCATTGGATTCTGTTTGTTTGTTTCTGTTAAAAACATACATCCATTGTGGATTCTACAGAAATGAAATGCAGAGCTGTGTTTTCTTATATATTCTTGTATTGTTCCAGGAATTTAAGTCTCAGAGCAGTCAAGTCTCAGTCTGGATTTGATGGCCTCACCTCTCTGTGGTTTCAGATGCCTTTCCTCCTGCTCGACATTTTTAGGAGATCGCTTACTTGCTCTCTGGCGGAGCGTGAGACGAGAAGATTGATACCACTTTCGGAACTGTTCGTGGTATCGATCTTCTCATCTATACGAATAAGCGTATTTCCCCACAAAGTGAATCCGTCTTGTAAGTTATTTTCTGTTCCAAAGATATCAGACTGAGCTCACCTCATGCTGTTTTCTCCATGGTGTATTCATTTGATGGAACGAGATTTTATTTTATTTTTTTAGCTTTTTCCACCAGTTCTCTAATCTGATCATCTGTATGAGTCTGCAGAACACAAAATAAATACGACGAGCACTCGGTTTCAATCCGTCTGAGGTGGTTGATGCTCGGGCTGATTTCCTTTTTTCTAAAAAAGTATGTAGACGACCCATTCTCACTCCAAGCGCGTCAAATAAAGCTTGGTCAGTGCTCATCGCAGCTTTAGCTCTCAATGTGATGAACGTGAGCAACTGATGTACAGTATTACTCCAAACTAATGGATGGATGGGTCAACCAAACATGGGACCGTGGTCACTGGACTGCTGTTCGTGTCCCTAAACTGAAAGGAAGGTTGAAATCTATACGCTATAAAGCGGTGCGTAGAGCGTCAGTATTCGACGCATTGGTGAGCGAATGTGTTGACGTTGAATTTGTGTCGGTTATTTTGAATTTGTCTCATCGAGGTCACACACAAAAAAAAAAGGAAAACCGCCACGCCATCCCGCCTGTCCGACCATCACTGTCAGTGGATCGCAGAAAGATGAGACGAGATTTGGATGACGGTGAAAAGACGAAGACGGAAAAAAGACGTCGCCACTTGAAAGGTGGCGGGAAAAGAAGACGAGAGAACAGAGTGAACACGCGTGAAGGGAGAGAACCGTTCAAGGACGCGTCCTCTTTGTACTTTTTGTCGCGTGTCCAAATGTCCGCACTCGAGGCTCTTAAGTGGAAATAAATCAGGTGACGAGCCTGTGTGTGAATGAGAATCAGCGGTGTTTGTGTGTACGAGATAGAGGTGCACTCTCATTTATCAACCCCAGCCTAACCCCACCCCCTCAGTCACGTTGCAGCGGCCTGAACGAGGCCCACAGACTTTGCTCAGCCCTAATTGGTGAACTGTCTGCACCGGGCGGCCGTCACATCAGTCGCCTGTCCGCCTCGCTTTGTGATCTGCTCCCTCTAATTAGGGAGGCGCTTTTTTTTTTGGTGCTTTTCTTTGAACATCCGTCTTAAAGTATCATTTCATCTGTTTCCACCCTCCGCCAGTCCATCTATCACACTCGTTGGTTTGTCCTCCTCCCTCAACCTCTCTGCGTCCCCGCGCTCTGCGCATTCATTTGACTCTGTGGCCCAGCGTATTGTGGTGAATGCTAATAGGTTCCCACGCTCACAAGGTACAATATAGTGAAGAGTAAATGACTGTGTGTGTGTGTGTGTGTGTGTGTGTGTGTGTGTGTGTGTGTGTGTGTGTGTGTGTGTGTGTGTGTGTGTGTGTGTGTGTGTAGGAAGCTGGGCAGTCCACAGTTCCATTAGCCTGATGGAGTTTCTATTAAATTAGAAACTCTCTCTCTCTTTCTCCCTCTGACTCTCTCTCTCTCTCTCTCCCTCTGACTCTCTCTCTCTCTCTCTCTCTCTCTCTCTCTCTCCCAATCACATTAGTGCTCTTATCTCATTTGTGGAAGCTCTGCAGGCAGTGAGGGGTGGAGGCAACGGAGGGGTGGAGTTATGATCTGGAAGCGGACAGGAAAAAAAAGAACAAGCCCCCGTGAATAGAAAAAGAAGCAGGGCGGGCATATGATGTGTATCTACAGTGTGTGTGTGTGTGTGTGTGTGTGTGTGTGTGTGTGTGTGTGTGTGTGTGTGTGTGTGTGTGTGTGTGAGGATGTAGGGATCTTTAAAATGAGATTGGTGATCGACAACTCGGACAGATACGGCGGCCTTTAATGCTGCCTATACAAAACGCAGCAGAGAGGGGTTGCGACGACCAGTGTGTGTGTGTGTGTGTGTGTGTGTGTGTGTTTGATTCTAAAGACAAGATGTCAGCTACACGCACACACACAATATTGACAATAATTGGTTTCTACTTCTGCAGCGGGCTAATCGAGGATATGAGTTTGATTAGAACTGGATAAGGTTTAGGGTAGGGCTAAGAGAAATAATTCAACATTTTGGGGAAATATTTCGGGTTCCTACCAGGAGTTAGATGAGAAAATCAGCGGCAGTCTCCTGTCTGCGTGCTTAGTAATTATGAAGCTATAGAGTTAGAGGGCCGTTATCTGAGCCTGGCATGAAGACTGGCAGCAGGGGGAAAACACAGAGCACAAATTAACGTCTCAATTGTTTCATTTAAATACAGAAGTGCACAAACAAACTCATTTGGGCTCTTAGAGAGGATTGCATGCTGTAACTATTTCTTCACTGATGTCTGGTAGTCTGAGAGCATCGGGGGTGATGACTAGATCCAGGGAGGTCGCTGCGCCTGGCTGTTGTTCTGCAAGAAACAGTTGCAGCACAGAACTCACCGTGAAACCACAAATTCTTCTGCTTTTGTATTTTAACTTGTGTTGAAATCAAAGTTAACAAAGATATAACATGTTTTTTTTTTAGGAGATAATTGAAGTGATAAATTCCTGAGCGAGAAAGCTGAGTTCTCCCGCTCACGGAGTATTACTACATGTACCAGAAAGCATTGCGCGTCCTCTTCCTCAGCTAAAACAACCGTCCTTCCGTTGCCTGTATGATCTGGCTTGAATGAATTGCGGCTGGATATTCCAGTCACTGTAAAATGTACCCTTGTCCATAATGGCCCTTCACTCCCCTATGTTGTGATGTAATTTGCTGGAGAAGCCACATACAAACAAAGAGGACATGAAAGTGTGTATTTGAGCAGCACATGGATGCTTACCATGTAGACGATAGGAGCCGGTGTGTAGCTGTGTACGGATCAATGGCTGTACTTCCAAAAGCAAACCTGAGGGTATCTTTTTGATATTCACAGGCCGTCGAAACCACAAACTCATATCATTTAGTGTTCCTGCAGAGGACAAAGCGTCAGATGGCAAAGCCCAACGTCAGACTCAAAACCAATTGAATTGAATTGAAAAAGACTTTATGCATGTTTCGAGTAGAAATTCACACGAGTTGGGAGTACGCCTATAAGTACCTTTTCGAGTGATGTCATACGAGGATACGTTGTTTGCCACCAGCCACCCGGGGATCATAGAGGTCACGACTTTGGGGAAACTTAACAAGGGACGTAATGAGACGAGCGAGAGGGAGGGCAGCTGGACGCGTGGAGACAGGCTGCCATAGAGACCTGCCATACTGAGACAATTTGTCCCTGGAATGTATGATTATCAGCGTGTGTGTGTGGGTGTGTGCAGGCGACGGTGAGCCATTACCCAGGTTTTAAACGAGGGTCTGCATCAACAGCAACTATTCTAATAATGAGCGCCTTCCCTGCACAGACAAACTAATGCACTGCTGGCGTCTGCTGGGTCCTATTGTGTTTACGTGTGCTCGTGCATATGGCTGAGTAAGGGAACATGCCTCTTAAATTGTCCAAGGTGACACGAGGCCGCTGTGTGGAGACATCCTTTGCAATGCAATTCTGGCAGCGATAGTGTTTCTCTGTTCTGCTGAGAGCCAAGTCACACACACGCACACACACACACACACACACATCAAAGTCAAGCAGCATCGGTCACAACATAGTTGACTTAATACCTGTCCATAAAAACTTTTCCCTATATATTCTTTTGTATTTCTAATGAGTAGTTCCACGATAAAGTAATGCCCCCTTACAAACATGTGACCTCATATGCAAGCATGCACACACACACACACACACACACACACACACACACACTTGCTGGCAACCACAGAGATTAAATCAAAAACCGAAGAGGTTACCTCACTGCTGACCTTATTGGCTAAACCTTCGTGTGGTTAATTTGTGCCTTTTTGAGTAATCTCTCTCAATGATTAACAAGCTCTCTTTCTTCCCTGTTCTCCCAAAGTCTTTGTTGTTCACAGTTAGGGCCCTTGACTTTTTTCAACCTTCCTCCTCGTCAGCTGTTTTTTAATTGTTGTTCCCGTTATTATGTCCAAAAGGCCTTTCCTGTCCCTACAGCGGACTCCCGAAGCCACGTTGTGGTAGCAGCTTCAGCTTTAAGGCCCACTCACGCCGCCATTTAAAAATGTGGAAATACCACAATCAAATTATTTCTAATGGGTTCAATGGATTGAGTCGGGGGAACAATAAATCCGCATTACGTTTTCACATTGAATAAGCAAGCCTTCTTGCTACTGCTGACCTTTAGGAAATCTGATTAGCTTCGTCTGTTGATTTCGTTAACTAAAACTATGACCAACTATGTTTAGCCTTTTATTTTCTCTCTCTCTTTGTGCCAAACATGCTAGCATGTTCCAGGTGTGCTAGCGTGTTAGCTCACCAGCTTTGTAGTTCATCAACCAGCCTTGTGAACAAGACACATGGATCAATTTAGCCACTATCTACAACACCAAGTATTAATAATGAAGCTTTTTTTCTTTCTCTGCATAACAATTTGAAGCCTAATTAAGGTCAAACACAAGTAAATCAGAAGAAACGTCTTCAGGTGATTCATTCATCTTAATGTTCAGGGCAGCAGATTGTCCTCTCATGCATTATTTCATCCTTTAACAAATTATTTTATTTTATGTTTTGCGCATTCGTATTTTATCTTTAATTCCTTATTAATACCCTGTCACATTTCTGCTGCACTAATCTCTCTTTATTAATTACTAATCTAATCCCAGCTGCAGTGTTTGTTCTGTACAAGATACTTTATTTTTTCTTCCCCCCAAACAGTTAAGGAAATTGATGCTGAGTGGGATTTGACGGCTTTAAAAAAAAAAATCTGGTTAACTGCAATAACAGAATAAGAGCCTTGATTAAGATAAAAAACCTATTCATCTGTCACAAGATCTCAACTCTCTGTTTTCATTTACACAGAGACATTTTCTTAATCAGATTACAGCAAACAGACACGTCTTCCATAAAGATATTAGCTTTTATTAATTGTATGTTTTGCCTCCATTGCTCTGATGCCAGAGGAAGAACAAGTTGTTCCTCAAATGTTACAAAATAATCCATATTGCAGTTCAAGGGAAAACAACTTGTTTATCATTACTCCTGCACTAATCGATTGGCCTTCTCGGTCCTGGCCTCCAGTCATCCATCGGTCCAGATGTCGTGTGTGTGGGTTGTTTCTCCCAGGATCTCCTGTCTCTAGGTCCTGGGAATCAAATACAGTAGCAGACAGTAAACACAGCTGGGGTGATGTGTGTGTGTGTGTGTGTGGGGGGGGGGGGGGGGGGGGGGGGGGTGGTATATATAGGTTTAATGTGGTCATGGTCCGTTAGCCGGGAGTTGCTTCACATTGGGACGGAGACAGAAAGAAAGCTGCATGGGGTGTATCGCTCTATTTTACTAAAAGAGAAGGACGGCGCCACATTGGCTTTAATCCTATAAATTCAGCCTGGTATTAGCCAGCTTCAGGCCATATCGTATATTTATTTATCAATTTTGATTGCCTGCCAGTGTTGTGCACCTCCATAACCTTCATTTATCTTTACCGTGCAGCCATTATGAATGCTGGCAGCGTATTTCATGGGAGGGCATTATCAGAGGTTATAACTACCATTCTAATGGTTTAGAAAGGCCAAACTGCCCGGAGCACGTTGTGAACGTGAAACTTAGTATTGGTAATCGATACAAAATAACAACAGGCTTAGGCAACAAATGGACCTATCCATCGCCCACAATCGCTTTGTGGCTCTTTACTTCCTCCTTTGCTGCCGTCATATTTACTTCAGTCACTCGAGGCCAAAGAGGTCTTCTTGTATTGGTTTCGGTGATCAGTATATGAATAGACCAATGTTTTCCCAAATGTGATTTTCTGGTGACCGACTTTATTCGAAATAGCAAACCATCTTGACTCCATTCACAATAGGCCTCATCAATAAATCGTGAGAAAAAAAGCCAATGTGTGTGCAAATGAACGTCCCTGATTCCATTTTTACAGCCATCTTTGCGCATCACCTAATATTGTCTCGAAGCGGTAAACCAGCCATTTCCAAGAGATGTATGTTGTATGTATGTAAATCACAACTTCATTTCACGCATGTTTTATTGAAAACATGCACACGTTAATATATTTTATCGTGTGTTTCAACGATCTACTGCAGATATAAATGTTAAATAAAAGGCCAATCTGTACATGTATCTGGCAACCCAAATAAAAGCTCCCTTTACCCACCTGTGGCTCCTGGCCCTTTGGAAATGACTGGAATAGACGATACCAGCCTTCTGAACCTCCTTGTATGTGTAGCAGCCCCTTCTTATCTCCCAGGCTGCTGACTCCTCATAACGCCCATTCAATCTGCTGATAACACATTCAAAGCAGGTGCACGGTCAATGATTGACAGAGGTTGTTTCACCAGAGTCCCACCAGGCTGCAAATGTTGTCTCTCTCTCTTTCTCTCAGCCTGATTACAAGAATAATTTAGATGGATCACTGAGTTTTTGAAAGCGTTTGTGATGAATACAAGTCCCTTTTTTTGTTTTACTCATTTAACCCTTTCTCCACAGTTCTTCACCACCACATCAACCCGGTCAGTGCACTCCAGTCTACTCACCTTTTCACACCATGGGCGTGGCGAATAAACCCAATATTTGCCTGTAGTGGTGAGGTTGCAGAATCACCTGTGATTATTGCGCATCGAAGCTATCCATGTAGCGATGCCATTTCCCACTTGTTCAATAAGAGGTCAAAATAGATAGAAGAGGCTGAGGATCAACTACCAGGATCCAATTGATCCAGCTCGGTGTCTGGCAGTCTGTCTGAGGTACATCCTTGTATAACTTAAGCTACTGTAAGCCATTTTATTGAGTTTCCTTTTGACTAAATGCCATGAGTGGGTTTGAGCTCCCTCTGGTAAACAGTGTATGTCGAGGGCTTTTATTGTGAAAGGTAAGAACAGAAATGTACATATTACCAGGCTAGCTGTTTCCTCTTTTCTTTCAGTCTTTTGTAAACTGGGTGTAGCAGACTGCAGCAGAGAGTAACTGGTTCCTGACACACACGCACACACACACACACACACACACACACACACACACACACACACACACACACACACACACACACACACACACACATTAATAGAAACAGGCTCCAGGTCAACACATGTCATGCCCAGGTCCTAAACTAATGGAGTTTGAGCTGTCTGCTGTTTGTTATCTGCCCTTCAAAGTGGTCTTCAGAGAGATTTCGATCAGTCTTATAAACACATGAGACCTGTGTCTGTCTTTTGGACAGGGCTCTGGGTCACGTGCACACATGCCTTGAACTACAGCTGTTGGGTAAAACAATCTTATAGAGCTTCTCAGGAGCTAAGATAAAACAGCCTGCTCGACGGACATTTATGAGTTTTTACAAAACGCTTCGAGAGGGTTTTTGTCACCAACAACAAGGATGGTGGACGTTCCTCACTGATTGCTAAATATTGGAGTCATTCCAACATGACAAGGATATCTGTCTGTGAGTCGTCTGCCAGCCTGAGTGACCGTCCCGTTAGCGGTCAACGCCCATCAAGTGAACACGTCGAGTTTTAAGATAACGTGTTTGACTGACCGAACTGTCTGTCCAGGAGAATGCCTCTTCATTACACTCTCACATTATTGCGAAACAATATAAGAATAAGATATTCCTGAAACATGTCCCTTTGGAACGAAATAAATAATAAGAAAGACACGCACGTCCAGTGTCCAACAGGATGGGTGCTGTATCGAATATCTAGCAGACGGATCCGCACGCCCAGTAGCTCCGTTAGAGGGGCTTTTATTGCCGTGTAATAAAACACATGACTAATTATCATGCAGACTGATATACTATATATTTTTTCTCCCATGGCAAAGACATGACACACCCTACTCTGCCTCGGGTTGGCTTACCCTGGTAGTCTGACTCTAAACCTAACTAATCTCAACCCAACCATTGAAGGCAGCGAGTAACAAGGGGCAGACTGGTGGCTCATGCTGGAGCCAGTAGGGGGGAACATGAGGAATGTGTAGTGACATCATTCTGCTTAATAATTAGCCATGTGCTTCTGTTTGTTGCAGAGAGAGCTTCATAGCAATCGGCCTTCAGAACGTTGGCTGTTGGTTTTCGGGATAACGGGCTGTGGGACGAATGGGCTTTCTGGTCCAATAGGAATTTTTTTTGAACTATTGGGGTTTCAGAATAATGGGCCGTTGGAACAATGTCACCCTTTCATGCACTTGAGACGTAAACAATGTTGTAAGTTTGAGATCCCAATACAGCCAGACACTAAAACACTGAAATCGAGTCATCATCTCCAGAATGCAGTTTGATAAAGGTAAGTGCAGTGTGGAAAATCATATCAATTTGCTGAAAGTATTGTTAATGCGTTAGTGTGTTCGTATTAATTTGGTAAATTGCCAGGATCCAGCTTTATTGATAGTTCCATACCCATCTGCAGTTGTGTAGGTTGTATTATGAGCATGGTGTCCACTGAACTACTGGAATGACAGCAAATAGTGAGGCGTTTCGAAACATTTTAAAGGGATAGTTTGATATTATTAGCTTTCGTGCTGAGAGTTAGTAGAAGATCAATAGCACTCTCATGTCTATGCACAAGGGTGGAAAAATCATGCTACCAACTCTAAAGATTAATAATGATGAACACATATTAACATGTTAATTTCATCTGTGCATTAACTAAGTGGTTTAACGGGGAACAATGTGATTTAAGGTGCTGGTGGTCAAATGTTCTACCTTTCATGTATTGAGCCTTTATGCTAAGCTAAGCTTATTACCTGCATGCTATAGCTTCATTTAGCATTCAGATATAAGAGTGGAATGATTCAGTCTTTCTTCTTCGCCATCAGGTTTCCTGGTAAACTTGGTTTCATGGGAGTAGATCTTTACTGGACATTGTGGTCACGTCTGATTGTTTTCCAGCATTCGACACCAAGGGGTGAAAAAGGCCGGGCAGGGTGGTGACTAACACTGTTACGCGTAGTCCTGTCTCACCACAGCCCATCCTCAACACACGCTAACACACACACACGTAGACACACAGTGTATGCCCTGTAGCTTTAGAAAAAAATCCTCCAAAATGATCCCGTGTTCATATTAAAGACTGCTGTACCTCTCTCTCTCTCTCTCTCTCTCACACACACACACACACACGCACACGCACACACAAACTTTCCCCCAGCAGCAGCACATATTCACAAACGCATTTGGAAGAGGAAGGAGGTGATGTCACCTGCGTCTCTTCCTCCTCTCTTCTGCTCCACCCCTCCACACTTCCACCACTTCTCTCCATCTTCCGACCGAAACCAGATTGTCGCTTTGTAAAGGAAAATAAATGAAAAACACCTTTTAAATAGCAGTAAACCAGATAAGACAGCGACCTCTCTTTGGGATATTTGGGCCTTGACAAAGGGGGGTGGAAGGAAGGCTACTGTGATACAACATGAAAACCAGGTTCAGCTGTTCTATACGCTACGGTAGCATGTCGCATGCAGCTACCTCAGTGTGAACACGTGGGTCACATATTATTATAATAGTAAGCAGCAGCTATTCAGGTTCCTTACTGAGCGAGCGAGTCTGACATTAAAGAGCTGCCACTGTGTGTGTGTGTGTGTGTGTGTGTGTGTGTGTGTGTGTGTTGCTACACCATTTACGCCGCTCAAACTGGCTATGATGAATTGGTATGACCTGTGACCCCCTCCATCAGAATAACCGGTGGTGAGTTTAGCCCGAGGGTGTCTCTGCCGGCTCAGTCATTTAGCCGGAGTGACTGCTTTGATTACACTGTGCTGTAAAAATACAAAAAAAACAGATTTTTAAGGCTTTAAACAGTGCGTCAGAAAAATATATATACTGTATAGTTCAGAAACATGAACTGCTTTGGTAAAATGCAACTAAAGCCCATCATGCTAATATACAGATATGTAGTCTTTTATACAATATTGCAGTTTGGTGACTCAGCATCATGTGGGCTAAAAAGGATATCTCAGCAAGTTAGTATTGCACAAAGTTGTGGCCTTAGAATGGACAGATTAAAACCATGGTTCAAATTAAGACATCAGTCCTTTTGGGGGGTTAAAGAGACAGTATAGCTTTTTAACCCTCTGAGGTCGGCGCCCGCGTCGAAGCGTTACACCAGGTGTCTAAATGTTTAATAAAATTATAATCATCACAATAATACGTCACATAAATATGGTTAAAAATCTGGCGGATAGATATGGTTTCCACTTCCGCGTCTGAGCATCTAAACATGGACATGAGGCGTGCAAAGCTTCCCTGTGAGTAAGAAGGTGCCAAGCAAAGAGTCCTGAGCAGAGCTATATTGGAGGGGACAGACGGCGCAGCTTCAGAGCCTGAAGGATTCACTAACAAGGAGCTAGCCGGAGCTAACGGGCCAGATAGCTGGCCACAGCGTTTCTGTGAGACTGAACGGTGAGTAATCAATTGTTGTCCCTATCACCGTTAACTTTCTTACAGTGAACATGGTACGACCAGTAGTGCTGGACCTCCATTATATGTTTGTAAGACAGTAAATAACGTGTGTTGACGAGAGCTACGAGCGATTAGCACGTCGGTAAATAGTTCTGTGTTGGCTGTTATCATCCGTATATATGACTAAACGGGGCATAATCAATTGTTGTCTCTATCACCGTTAACTTTCTTACAGTGAACATAGTACGACCAGTAGTGCTGGACCTCCATTATATGTTTGTAAGACAGTAAATAACGTGTGTTGACGAGAGCTACGAGCGATTAGCACGTCGGTAAATAGTGCCGTGTTGGCTGTTATCATCCGTATATATGACTAAACGGGGCATAATCAATTGTTGTCTCTATCACCGTTAACTTTCTTACAGTGAACATAGTACGACCAGTAGTGTTGGACCTCCATTATATGTTTGTAAGACAGTAAATAACGTGTGTTGACGAGAGCTACGAGCGATTAGCACGTCGGTAAATAGTGCCGTGTTGGCTGTTATCATCCGTATATATGACTAAACGGGGCATAATCAATTGTTGTCTCTATCACCGTTAACTTTCTTACAGTGAACATAGTACGACCAGTAGTGTTGGACCTCCATTATATGTTTGTAAGACAGTAAATAACGTGTGTTGACGAGAGCTACGAGCGATTAGCACGTCGGTAAATAGTGCCGTGTTGGCTGTTATCATCCGTATATATGACTAAACGGGGCATAATCAATTGTTGTCTCTATCACCGTTAACTTTCTTACAGTGAACATAGTACGACCAGTAGTGTTGGACCTCCATTATATGTTTGTAAGACAGTAAATAACGTGTGTTGACGAGAGCTACGAGCGATTAGCACGTCGGTAAATAGTGCCGTGTTGGCTGTTATCATCCGTATATATGACTAAACGGGGCATAATCAGTTGTTGTCTCTATCACCGTTAACTTTCTTACAGTGAACATAGTACGACTAGTAGTGTTGGACCTCCATTATATGTTTGTAAGACAGTAAATAACGTGTGTTGACGAGAGCTACGAGCGATTAGCACGTCGGTAAATAGTGCCGTGTTGGCTGTTATCATCCGTATATATGACTAAACGGGGCATAATCAATTGTTGTCTCTATCACCGTTAACTTTCTTACAGTGAACATAGTACGACTAGTAGTGTTGGACCTCCATTATATGTTTGTAAGACAGTAAATAACGTGTGTTGACGAGAGCTACGAGAGATTAGCACGTCGGTAAATAGTTCTGTGTTGGCTGTTATCATCCGTATATATGACTAAACGGGGCATAATCAATTGTTGTCTCTATCACGTTAACTTTCTATCAGTGAACTCATACTGACTGTATTAATGTATTTTACAGAGTGGATTCAGAGCTGTGAGGGTCCAGAGGACAACATGCAGCATCGCTGCAGCAGCCTCCCTGTCCGTCTGCCTGCCTGAACACATCACCTAGCAGGCCGCAAAGCCAGCCACAGCTCATCATCCCCACCATATAATAATAAATTTTTTTAGACATTAAATTACATGTGTCTACCATTTTATTCATATATTCCACTGCTTTTGTGAACCTAAGACCTTTTGGTAAACCAATTTCCATCACCAAAACCGATATCCCACCGGAGTAAAGTTATGTTTTCACAACAAATATGAGACATTTCCAAAATCAAGATTCAATTTTTCAGCTTTAGTCATATTTTCATATTTACACTTGTGCCTTTGGTACAATGGTGCCTCATTATATAGATAGCTGAGATTGTTCTGTATTTTTTGATATACAACACATGATTTTGTATCATATGCTAGTGACTTTAAAAAGGGGAATTTAAAAAGTATGTAAAATCAAGAAAAATCAAGAAATTGACCACCAGACCTCCAAGTGTTAAAGATAACACATTCTTGCTCTAAAAAGAAAAGAAAAAAACACCCTTTCTCCTTTCGCTACATTCAGTGCATCAAAATTGCATCCTACACTTCCCATAATGCAACTCTTTTTTCTTTGACCTAAATGTTTTAAAACTCCATGCCACCGGTTCATAAAGCTGGCTTTCTGCAAAAAAAATCTCAAAATCTCAAGCCCAGTCCAGGATGACCCCGATGACATCATCAGGCCCTTCACTCGGACTTGACAAAGACAGAATGCAACTGCTTTCACAAGCTCAATAGCACTCCTTGGGATGAGTAACCGTGTAGTCATATGTGGAGTGGGCGGTGGGTCGCTTCAATGCAGCAAAACTCAAAAAACTAGCTCATTAAAATTGGTTGCAGGTACTCGGTCTCTCACTCTGCTCAGAAATGCCAATAAAGTCTGTTCCAGTCAGAGCCTGCTCACTGAAAGTGACATGTTTCACACTGTGTTTGTATTTTCATGCAGCGCGATTAAATTCATCTCATCTATTTCTGAACCTGCACTGACCCCAAATATTTGCATGTCACAGACTCATTTAGAAACACATGGGAGTCCAGATCCAGATCAGGCTGATGATACGCGGGCTGCATATAGAGAGACAACTGTTGTCATTTGCCCTGCAATGCAGGGAAGGTGATGACAATGAGGGCCAGAACAGAATCAGGACGGGGACAAAGGTCATCGTCAGAACACACTGCCTAATGGGGATCATTATAGGGAATTGAGTCCATTACTCATTTTGCTTGAGGACCTCCACTTTGAGAGCTACTGGTCTGGAACCGTGGTGGTCAGATAATAAACCACTGTTTCCCCATCCGCCCTCCTTCCGTTTCCTCCCTCTACTCCCTCACCTCCTTTTCTCTTCAAGGCTCTTCTCCTCTTCCTCACCCTCTAATCCATCATGGTTTTGCTCTTTGCCCTGGCTGCTGTCAGACGGGAAAGAATGGTCACAGTGGTGAGTGGACTATGCATCTGTATTCCCCACGAACATACCCATAAAAAAAATATATCCGGATATGCCAATTACAATTCCCATTAGCAATGACAGCAAAACATACGCAGCGAGAAAAACGTTCGAGCAAGGCTGGTTATTAAATCTACTGACGCATCGATGTAAAAGCGATCAATAAGTATATCAATGAGGCTAGTGATTGATACATCCTGTGATCCATATTGCTCTGCCTTTATAGTTGCTGCGGTGAATCCCAGACGCCCTGTCATTGATAGCGCTAACCGTTCTTCCAAAGGACGAGAGTTTGCCTGAGGGACGGCCGCTCATGGATACGGGGACCACAGCTTTACAGCCAGGGACGCAAAGGTGATCCAAGCCGCTGGTCCGTCATCTGGACAGGACTGCAGACGGACACGTCTTCAGTCGGCAGCTCCGGTGCAGCAACATGGATAAGATCCCTCTCTGACTTCCCACCTTCTTACCATTGTGGTTGTTCGACCAAATGACCAAATCGTATCAGTAGCAGGTTTTTTATTTTCTTATACTTTCAAGCCAAAGCGGCTATCCACTGTGCACGCTAACTGCCTTGTGCTTCTGTGATGTTCGTCTGAAAATGACCAGCGAGCTTTCTAAATCAGGGTCGATAAGTGAACACTCTCGTTGCGTGGGTTGTTTTGTTGGATTTCATTTGGTCCGTGGTAATCCGACCTCGTCAAATACCGACGCTTGCTCAGTGTCCCTGCACTTCAAACTATGATGCTCTGGAGCCGTGAACGCCGTGCCCAAGGGGTCCAAAGATGACTGAGGAGATAGGGAAGGAGAACAAATGTGAACTTATGCCATATATAACATAATGTTCAGATTTGTTTTGGAAATACTGGAGCGTTTTACTTTTTTAGGACACTGAAAGATTCAAATAAAAATGTACTTTTGGGATAAATTATCAGTGTGCCTTAAATTCACTGACCGGAGGTCCCACTGCTAGCGCACATTTTTATTTACCACTTTTATTAGCTGCAGCAAATAAGTGAATATTGAATTTCCGCAGCAGGTCATCCTCTTCTGAACCTCGCCCCACCCCTTCGCCTCTAGTCCACTCTCCAAGTGATAAATAGCCACTGAATCATGGCATTGATCCATCAGGAGGAGAAAAAAAAGGCCATTGAATTAAACCGTAAGGTTACTAACAATGATGGAGACTTTCAATCTTCACTCGACTCCTGGGAATTGATCAATGCTCTTAAAAGAGGCTCAGTGTGGCTTAATATGGGGCTCAACTCTTCACGGCCACACAAACACTATAGTAGCTTGAGCAGAGCAGGCAGCAGGGCTGCACGAAACAAGATACGCCTGTTTATTTATTGACCTTTCAATGAACTGCGGTCAGTCCACCACCCATGGTGCAATGCCCCCATGCGTGGGCTGTGGAGCTAGACGTAATTACCCGAGTCGTATGGAAATCCTCTGAAACACAAGACAATCGCCGAAGTCCAGCTGTGTAGGCAGACCCAATCTGATGAAGCCCTTTGATTTACATAAATAGGGATAAGAGACACGAATAAAATGAAATGAAATGTAAAACGCCTTGTGTTTGTCATCGGAGTTGTGCGTGTGCGTGTGTGTGTGTTCCTATATATATGTGTGTGTGTGTGTGTGTGTGTGTGAGTGTGACGGATGGAGTAGGAGGCAGTAATTACAGGAACGCCAACCTACACTGCAGATAGAGATTGAGATGGATGGGTGAATAAGTGGTCAAAGAGAAGGGTGTGTATGAACAAAGAGGAGGACAAATAAGATGGAGAGTAACAAATTCATATATTCTATAATGTATTTATTCATATTCTAGCCTGGTCTCACTTCCAGGACAGCAATTCCCGACCAGGCCCCCTTTAGTGAGTAAAGATCTGTTCATACTGTCCACACGTTTCATACTGTTTCACACATTAGTTTGCTACAACTTGATAGCGTAGCGACCGATGTAAGTAGTAGACGTGACCAACGCACTATTAAGAGCAAGAGGTCCTTTAAGGATGGGAGCTACTGCGTCATAGAGTCACATGGCTTTACATCCGTAGCTCAACTTAGCTCTACGTGCTACCTGTTTGTCACTTCATGTACATCAAGACACTTGATGTTTTATATTGCAAAGCGGCTTTGCTCTCTCAGTCGTGGGAAGAATTGAAGCAGGTTGGGGAACATGACATTGCTAATCCGCTCAAATCTCTCTGCAGGTATCACCAGACCAATCTTGTCTGTAGAGCTGGCAATCAGTACAAAGCGATTTGTCTACCATTTATCTGTAATTGTTTAAAGATATTGCCTGGGGGGGCGGGGTGTGTCAGAGCATGTGCACGTGCACGTGTCAGAGCAGTCCTCTGTGCCCTTGTGTTCAGTGACCCTGACTGCCGGTCCCCTTGGTAACACTGGGTCATTTCCTGGTTGGTGTGATTGGATGATGGGAGCTCACCAATGTGCCCTTTGGGATCTTCATAATGAACTCAGACTTGCACTCTGTCTGGATTGGACTGAAGAGCCAGTGGAAGTATACTGTATGAGGAAACGGCTGATATTAGATAAAAATTTCAATTAAATGAATCCTTTATTAATACATGAGTAATACAGTAAATATGCACATGAAATATAAATATAAAGTTGGTTTATATAGTAATAATTAGTCATTTATTTTAAATGATTATCGCTTGTGAAATGCTATTTCTTCAGGTAAATTCTTTACAGTGTTATTGGTGATGTGTAATTTGTACCTATACACCTTTCCACAAATCAAATACTAATACAGATCACACACACACACACACACACACACACACACACACACACACACACACACACACACACACACACACACACACACACACACACACACACACACACACAGACACACTCTCTCTCTCTTCACAACACAGAATCCTCATCAGATGCACAAATTAATTTAGTCCACTTTTCCCACATTTTTTCCTCTGAAATAAAATCATTGAGGTTTTACCTTCAATGAAAAAAACAGTACGATACAGTAATGGTGTCACGTGTAGATTAGATTCATAGCCACTGCACCTCCATCCCCCCATGGATCAGCCCGGCTCACTTCAAAACAACTGCATTTGTTCCAGGCTATGTGGTTTGACTAATTGGTCTCTAAATAATTGAAGAGTTTCATTTCAAAATTACACATCCACCATTTGTACAAAAAGTGACGCCTGCTTAAACACAAAGATTGATAGCGCCATTTAAAACATATTGTGGTGCTGTGAGAGTCCTTCACTGACAACATTACAACACCGCCCACAGACGAGATCCACACGGAGTAAATGCTGAAGATGGACCGGTGTTTTGTCTGTGATAGCAGATGTTTGGACATGAAAAGAAGGAGCGCCCCGGTGAGAAATGGCTCCGAGATCAAGCCGCCAGGTTCCCGACAAATCATGTGCCACACTTCTTTTTGTGGGTTTTTGCTGGAAAGAGTGGAGCAAAGATCAAGGCACAAATATCTATCCTTTTTTTACCATGAATCCTGGCTCCACTCCCACAATGCTCTGCGCCAGGGGAGAGAGGCTAACGTTCTCTTTCTCTCGCACTCCAACAGGCTCAGGCTTCCTCCCATGTGCAGGACTTGTTCGCCTTCTAATGGGAAGGTTACTGCACGTCTGCAGTAATCTGTGGGAAACATGCAAGGTGCATAGTCTTAAATTGATTCATTCACCAACTATGTGACTCAGCAGCTTACTACTATCAGTCAGAAGAGACGCCAGAGAGGAGGTCCAGGTCTGATTTCATCCACAAAGTCCTTGTTGACAGCCATTTCCTTGAGAGAAGTTTCAGTTAATTAAGTACAGCAGTGACATGAGGTCTGATCACTCAAAGTAATTTAACTCCCACGTGTAGATATACTATGGGTGTGTGTGCATGTCCTTTAAACCTGGATGAAGCGCTTTTTTCACACACACTGACACTGACACATGACCTTAAAAAGCTGGTGTGCCAAATGAATTGGAACACACATCCGCATTCATTTGAAGTGGAGTTTCTGGCCACCTGACAAGCGTGAGCGACAATATTCGGTTTCCTCTCAGCGCTGTTTTTGGTTTTCCTGAGAGAAACATCTGTCTGTCATCTGCGTTGTTCCACAAAGGTTGCTTGCTATTGTTGTATCTGAGCGTCTGTGCTGAAATCGACTGCCTGCTGTGCCTGGAGCTTGGATGAGAGCATCGAGACTGAGCCAAGACAGCGAAGCCTGAATGAAATGCTTTTGTGTAGCTGACGACGAGGTGGAGTCACGTCGTCATTCTCTGTGGATTTTTTTTAGCTTTGAGGATAATGTGAAGAATTGACCGCCAGTCGTATGAAGAGGTATATGAAGGAGATTCCCTTTGCTGATCTCACAGTCACCAAACATTTTAGATGTCTTCATATGAAACCTGAAGACATTTGTTAAAAGAGTTTAACCGTCAAAAAACAAATACAGGAACTCAAAATGTTTATTATTTCAAGGAGTATTTTGAGAAGGAGAAAAGGAAAGCTGAGTGACAGGAGAGTGGAGTGAGAAAATAATTGTGTGTGTGTGTGTGTGTGTGTGTGTGTGTGTGTGTGTGTGTGTGTGTGTGTGTGTGTGTGTGTGTGTGTGTGTGTGTGTGTGTGTGTGGTCATGAGGTTTCACAGATGCTGTGTAATGGAGTTACGAGGTTTTCTTTAATGGATTTGGACCACAGTGTCTAACAGCTGGTTGTGTGCGACCACAGAAGGTGTTCAGATCAAATGGTCCTCACTGGTTTTGTGGACTCCCCCACCTGATGCAACCTGCGCAGCATCTGGCTAAAGCAGCAGTGTGGACTCACCCATGACCATCTGTCCAATCCAGAAGGCTGTATGGAATATAACTGCACGGTAGAAAACATTGCCACCGGCATATGCTCCTCCATAAGTGAACCTAACTGAAGACCTTGGATGGACCTAATGGGTCTGAAAAGGCCAGAGAAGATGTATAGATAAATTCATCCATGTTGTCTGCCTGGAAATCCAGATAGGCATCCAATCCAACTAAATCAATTCACTGTTTGCTCCAATTACATGGTGGTGTTTGAGCACCACAGGGAGACATTCTTTGCTCGAGGAAAGTGATGACTCAACTAAAGACATGTAAACTGTGTCCTCAACAGCAGTGAGCTGCAGTCCGTCCAGAGAGGAGTGGACTCCCCCGACATTAGACCCTAAAGCTGAAAGCCTCAAAGCTACGATTACCAGCTGGCTCATAGGAATCAACCGTTAGAATGTGAGCAATGGGTCAAGAAGCAAGTTCCCCGTGACCCATTTAGCCTCTTTTAGCGGATCGTTTTAGTTTTCTGGCCAAAAAACTACGCTCTCATCCAGCTCATTCCAAGTTGTTTATTCACTAATGCTTTCCCGCTAAACCTACTGGAGACAGTTGTACCTTCATAGATGATCCTTGATCGATTTGCGAAGAAACGCTCAGATTTGACCGATTTGATTTGAATGACTACCTGACTCCTGATGAATCCTCAAACTGACCATCCTGAAGTCACACTGGAAATAAAGGTGAAGGAAGGACAGCTCTATAAAGCATTAACCCATTAACGGGTCATTTTTGGACAGAACAAAAGAATATGCAACACATCAACCTCATGATGCAACATTTCTTGCAAGGCTGGGTACCAACAAGCTTTATGTTTTGATGTTTAATAAAACCCACACTATCAATGTATACCAAACTATGCACTGCCAATGTTTCCTAGGCAATAATGTCAATTCTGTCTTTTTACCGTTTACTTGTTTGTAATATCTTGCTGTTTTTTGTTATTGCACTATCCCCTTTGCTACTGTAACACTGCATTTTGTCCTCACTTTGAGACTAATAAAGGATTATTCTAACAGTTATGGTTACGGTTGTGTTTGGGTTCGGCCAAATCCGAGAGCAAGTGCCGCCTAAAATCTCCTATGCACAAATGCCTGAGTTAATCTTAAAAGGCAAATATATTTAGGCGAAGCTGTCTCCCTCACCCCGTCTTCGACACGCCCTAATCCTGATTCCTATCGACGTCTGAATTGAGACAAATGAAGGGCCGATGCCGAACAAGTGTTTCAAACTTCTTTAAATCCTCAGCATGGCATGAGAGCAGCTCCATGGCGGCTCGTCGATACAGCGAGAAGCTGCAGAACTACATTTTCCTTGTCTCGTTTTTTTTTTTTTGTCAGTGCGAGTTACCTCACACAGAGAACGAGACAGAATTATTCATAAGGAGCCGTCTTCGTACCGGTAAGATCGTCTTTCAAAAAGTTTCTCGTTTCACAGTGAAGACACCGTGTCGTACGAGTAGTTTCTGACACATACATTCCTATATATATATATATGAATATTTTTTTCACTGTCAGACAATTTGTAGCCAGCAGGGAAAACATCACAAGAGCTCAAAGCCAATGCAACAGAGAGAAAGTCCCTCAAAGCCATTGTGTACACAACATCCTATGTCCTGAGGGATGTAGGGTGCATTGTAATTCCACTGATGAGACAGTCCACTCCTCCCACACACACACACACACACTTCTTGTCTGCTAGTGGTTTGAGGTCTCACTTCATTACATCCTCAGGCTCATTTTTGACATTCTTAACTTCGCCCTCTGCCTTTGTACTTCTTGTTGAGTGCATGAAGATGTTGCTCCGACACAACGTGACCTTTTCTATTCTGACGCCCCCTCCCTGCTGCCTCCGCTGCAAAATTGCCACACCTTTTTTATGTGTGAGCCTCGGGGCTCGAACGCTGCTTTTTCAGGGGATCGCACCCCACCAGATCGTGCGCAGATGGAGAAATTACGCACGACAGAGAAAAGGTCGTGCACCAGACTGTGCCTCTTATAGCCCGCTCTGCCCCCAGGGGAACCCAGCTGGAACACAATTTCCCATGAATTGTCTCCGGTTTGCTTCTGCGTGTGCAGTGGTTTCTCCACGCAGAACACAACCCCTCGGTTCACGATGTATCCGGCTGGGTGCCTAGCCACATAGCATTTAAATGGAATCTGTTCTCATTAAGTGAAAGGTACTTGGGGTGTGCATCATCCAGGAAGAGGTTTAATCCACACCTACGCAGCTGCATGACAAGAATAGATGAGGAGCAGACAGACGGACGACTGGCACGGTAAATGGCCCAATAAATCTACCGAGCTGCCTACTGTCTGTCTGTGTGTAGGTGTGTGTGTGTGTGTGTGTGTGTGTGTGTGTGTGTGTGTGTGTGTGTGTGTGTGTGTGTGTGTGTGTGTGTGTGTGTGTGTGTGTGTGTGTGTGTGTGCATCACCCCAGGGATTTAAGTTAGTGGCTAAAACAGAGGTGGTTGCAAACCTCCTATCTGTCTGCATTCCTGAGGCAGATGAAATAACAAGACAGGACCAAATCGCAAACACATTCTTTGCAGAGGGTAAGCGGGGTGGCAGAGATGTTCTTGTTGTGGCGACTCTTCTAATTTTCACATCTGGTGCCAATGCATTCCTCCTTTTTTTTTATTTATTTTACTACCTTGAATTTGAATACCAATGAAATTATTGCTTGTTTTTGGGGGGGGGGGAGTTAGAGTCTCATTCTTCCAAATAATACTATAATCTAATTGCTGGTGGTATTGTATTTTTGCAGAGGCTCATAACGTTGTCGCCAAATGTATTTTAGCTCAAATGTTTTGTTCTTGAGCCAAAAGAGCCGGTGGCGAAAGGACTTTCATCACTGCAGCATTATCAGTCTCAAACTTCACCGCTGCAGTTCTTCTTGTTCCTGATGAATCTCTGCTCTCAGCATCTGCCTCACCCTCTCTGTTATGTTTAATATAATCATATTAAATAATAATATATAATAAATATAAATTATAATAAATGAAATAGAACTAGAGACACCAGTGAACAGGCTTGGTGTTGCTGCATAGGCGGATATCTTTGGACATGAGTCAGACTTAGTGTTTCTCCACAATTAGTGTGAAATCTAAAAAAGTCAATATCAGAAAGAGAAAACACACAGCTGTGTTCTTTTTCAAAGCTGAACTTTACATGACATTGCCCTCGAACTGTTTTGTAGCTTTTGGACAGACTTGTTAGTGTTCCAGCTGAAAAAACCCCACATCTTATGGATTGGTATTCCCCTGTTCATGGCCTGCCGATCTCAAGGCGGTGGATCGGTCACAATGCTGCCATTCAACCAACAAAGCCAGCGGGACAGACAGCAGCAGGGGCCTGACTCAGAATGGTCAAAGTACGTATCGCCATCCATGAACTGAGATGTGAAAATGTGGTGTGTTTGAAGATACCTTTGCTTGTACATTAATTCCTTCAGTTATTTGCAATCCAGGCTCCTGACAATCCGTATTTCCTGAAAATTGTAAATGTATCCTAGTAGCTAGCTGTAGCAACTCGTGATGTTCATTTAAATATGAGCGCTGATTAAGACTCTCACTTTACTTTCAAATTATTATTAGCCAGAGGAATGAAACATAGTGAAGTCATGCCTTCGTAATAGAGAGGGGTAAGATGGATTTCAAGAGCAGTGATTTATCAGAAATAATGAGCTCCAAATGAACGATAGTGTTTAGGAACATTGTACGGCCTGAAACATGAGCCTAATGTTGTTTATAGCTCCCAGACTCACGGATATAATTGTGTTCAGCTGTTGGAAACGATGGAAGCAAAGCAACAGGACCCTTTGCCCCATGGCAACCTATATGGCGTACCATTGCTGTGGTAACACATGCAACGGCACTCGTTTCCGGCCAAATTTAAAGTTAAGACAGAAGCAAGAAGCAAGACAGACACATTATTAAAGTCTGATTCAGAATGTAATGACAGGGATTATATACGCCCACTTTTACGTGAGCATCTTGCTGAAGCCGCTCCGGGCCGGACCGCATGTAAAAACCTGGACCGCAATCACCCCGACACCCACACCCAGCCGGTTATCAACCCCGTCGGCCCGTTTAAGAGTCATGTAGTCAGACTGCAGATGGACAAGCAGCCGTCTACTGAGCCCACTCAGCCAGGCAGGAGCGCACGGACACCGAAGCCACTGCCCTGGGCTGAGATGAGACGAGGCTGGAATGCATGGAGAGGAGAGTCGGGCCAGACGAGAATCCTTTATTCTGAGGCAGACATGAGAGAAAGGCGCAGTGGTTGTTAGACCAACGGAGAGAAAATGAGTTGCAGACATCAAAACCAGCGAGGGACATCTCTGAAGCAGGGTTTGGCTCGATATGTTTTTTCGTTCAATTAAGAGCCAGGAAATGGGAATTCAAAAAGCAGACTCCATTAACTTGTATTTCCAGTCGATAAAAACATTCCTCAAAGAGAATATAGTTTTGGGGCGATGTTGTCATTTGCCATCTTAGACTTAACAATTTAAATCAAGCAAATTGAAACTGAACTGCCGGCTGGGAGCTGCGAGTCTCTCGGCCAGTCGAGACGCTCCCCGCCTCTCTCGCTGACTCACGGCCTCCCCTTCTCTGCCTTTCATGTGTGTCAGTGCGCCGGCATATCTTAACTTCGAGGGCGCTATCGCAGGAATCCTTGTGGCCCCCGGCGGGATCTGACGGAGAAGCTGAAAAATTAAGACAGAACAGACTCGCCTCGACAGCGCGGTGAATGAGCAGGAGTGATAGCGGGAGATGAAGCGAGCTGAGAAGTGATTCTGTCTTAAAAAAAAAAAGAAGATGAAAATGGGAGCTGAGATGTAGAGGGATGACGGTGAGCGGTTGACTGCATGTGAAAGACTAAAGACGAATTGTTTTAGAAAGAGGCCAATGGAAAAGCAGCCATATTTAATTAGCTATACCTGTGGCATTAAGCTTCCTTAATTAGTTTGCATAACTTGCTTCAATCAGCATTAACAAATGAGGCTGTGCTCCAAATAATATGGTATGGCAAGCAGTACTGTTTGTGCTAATGTTTCTCAAAATAGAACCAGTTTATCTGGAACCCATTGCTTCTGAGAACAGGATGTTGGTACTTGGATCTATTTATGCTGAAAGTGCAATACTTCTTCCTGTGTTGTGCCTTCGTCCTCTCTTGCCTCGTGCCGCGCAGCAGTAGATACAATCCAAAAAGTTAAAGGACGAGAACGGCATTTGCTTTCTTGCCGTGAGTTAGATGAGAAGCTCGATGCCCCTCTTTAAGTCTGCAGCTGGAGCCGGGGGGTCGCATCTCGTTGGCATGAAGAGGCGGGACAAAGAGCTAGCCTGTCTCCCTCCAAAGTTAGAAAAATATACATACCTCGTCTCCACGGCTCTCCACTCGGCTCTCACACATCTTGAAAATAACAACACCTGTATCAGAATGTTGTTTGTTGATTTCAGCTCAGCCTTCAACACAGTCTCCCCCTTGAAAGTGATGACCAAACTCAGCACCGTGTGTGCCTCACTCTGCAGCTGGTTATCAGACTTCCTCACAAACAGACCCCCGGCAGCTCGGATCGCCGGCCACCCCTCCTCCACCCTAGTGTTGAACACCGGAGCCCCACAGGGCTGTGTGCTCAGCCCCCTCCTGTTCACGCTTGCACACACACACACACACCACTGCTAGCCCAAACATGAAGACAACTCTGTTGGGAAGTTTGCAGATGACACCACCGTGATCGGCCGGATTACGAGCAGCAATGAGACTTCCTCTCCAGAGGAAATCAACGACCTTACAGAGTGCTCAGAGAACAACCGACTGATCAACGTCAGGAAAACCAAGGAGCTGCTTGTTGATTTTAGAAAAATCAAAAAGGCAAAGACTATGTCAATGGAGCAAGTGAACATGTTTAAGTATCTAGTAGGAACCAGCATCACAAACAACCCAACATGGTCAACACACGTGAAAATAGCGTAGTCATAAACAGCTGAATTTCTCAAGGATGGGAATGGTACTCTACACAATGGCAGGGACTACCGTGCAAGGTGTCACCTGCCCATCAGGACCAACTAACCATTCACACCGGGAGTAATTTGGGGATGAGTGTGAGGAGCCGGGGATCAAACCACCGATCTTCTGATAGAGGGACGACCCGCTCTGCCTTCTGAGCCACAGTCGGCCATTACAAACTGACATGTGATGTGCACGGCCCAGACAGGAGGGATCTCCAGCGGGTGATGAAAGAACATCACTGGTACCCATCTACCGAGCGTCAGTGATGCTGGTGACAAGAGGAGCCTGAGAAGAGCTCAAAGGAAGCTAAAAAGAAAACCCACCCAGCAACAACCTGTTCACTCTGCTGCCGTCTGGGAACAGATACAGAAGTATCAGCTGCCTGCCACCAGACTTCAGAGACTTCTTTCCTCAGGCTGCGAGGCTCCTGAATTCACCCCCCGCCATCAAATATACTTTAGATTCCTCTTTTTTTCTGTTTTTGTGGAGCAAAACGTAACCCTGTTGAACAATAATAGCCTTGAACCTTAAGGCTCACTAATTAACACAATGTATGTTACAATACATACATGAAAAGATTTTTTTTTTTCTAATCGAATCCTTCAATTTGACTGGATCATTCGAAAGTGGCTCCGAAGTTTTTTGAGTTGTACATGACTTCTATCCTCTTTTTCTATCAGTATTCCATCAGCAGAGAGAAAAGGAGGGGTACATTCATACATAACAGCACAATCATGCTCTTTTGGGAACATAAAGTTTTTGTCAACTGACTTCGAGTAGTTTATATGATGTTAGTGATGCTAGTCGCCCACAATCACATCTGATCTGCTGAATTTCTGTGTACGGCCCCCTCTTTTACATATTAAATATAACAGAACAGAATAACACTCGCTTTACCAGAGAACAACATAATCCCATTTAAATATTTTGAGGCAAACAACAAGCCCACGCTGTTTTGTTTTTACACTCCAGGTTTGTGTACGGATTAAACCAGATACATTTAGTGAACTCCTGATATGCACAGGTGCTAAGAGGCGTATTTGGCTTTTTATGCTTGAAGCCTCCAGGTATAAATCCTCTCATCAAACTCTTGGGAAACATATGAACTATAGTGTATTCGCCAACATGTTTGACTACAGTATTCCTTTAAATGAAAGTGGAAAACCCCCTTTTATGTAAACAAGGACTTTAAGAGTGAAGGGAACTTGCCTCGTGTCCAACAGGGTTGTTTAACCCAGCTGCAGCTATTTATCCTGTTGGAGTGCTCTTGCTCAAGAGTCCTCGTCCTAAATGTCCTCAATGATTATTGATGTTGTTGATTCTGGGTATAAATTATTTATATGCCTTTTTTCCCTAAAGATTCAATATGATTACATGTCTTCCCTCAGCAGAATAAGGGTAATGTGACGTAAAACGGTTCCCATTTCCTCACACACACATGCACTTGTGCGTTTTTCATTCCGTCCTCCGTTTGGCATCTGTTTGTTTCCTGCTGGTTAGTCGCCCGCCTCACCATTCCTGCTCCAGCTGCCTGGAAGACATGACGGCATCTCCAGAGCTTCTCCAGGACCAGGGCTCCCCACCTGCTGGGTGGCCGACTCACGCTGCCTTTAGCTGGACTCAGCTCCAGATGTCCCTGGTGGAGGCAGTCTCAGATGAAGTTACTGTGTGTGTGTGTGTGTGTGTGTGTGTGTGTGTGTGTGTGTGTGTGTGTGTGTGTGTGTGTGTGTGTGTGTGTGTGCGAGCGAGTGCGTGCGTGTGAGGATGTGTGTTTTGACTGCAATAAATACACTTATCTCAAACACCTTCACAACAAAGCAACCACGCATTTACAGACCTTTAAAAAACAGTATTTGACATTTGACAGTAACCATGAAAGAACAAAGAGGAACAAAAAGAGAAACAGACGTTCCTGAGCAGTTTATCTGTAATTCTCATGTACAAACTGTACAAACAGCCATTTCAGTCTCACCAGCCAATGCAAGTTACTCTCTTTATTTCTATCACCAATGAAATAGTACTCAGCAGTAGAAGGGATGTACTGAACCTTCATTGCCCAGTTGGTAATCCGGCCCCACACACCCAAGGGCCCCACAAGTCACAACTTCATCTTTCCTTTCGGTCCTGTTTTATAAGTTTACGTTCATAATTACATCTTTTTGTACTATTAGTTTATATTGAGTGTTGAATCAAAACACCACAAACTAATTGACACACACAACCTGAGGCGAGGTAGTCAGCTGTGTGTACGTTGTTGCTTCGTGGGAACTGGAGGGAACCGGGTTCATAGAGTAACTGACGTAGTATAAAGAGCAAGATAGTTCACACGGCGGGTAGGAGGGGGAGCCGGAGGACTCAAACAAAGTGTGGGACTTTCAGGTAGGAGACCGCTGTTCATGTCCTGTGAAAAACTCAACGTTGACATATTGTCACGTCGGCAAGTTACGCGGAAGTCACTTAGTTGAGTAAACCTCGACCATTTTCTTTTCTTAAGTGATCTTAACTTCCTGTGAAGATGTTATTTAGTAAAGTTGGCATCCATTATTGATAACCCGCCACGGGAACGTAGAGCATCGCAGTTTGAATAAGTGAATAATCATTACGGAATAAGTAACTCTAATTGAATTATTGGTAATGGTAATCTAGTATAGTATCAAAATCTAGTATAGTATCAAAATGGTAAAAGTAATCACACCACAGTGAAGAAGTGGCGTAAAGTGATGCATCACTGGCCCACACAGCTCACCAGTACTCCTCCGTGGTCTCTGACACACACACACACACACACACAGATACACACACCATGTGCCCCTTGTGCTGTTTTCCTCATTAACTTTATTACATCCCATAATTTAACGAGCTTTTCTCGCCCGTTGTTATGATGATAGGTGTACCATCCGCGTGAAACCAGACCGTGCGGGGTTCTTATCTGCACACACATTGTAACGCACGCACAGGGTGTAAAAAGCGTACTCACGCAGACACCGGCTTTATTGTGCAGAGGGGGGAACTACATCTCATAATAAAACACACGGACACAGCAGGGCTGCGTTCAATCTCACCACCTCATCTGGGTTCTCTTTGTAGCCTCGGCTTTGTAGTGCACATCAAGGCACGTCAACCAGCGAGTTGATGTAGGATGCAATAAAAGTTTAGAGACGGCAATATAAAGTCAGGAGAACATGATGACCAGGTAAGTCTCCCTCCCAATGACTGCGCTGCGATTTCCCTGTGGACGCTCACGTGTGAGACGGATGGAGAGAGTTTGATAGCTCGTCTTTATTAGGCTGCAAGTGTTTCCCACAGGGGGGGGGAGGATGTTCTGAATAGTATGGTCTATCTGCAGAACTGTGATGTCAGGGTATAATAATCGAAAAGGCCTGTGGGAAAGGCAATATGTTTCACCCTTGAGGGGCGACGAACCGACGGAACGGAAAATGTTAAACGAGCGTGCAAATATTCTGAATCAGAGCTCCTCACGCCGGCAGAGAATGTTCACAACGACACCTCTATCCATTAGAAGGTTTGAATGGATTCTCGCAGGCAGAGGATCAACTATCGGGATCCTATTGACCCGGAGCAGCGTCCGGCAGTCTGTCTGAGGTCAAGTGTTCTCAAGTCTATAAGACACTGTAAGCTGTGTCATTGAGTTTCCTTTGAGCTCTGAGTGAATTAGCGTTCGCTAGGACTTTTATTGTGAAAGGTAAAGAACTGAAGGAGTGGATCTGGTCTGCGCTTCCTTTGTCAAGGTTGAAACTGTTTAAGTATACAATTATTATAAAATGCTAATTGCTAATTGCAAATTGCGATGTTTCTTGGATTTCCTAATACTGAACACAGTGACTTCACAATTACGTGAGAGGATTAATCTAAAAAAGACATCTCCGGCTATTACGCCCCTCCTGGGTCTGTGGGGGTCAGCGGTTCATAACACGAGGGATTTGCTGCTTGTCTCGAAGATTCAGCCGCTGTGGAGACGAGGTCAGAACTTTCTCTCAGGAAAGAGAGACGGAGGGACTTTAGTGAGGATGACTGTCAGCCACACAAATCCACACCAACACACAAACACAAACACCTGCAATGCGTATTGTTTTCATGAAGAAATGCACTTTGTGTCGCAAATATTGTGTCGCGGTATCTCAGGAACCTTTGTTAGGAATTGCTTCAAATTTGGCACAAATGTCCACTTGGGCTCAAGGGTGAACTGGTGATATTTTGGTGGTGAAAGGTCAATGTGCCATCAAAAAAAAAATATATATATATATTTGTAGCCATAACCAAATAATGAATATGCTAATTATGACATCACTCAAATGTCTATGGATGAAATGAAACATGCAACATGCAACTTGACCGGCGGTGCTTCTAGCTCCTGATAAAGTTCTACCCGGTTTTACAGGACCAGTGTCGTCACTTCATTTCATCGTCTTCTGTCTCGATGGTCAGCTTGTTCTCACCGCCCAATCAGTGTGACATCCTGGATACAACACAGCGTCAACTGGCGCCCACCTGCGCGCGCGCGCGTGTGTGTGTGTGTGTTTCTTGAGTTCCTCGTTTACCTGCATCTGCACATGTTCATGCATTCCTTGCATGCTTGCGTGTCCAGATGGAGTTTGTGAGGACATCCAGGTGGTGTTTGTGGTTCCACGCTGGAGGCCAGCTGGGCTTCATTAGCAGCTGAGGAGGATAGACATCTCCACACAGGGTCAACGACACGGGGAGGTACATGCAGGAATGGCAAAATGACAGTAATGACATGAAACGGAAATGAGGGATGACAGAAGAACATGACTTTTAGGTAATAATCTACTACTACTACTACTCCTGTCTGATTGGTTGGTAGCATTTAGTGCTGGGTGTAAAACAGACCTCTAGGAGACTGTCTATTTTTCATGACAGAAATGCTCACCATGTTTTAAAAATGTTGGTCTTATCACTATTGATTTAAGAGGTAAAAGTATCTTAAGCGGTCAAAAGAAAACTCGCCAATGAATGGAAATTCCAGCAAAAGAAAGACTTTCAAGCTCAATTGTAAATAAAGCAGGAAACAGGTCTGCGAGGTAGATGATGATGTCTTGGTTTCATGGTGACAGAAGAAGTGCTCCTGATGGATTAATAAGGAGAGAGAGGGAGGAGGACTGGGCCAGTAGCATGATCACTGATAGCTGGACAGACAAAAGAAAAGAGAGGCTCTGACAGACACTGAAGCAACCAGAAATTCAACAGAGAAAAGAAGTTAGCGGGCCTGGCAACAAAGCCTGGTCGACACAGTCTTTGATTGTGAGTGCCTATCACCAAAGGAGGCAAAAAACAAAACATTGAAGAAACAGTGACATTTTGTCAGAGTCTCGTATTACTTGAGGCTTATTCCAGATGATGAAACCCAAAAATGAACAACTGCTTGACGCACACCCCACTTTTCCTCAGCTGCCTTCAAAGTACACACAGGAAGTCACAGAAAAAATGACTTCCTGTTAGTTCTGAACTTTTGTCTATTTTTGTCTACAGATCACGTTTGGATTTATTCATATGTGTTTATAAATATATATTTATGTAGAAATGTGTGTGTAGCTGCATCCTTTGTTGATGTGGCGACAGCCAGGCGTTTCCCATCATGCACTGGGCCACGCAGTCGTTGGACAGCTACTGCGCCGCCTGGCTCTAAAATCGACGGCAGCCTTGATCTCGTGTGATTATCGTTGACCACGTGTGCATGACGTCAGAGCAAGTCGGGACCAAGTCGGACACAAATCTAACCAGCATGCATTGCGCGCCGATCGCCGCCGATCACTTCTGCGCAGAACTGGCTCATCTCGAACAAACCTATTAACTTGAGTTCTTGCTGTGTGCCCTGCTTTTTTATAGCCTGAAGGATTATTACTGTAGCTATGACCTACACAGCTTTTTACAAGCATGGGGAGTATCGTGGTATTAAAAAAAAATATATATATATCTCAACCAGTAAACCCGGCCTGTAGCATGTCCACGCCCTGTACTGTTGCGGCGTGTGCCAAGGCTACGGCACCGGAACACACTGGGCCGAGCTCCACTACAGCTCCAGATGTTACCTTCACATTAGCTCACTGTGAAACAATAAAAGTGAAGCCGGGAATAGGGGATGTGACAGAGAGGAAGATGGGAAAAAAATGGAAACTGTGATTTTTATGGAGAGGAATTTATACACTCATGTACAGTAAACATTAAGAGGCTGGTTTACTGAGCCGTGTTGTTCGGTCACAGTGGACAATCAGCACATGGCGCACTTTTTTGTTTTTAAGTACCTCCATTTAGTTTCAAGTTACAAATATTGTCACGTTCCATCCAATCTGGGTCATGTTTTCTATTTGTTGTCTTAGTACGGCGGCATGATGTAATCGTGTGCGTCATTTTTTTTCTTCCTGTGTTCCCAGTATCTGCTGCCTCAGATCAGCCCCGGCTCTCATTAAAGTTTCATCTAATCTAATCGGCTAATCTAAATAAGTTATGGCACACCTACAGTAAAGGAACGTTGGATTCCTTTTGCATTTACAGCACATTTACTCTGGTCCAAAATCTATTTTACAAGTCCACACATTGCTTTGCAATGCTTGCTGTATATTACATGGAGACTTTTTGCTGCTCCTTCGTGTCTAAAAGAGACAGTTGAGGTGGTTTGAGTATCCTGATCAGGAGGCTTCTTGGGCACCTTGCTTTGGAGGTTTTTCGGAAACGTGACGCCAACTGGTGGGAGACCCTGGGGTAGACCCAGAACCCGCTGGAGAGATTATATGTCGTATATGTCTCGGGGCCGGGGGAAGTGATGCTGTGGAGAGGGACGTCTGGAGAGCGCTGCCACGCTGCTGCCACCACGACCCGGCCCTGGATAAGCTCAAGAAAACGGACGGTATCATGGACTTCATTTAGTTTTTTTTTAAATGTGAAAAAAAAGTGAGACCACGGTCCAAGGATCAAGGAGTCATGAACTCACTCAGTGGCCTGTACCACGAGTTCAACATAGCTCAAGAAGCTTAACAACACATTAAGTGAACATATGATGTGAATTTGTGATAAGCGTATATCAAAAAAAAAAAATTCGGTTCAAATATTGTCATACATACCATAATAATCCATCTGCAAAGCTTGATTAATTTAACAGAAAACACACATGTTATTATCGTCAGATCTGTCAGATCTGAGATCAGGTGGTATCAGTCAGCGATTTATTGCCAGCTGTGCCTTTGGCAGTTATTTAGCTGAGTTGCTTTCAGTCTGGAATATGAATTTAACTTCTTCATATTTGTGTAACATCCTCTTACAATCAATGAACCGAGCTTTGCCCACCGTGAGAAGTGAACCTCCGTCGTAGGACCGAAAACTCAGTCTTAACCCTGAAGTCACCTCGCTGACCCCAAATCCAGCCTCGTAGCCAGGCAACAGCTGTCTCTGATGAGCTGCGTTCATGAAACCGCACGCGAACATACTCTTCACTCGACGAAGGACGTAACATGAAATATGAAGTGCGTTTCCAGCTGCATTGTGTGTGGGTTTTGTATTGAGGTGTTTACTAGATTAGGAATAATGCTCAACCATATAGTATATTTTTAACACTCAAGTATTTCTGACTTGTCATTTGCCTCAAAATAACACTGGAAAATATGAAAGTGAGTAGAAGAGGTCATGTTGATCTGTGATAAACTATTCATCCAGCGGTTTTGGCCCCTTGTGATGGATAACAGTCATGTGATGCAGAGAAGCGTTGAGCTTCCTTCAGTGTGAACCGTCTATGTCGTAGAGAGCATTGCAGTTATGCACTCTCAAACACAACCGTAGTCATTTTCATTGGGACTACTTTTTGTGTTAAATGTGCCAATGATCACAAACAACATTTTCATTCTAAACTAAACCATTTAAATGCCTGCCCAACAGGTGCATTTCTGTAAAAGTGTTTTGAAACAGGTGGTTCAGCTTCAGCATGTTCAGACAATTTGCAGCTGAGTCATTAGCTGGAGCTGCTAGTGATTAACTTTCTCTCTGTGCGTGCATGTGTGTGTGTGTGTGTGTGTGTGTGTGTGTGTGTGTGTGTGTGTGTGTGTGTGTGTGTAGTAGTAGTAGTAGTGGAGCTAAAAATGAGTTCATTTTCTACTCAGAGTAGAAAGATGACTGCCAGTAATTACGTTCCTCCACAGGGCGTACCTGGTGATAACTGTAGCAGATAGATTTAACGATGCACTGGTTCTGGCTCAGACTTCACACACACAGCAGGAAAGCATTAAAAGCATGTAAACACGGCGCAAAGCAAGCCGACACACGCACGCGACGTGCTCCGTTAAAGTTGTTTTGTTTACAGAGGTCAGTGCACAGAGGAACGTCTAAAACTAGGTTGTCTTTCAGGAGACGGAGAGAGTTTGTACGCTGCTCGTGCGTCCGTCCTCCTCCAGTGTCACAACAGGCCGGACTCTTTTCTTCAGAGAGTCAATAATCTGACATGAGACCAGCAAAAAACATGTTCCAGGACAAAGAAAGAAAGGCTAAACTCTATAAGGACCGGTAATGGTCATTAAAGATATTTGAATCAATATGTCTTATCAACAAGCAGCATTTTAGCGTCTTTCAGCTTGTTTCGCTTCAACGGCCCGGGGCGTGACTGTTTTGGTTAACTCTCGTTAGAGTCACTGTTGACAGCTGAGTACAGGGTTCAAATCCGTCTTTAACTTTGTTTATTTTGTTTTGTCTCTTTTTTGGTAAATTAATTACACTCAAAATACGAGTGTTGGGAAGTGGAGTCTGTTACCGTAATGGTAAAAAAGCAGGATTTACAAAATATCATTTGTATTATTATCATGATATCAGCGTATCCTATTTAAATATCGTCTATATCTGTTTATCGTGACACCCCGAGTTGAAACTGGATCGTTCTTAAAATGGATTGTGTTTCTGTGAACACGCTGGACAGCTTCTGAGCATCGGGCGGTGACCAATAGACACTCTGGTTTCCAGTGGATTATTTCTATTAGTGTTGGAACAGGTGGAACGTTTGAGCTGCTGATGGCACCGGGTGGGAAGTCAGATTTGAGGAACACGGCAAAGTGGATTTAAATCTTGTTAAATGTGAATCCTCAGTGTGACAGAGCTCCATTGTTTTCCAGTCGACTATAAAGAAGCTGAACATTGGCCTCGACGTGAATACTCACGGCGGTGTGATTGGCCTCAGCGGCTACAACCCAATCAGTGTCAGTATGGCTACATGCAGTGTTTGTTAAGAATAAATGCAGTGGTGGTGGTGGCATTTTATGCAAAGAAATGCATTGGTATCGAATGACAAACAAAAGGTATCAAATGAAGTCCTCCATTGGTATCACCTTAAGGGTGCTGGTACTGGTATCGTGATGTATTCCAACGATAAATGATGTGTTCATGTGTGTCCGTGAGTGAGTGTGCACCTCTCAGTCTGTCCACGGCTAATCTCGCGTTCTGCTGCAGCAAACCACATAATATCTTTCGGTTATGGCTGCATGCTCAAACAGGTGAGTCTTTCAAACCCTCTTTTATTACCTGGTTTATGCTGCCATTGGCCTGCCAGCTGAGTCCTCGCCCACTACTCCTGACCGGCCCCCTGAGTGCCGTCTCTTTTTGGGTTCCAGACGGTGTGTTTGGCTAACAGGTAACACCCTCTGCTGAGTACCTCTCGGCCGCTGTTCTGCGATACATCACACTTTTGCTGATTTAAAAAAAGTGTGCAAACTGATTTTCCCAACAGAGGCCGAGAATTACTCAGCAGAGGGTTTCTGGTAGTTTAAGCACACGCTCAACCCAGTTTGTGAAGGATTGCGCTGCCTCACCTCTGTTTGAACAGGACATGTGCAAATTCATCGACATTGATTACAAAAATGCTTGAAATGATTGGAATCGTACAGAAATTACATTTAAAGCAGAGATCAGTCGAGAAATATTCATTTGTATTGTATTTCATCTGCCTCACCGGCCTCCCCTGACCACACGTCCCTGCAGCAGAGGGTGTGCTTGACTAACAGAACTCCCAGTAGGAGACACATACTGCTGAGTACATTGCTGCCAGACAGATCAGAGAGTTTGATTTTGTTTTTGGTAAGATTGTTTGAACGGTTTTACCTGTCTGGACCAGACGAACACTGTCTATTTTTCTTTCTCTCATCCCAGTGACAAATACTTCTTTGGAAAAGCTTGAAGCCCTCAGAAAGGCTCCTCCATTAATTGATCACGAGGACTCGAATGAAGACAAAAACACTATATTTTGGGCCAGTTACTCCTGCGACGGGATGCGAGTAGGTGTCGCTTCATTTTCTTATTCCGAGTCACAAAAACATCTCATTAAAAGCTGCCGTCAGTCTGTAATTTTGGTGTTTGGATAAAATCCATCACCAAAAAAAAGAAGCCTTGTGCCTTGTGCTGTGAACAATGAATTTCCTCTCAACGTGATGACACCACAGCCCCGTCGGCTTCCAACCGGCTCTACGGCCAGCTCGCTAACTTCCTCCCCCGCTCATGTGGCTTCCTGGCAATCAGCCAGAGCCCTCTCTCTCTCTCTCTCCCCCCCCCCCCTCCCATTGGTCCATAAAGCCACTTCTGCTGCCTGTCCCGTGTGAGACAGGAAGCAAGGCCCTATGGACAGTGACCTCACCACAGGAAGAGAGTGGAGGGTGTGTGTACTGTAAGTGTACGTGAGTGCTGAATTGTAATCCCCCGCTCTCATAAGATGGTTCACAAAGCACCGCTCCAAAGAAAGAAGAAAAAAGACTACTTTGAATGTTTTCAGGGCAATTTTTTAATGTGTACATGTCCAGCATGGCTTGTTAACACACTCAACTAGAGGTGAACACACAACAACACAAATGTATAAAATCTTACATTTTCTACAGGTAATCAAAAACAAAACACTAACAACCAATCAACAAGAAAAAGAAAAAAATCATTGGAATGTTATTAACAAAATAAAATGTCCTATCAAGTTTGGAGAGAAAAGAAACAAATGCACAAAATTAAAAAGACAATTATCAAAGACACAAACAACTGTTTTGATTGACGGCTGCTTTTTGTTGTTGTATCGCTCTCATCCCAGTCAGAGAGGATGGTAGAGCTCAGAAAGTCCCTGGACCATCACGGGGTCGTAGGGAAGAGAGGCCGAGCTCCACTAGAGTCCACACTGCTGTAGCCGCAGTTAGCGGGTGAGTCAGTCTTCATGAAAGCGGGCTGCTCAACAGCTTCGACCCGCTGCTCTCGCCCGGTGACAACACAGAGTCATTTGTCGGCCATCTTTTCCGCTTAGGAAGTTAGCAGAGTGGCGATTTAGAATGAGTGCTGTCAAGAGTGGATGGGGGAGGGGAGGGAGGGTCAGTGAGCGAGGTGGGATGCCCCTCGGGGGGAAGGAGAGAAATATCTGGTCGACCCGCTGTCCTGTCTGGGTTTCGAGCCGTCACACAGCTGACGGAACGCAGACGGATTTTATATTTTTCTGTGATCTGTTCAGTTTGTCATTTATTGATCTGTTTTTTTTTTTTTTCTTCCGGAAGAGTTCAGACTTTGCACAGGGCTGACGCAACGACTTTTTGAAGCTTGCGGTTACTAAGAAGTGCAGGGATACGCAGTGAAGCTGAAACACAGACACACACACACACACACACACACACACACACACACACACAAACAGAAAAGTGCACAGATGCTTCTGGAGAAAAAAAATGAAACCCTGCCTTTTTAAATGATTGTGGAGATTTTAACAGAGATGCTCATTAAAAAAAGAAGAAGAAGAAAAAGAAAGGAGCCAAAACAGCAGGGCTGACGGAGGGACGCTCAAACATGCAGTGTTTACAGAAACACATCCTGAGAGAGATGAAAGCTCAGCGATAGCTTGACCTCACCGAAACTTTTGCATCACGGCACTGAACTTCAAAAAGGAACAGGGCATTAACATAAAAATAATAAAAACCTTCTGAATGTGACATCCTGCTGTCAGGTCTGCAAACCTGACGGGTTCGGCGTGTTTCAGTGAATCCCTCCAGTGTTCAAAAGTTGCTGAATAAGGAGGTGTAGCTAAACAAATATTAATTAAATAAAAATACAGGCTGTGCTGCGTGGGGCCGGACCTCAGCCTGGACTGGTTCCCTTCAGGGGAGGGAGGAGGTTTGGAGGAAGACAATAACGTGTTTGTGTGCACATTAGGGAGAGAGAAAATAAGGGGAGGTGAGAGAGAGAGAGAGAGAGAGAGAGAGAGAGAGAGCCATTGTTGGTATTGTGACCCCCCCAGAGGGCTGGGACGAGTCTGCGGAAGGGCGGTGGCAGAGAGAGAAAGAAAGAGAGAAGAGAGAGAGCGTGGGAGATTTACAGTCACAAAAAAACAGGCCTCGCTTATGGAGAGTGGAGCTGATTAACTGAACACCTCCACACACACACACACATACACACACACATCCATCAGCCTGGGCAGCTCTCCCTCCGAAACCTCTCAATAGTTGTCCTCTGCTCGCTGTCCTTTAACACGATCGGTGTCTCAGAGAATCCCTCAAACTGCTGAATGGTGATTTCAAAAGTAAAGGACACTCCAGGTGCAGCAGACTTTGAAGTGGTTAGCTCCCCTATGGGCTGGCTTGGGTGGAGAAACAAGAGGAGTTGATGAGCCAGAAGAGCTCCACACACACAGACACACACACACACACACACACACACACACACACACTCACACAGAGACACGCACACACACACGAGTACTGAGCCTGTCCAGACACTGGGATGTCTTCAGCATCGACGTGTCGATTGGAAGGAATAGGACAGGAGAGGATGGCGCAGAGGGAGGGGGTTGCTTTTAACGCTGATTAGCTTCATCCGCCTTCCCCCCGATGGCGAGGAGGTGAACGATGCACACAGGACAGCGTTTCCTGGCAACCGCTATTGACCGGCCACACAGATCAATCACCAGTCTTCTCGTGACGGCTCATTACGCTCTTTCCCTTTCAGCGAGCGTCCCGTCAGCTTCCCTTTCTCTGTCTGCGTAAAGGTGTCCCCCCCCCCTCCACCCGTCTGCGCCTCAGCAGCAGCGTGACGTATAGCTGCTCCTGCTTCTGAGGACCAGCTGGAACCGATACGCCGGCTTTTCATATTGTTCTGTGTTCTACTACGTTCTGTCTCCTCCCGGGAGCCCAAGTTTCCTCTTTGGCTCGGGGCTGAACAGGAGAATGTGGGTCACATGGGCGGCTGCCAGTGGGATAGAGCCATCAAAGTCCTCTCTCTCTCTCTCTCTCTCTTCCACCCCTCCTTGTTCCTGAGATCCAAGCTTTGCAGGCTCAAGAGGACGAGGTCAGCCTCCCCTCCCCCTCCCCCTTGTGTCTCAGCTGCAAAAGAAACCCCAGACTCTCCTCCTCGGCCCCCCGGCCACATCTGTAACCTGAGCCGGGTGAGCCGAGTCCCCCCCCCCCCCCCCCCCCCCCCCCCCCCGGTCGGATCGGCAGCTCACTCAAATGCCACCTCATAAGTCGTTCATTCTCTCTTTGTCTTAGGCTGGTTTGTAAACTCAAAATCTTTCGAAATTTTTCGATTTATTTGAATAACTCAAAATCGGGCCCTCAAGGTACGTGTTCCCAAAAGTACAATTATCTCATCTTTGATGAATATTTTTTCCAAAACACAACTTTATGGGACAGCTTCGTTGTTGTTGTTTTTCCCCTTTACTACTATATATTTTGCTAATTGTTTCGATTTCCCGCCATAAGTTTCCATTAATTTCTCTACAGTACGAAAACCAGTGAGAATCCTGCTCGAGTTGTATCATCCAAGTGATGAATTTGGCCATTTTAATAATAATCGGAGAAAAATTAAACGGAAACCAGGAAACATCTTCCGAACACTGATATCATGAGCGGTAAAGACACTCCCCCCGCCTCGCTCTTGCGGGATGAAAAGGGAGTGGGGAGTGTTTTGGTTCTGGGAGTTCAAGGTTTAGTTTAGGGGTCGCTGGGGGGGTTAACAGCATTTGCACACACCTGCTGTTTTTTAATGAAGAGGATTAGTCCGTGTTCACGTGAGCCTGCATGGCCCGAGCCCACCCTGCTGCTCACAGCGACATCATATTAACAACACATGGGCCGCGGGTCATCTGTCCTTTGACAAAACACCAGCGGTAAGAAGTCCATTAAACACGGCGCGGTACATTAGCTGCACACTGCCACCGCTGTGGTGCATTCGTGGTGTTACATACTGTTAAAGGCCCTGGCTTTGCTTTGTTTGGCCCTGGTTTTATGTCTCTCACACACACACACACACAGAGATGCAACGGATCCTCCCTCTCCCTTGTTATTTCACAGCGAGCCGACTTGAACCATTAGTCCGGCTCCCCTCGAGCACAGAAGAATTAGCCACGAGAATGAAAGTTGAGGGAAGAGATCCCCTTTAACGCCTGAACCCTTTCAGCCAAAGAGGCCTTTAAACGCTTTCCAAATCAGGAAGAGAAAGGAGGTGGACCTATTGTCCAACTGTGTGAGGACGAGGTGAAGACAAGGCAGTAATCTGAATTTAAAGGGTAATTACTATTTATTACAACTTGGGGCCTATTTTTAGAGCCACGAGTGCTATCTGTTGTTAGAACATCACTTTAAGACCAGAAGCTCAGCACCTATGTACACATTTTGTCCAGCAATCTTTCCTTTTCCCAATCGAGGGTCAAAGAGAGTGTTAAGCCATATGAATACAATTGACTTGACTTCATCTAACTGTTCACAAAAAAGTGAATAATTGTATTTCCAAACATGTCAAACTATTTCTTTAAACAGACCCCCATGTGAGACGGATGGTCTAAACCACTTTATTTAAAAGGTGACGCTGTGTGCGCACAACTACGGCAAGTACGATGCGTCAAACTAGAACCAGGAAGCTGGTCTGTAGACTGACTTATTATTTAAAAAGTATGTGTGTGGCTAACCCGGGGTTTTGTTTAAAGCTTGGAGGGTCCACATCTTTCTGGCAACGTCTCCCATTTCAGCAATTAACTCGATCAGAACAGCGTTATTATTAAAATTAAGAACATTACTAGAAACAAATAAGACCTACGTTGTAATAAACTGGGACTATCCTTTAAAACCAAAGCAGTGCCTGAACGGCAACAAACTCAACGTGACCAAAACCCTGTTCCTCTCTCTCTCTCTCACGGCCGTGACACACTGCGCCGCAGAGCAAAAGGGAAGAGGTGAAGAAGAAGATGCCGAGAGGAGGAAGGAGCACCGCCGAACTCCACTCGAAGCAGAGCGGGCCGCCCACGCCCCGCCTCTCGCGTGTCTTCTTCTCTTCTTTTTTTTTCTTGCAACGGTGACAGCATGAGCAGATGTCCGGGTATCGGCGAGGACAAAAGCCCCGGCTGAGATTAGGAAGGAGGAAGGCGGTGCAGAGGGAATAGAACGGCCTTCCTGGTTTAGAAATAATAATAAAAACAACAACAAAAAGTCACACGAATACAAGAAAAAAAACATGTGCAAACTTCTCTCATATAAATAGACTACAGTCAACGCATTGTAGAGCACCAGGGAGGTTTAGGGTGGTGTGTGTGTGTGTGTGTGTGTGTGTGTATAAGTAAGACATTACGCTTGCTTTTAGTCTGTGTGTGTGTGCGTGTGTATCAGTACAGTATTGGATCTACTACCACGTGTACTAAGAGCTGCGGGAGCCGCTGAGACGGATGGATCACTGGGAGGAGGCCTTGAACAGGGAAGGGGCGGGGCGGTGTCTATGGTCCGATTTCAAGTTCAAAGTTCAGAGTCCCCGTGAGTTCAAGGGGTCAGACCCAGTCTTGCAGCGAGCGCTTGCAGTGCACCAGCAGCCGCGGCGCCCCCTTGCTCTGCAGCGTGTTGATGATGGCGTAGATCAGTCCCAGGATGCACAGCACCAGGACAAGCGGGATGGTCACCATCAGGATGTTCATGGTCCGCTCCTCGCTGTCGTCCACCTTCAGCACCACGTCCACCTCGTTGGTGTTCTCCTCGCGGTCCTCGCGGTGGTCTTCGTCTTTGCCGTTGTCCGACCCCTCGCCCGCGTCCTTGTCCGTTGCGCCACCGTCCGTCCCCTCGCGCTCTTTGCCCTTGTCGCCGTCGCGTCCGTCCGCGTCCGGGTTGAACGGCGGGCGGTTCAAGTCCGGCTGCTTGCGTCCTGCGTCCGCGTCCGTCTCTCTGTCTCTGTCGGGGTCCAGGTCCACGCTGCAGCCCATGAAGTCTCTCAGGATGGACTTGGGGTAGCCCGGTTCGCTCTTCATCCGGTGGTTGTCAAACTTCCAGTACTTGGAACCCTTGTAGAAGAAGGTGTACGCTGGAGAAGGCGAGGGGAGAAGAAGACGTCAGCCACCACGACAATCGGAAGTCATACAATTGAAATGAAATAGTTCTCATCAGAATATTGATACCACTCTCATTATGAAGCTGGAGCCAGCAGCAGATATTATGGTTAGCTTAGCTTAGCATAAAGACAGGAAACAGCTAGGGGACTAGCTTGAAACAGCCTTTCTCTGCTGTTTGCCAACAAGTCTCCAGGCCCCAAAAATACACCGTTTTTTAGCAATTAATTGTTTCCATTTGGTTCCAGTCTTTATGCTAAGCTACGCTAACCAATTGCTGGCAGTAGCTTCATATTTAAAGAAAAGAAACTTGCACTTTATTAATCCCCTTGGGGAAGTTCTTCTCTGCATTTGACCATCCCTGGATAGGGAGCAGTGGGCAGCCCTGTGAGGCGCCCGGGGAGCAGTGAAGGGTTCAGTGTCTTGCTCAGGGACACTTCGACATGTGAGCTATGGGGGGACTGGGGATCGAACCAGGTACCTTGTGGTTGCGGGACGACCACTCATCCCCCTGAGCTACAGCCGCCCTATATGAGAGTAAATGGACTGTACTTGTCTAGTGCTTTTATCTTTCTCGTCTTCCGGCCACTCAAAGTGCTTGAACACTACTTGTCATCATTCACACCCTTTCATACACTGATGGGAGGAGCTACCACGCAAGGTGCCACCTGCCCATCAGGACTAGCTAACCATTCACACATATTCACATACCACAGGCACTTTGGGGTTACGTGTCTTGCCAAGGAAACATCGACATGGACTAGTGGAGGCGGGGATAGAACCACCGACCCTCTGAAGGACAACCCTGCCATACTACTGATCAATCTTCTTCGAATAAGTCTATTTCTCAAAATATCAAACTACGGTATTCCTTTATTAAGACTCTGCTTGGAGACTGGATCGCACTCTGACTCTGCACAGCAAAGCTAAAAGCATTTCACATCTTGGCTCAAATTCACACATACACCCCTCGCTCCCCCGATGATTGCGTGACCACACCCTGATTCTTTGTTTCAGGCGTGTCTCTGTCCTCCCCTCCTTGCCCTTTTCCAAACACACACGCACACACACACACACACACACACACACACACACAGAAAACCACTCTTCCTGTCTCAGCTCACCGCCATCATCGCTGAGGAAGGCCCCCTTGGGAGAGGAGGGCACCGACGACCCCCAGACGTTGATTGGTTTTGGGTAGCCTCGGTCGGCCGAGCGCGACTGCTCGTTGAAGCGCCAGTACCTGCAGAGAGCAGCGGAGAAGAACGTCGTCACCATTTCACAGCCCTCGAAACAAACTTACAGAGCATCAGGACATGACAGGTCTCTAGGGGTGTGTACGACTGTACGGTTTACACTCGACATGCTAATCTGTTCGGCGTGTAAATGCACTAGTGAACCTGAAGCAAGTCAGTTGCATCGCTTAACACGCATGGGGCAGTATTCATATGGAAAAACTCCATAAAATGTATTATTAAAAATACCCATGAACATTCTTTAAAGCTACAAACTTAATCTATCCAATGTGCTACAGCTGGAGTAGTTTGATAGGAACCAGACTGTGTCCCCTGTTGCCCTGGTGTTTACCTTTCCATGAACCATACACAGCACAACACAGCACAGCTGAAGTGCAGCTGAGGCTGATTGAAATGTAATTGAAATGACCTGATGATGGAGCTAGATGAAAAGTAAAGTAGTCACTAAAAGTAAATGGTAGCATTGCTAACAAAAGACTGACTCTAAGGATAGCCAGTCAAACTAATCCCCTACTAATGCATACTTATATACTGGGTAGCAGGGGAATTAGAGGGCTTTCATGTGACAGGTTGCAGGCTACATTACCAGTCTCCTTGGAAGAAGTACGTGTAGCCGGATGGCTCCCACCAGATGGCTGTGTCTATCCGGTCGTAGGGAATATCTTGACCGTAATCAACCAGCTCCATTGGATAGCCCTGTTCCAGGTTAGCCTCCCGGAAAAGCCAGAATTTATTTCCTGAGGAGAGGAGAGGAGAGGGGAGGAGAGGAGAGGAGAGAAGTGCTTAATGGTGCTTACATGGGTAAATTCTCTATCCACCCCCACTCATAATAAACCTTATGGACTCTGGAAAATATTAGCACACACCATCACACTGTATATGTTACGTGCTTGCTGGCACAGAATATGTTCAATAATTGAAACTGAATGAGGGATTTAAAAAAAAAAAGAGAACAATCAGAGAGGCCAGAACAGCATTTGTGCACTTGTAAATGATGTGAACGCAATCATGATTTGTTGGCAGGCAATCATAAAAACAGAAAGGCAGAGAAGGAGCACAGCACGGACTCTGGAGTTTAGGTTGAGCTTGTGATTATCCATTAGGAGCGGCTTGTCTCATGTCAGGCTGGAGGGAAGGGTTTATTGTTTCTTACTGTGTCAGACAGTGGGACTCCGTTCCTGCTGGCACCATTACATCTCTGCTCTTGGTCACCGTTACATCTCTGCTCTTGGTCACCGTTACATCTCTGCTCTTGGTCACCGTTACATCTCTGCTCTTGGTCACCGTTACATCTCTGCTCTTGGTCACCGTTACATCTCTGCTCTTGGTCACCATTACATCTCTGCTCTTGGTCACCGTTACATCTCTGCTCTTGGTCACCGTTACATCTCTGCTCTTGGTCACCGTTACATCTCTGCTCTTGGTCACCATTACATCTCTGCTCTTGGTCACCGTTACATCTCTGCTCTTGGTCACCGTTACATCTCTGCTCTTGGTCACCATTACATCTCTGCTCTTGGTTACCATTACATCTCTGCTCTTGGTCACCATTACATCTCTGCTCTTGGTCACCATTACATCTCTGCTCTTGGTTACCATTACATCTCTGCTCTTGGTCACCATTACATCTCTGCTCTTGGTTACCGTTACATCTCTGCTCTTGGTTACCGTTACATCTCTGCTCTTGGTCACCATTACATCTCTGCTCTTGGTTACCGTTACATCTCTGCTCTTGGTCACCGTTACATCTCTGCTCTTGGTCACCGTTACATCTCTGCTCTTGGTTACCGTTACATCTCTGCTCTTGGTCACCATTACATCTCTGCTCTTGGTTACCGTTACATCTCTGCTCTTGGTCACCGTTACATCTCTGCTCTTGGTTACCGTTACATCTCTGCTCTTGGTCACCATTACATCTCTGCTCTTGGTCACCATTACATCTCTGCTCTTGGCTTCAATCCCTTCAATTCAATTGATCTGTATGTAGAATACATTACACATCCACCCACCTCTGGGCCCCTTGCTCCTTTTTTTAAATGAAAGCTCTCCTCTCAGCATCTGGAGAGAACAAGAGGCTGACGCAATGCTTCCCAGGACTCGTGGCGTGCACTGGCTCCTGATGTAAAATCCCATGACTTTCCCAAACTTCTCATCACCGTGTAACTGCTGCTATTTTTCTCCTGGGATAAACCAGTTTGAGACTGTGGGGTAACACAGCAGCAGTGTGAGAGGAGAGGATGAATTCATTTCTGTCTGGATTACATTTTACAAAATGGATATTCCATATGTCCAATATCCATTCATTTATCTTGATTAAAGTTACTATGTTTCCTTTAGGCCTCCCACAGTACATAGTATGCCACGTTAAAACGTGCTTTCTTGTCAGTGGTTAAAGTGAAATTGGCAGTCCACTCACTTTACTATGGACACTAGTTCTTGGTGACATCACCAGATCAGTAGGACAGAGGTGTCACACGGAGGTGACTACGTTGACGGTTTCTTTTTTTGGGGCTTTTTATCTTTGGGAGAGCGATTTTTATCATCGTATTTGCTCTCATTTGGCTTGCTAGCTGGCCCTAAGAACATCAGAATGTGTTTTGGGGGGTATTATTTGTTATTATGAAGCTTCAATGTAAGTTCAGTCAGGAAGACTCTTTTCCCTATTGAGAATATAAACTTGATATTCATGTTCATTGTCTATATTTACACTAAATGACCGACAAATAAAAAAATTAGAATAGTGTTTTATGGAAAGGGTTCTTTTCCCGAAGATGGGATTCAAAAATAAAATGTTGTGTTTGCTTTTGCAGGAGATGTAAGGTGTTTAGTATTTTGTGTACGTTTGTTTTGTGTGTGTGTAGTCTCGACAAAAGATGGCCCTAATTTCACAAATAGTTTTTCGCAATTACGAAAAAACGGTATCTTCCCCCATATAGACTGTGATATTTGTGGGTTTCTGATTCAATGCAAAATGCATGCTGTGACAGTGTCTGTCTCAAAATCAGCTCCCAGAGCATCTGCACCATTCTTGACTCAGTCAAATAAAAAAATAAAACCTCTGCTTGAGAAAAGACTGCTGTCTTCACGCCGACAGAAACTGACTGATCTGATTGGTCCATTCAAAAGTCTGAGTTTGTCCCCCCCCTCCCCTTCTCTCGTGCACTCAGGTCGGCCAGTCCTTCCTTCCTTTTTTCCTTTCCTTCCTCTTCCATTTCTCTTGTTCCTTCTTTGCTAATGGTCTGCAGCCAAGTGTCACACTGAGAGGCTTGCCGATGACATCATCCTCCTCCTCCTCCTCCTCCTCATCATCATCAACAGCTGCCCTTAAGCCTGTAGCTCCGAGAGTCGAGCCGCATGGAAGACCCGCTTCGTTCGACAAACTTTATCCACCGTTGTAAAAGACAAGCTGCCCTCAGTGACTCACAGGGCAAATAATGAACTGTGCTAAAAGAGATTTATACTCTGCATGTATAATACATTATGTTCGTTCTCGGGTGATGCAGCATAACTTGAAAAAGATGAAAACAAGTTCCAGAATCTGTTTTACTGTTGCAATATGAACCCATTAGGACATGATGGGATGAAAGGACCACGGAGAGTCTGAATGTATTCAGGCTGTAAAGAAGAAACCAGACGGCGGATGCTTCTCCATGCGGTTGAGGATGTTATACGTATGTCCCACATACTCGTGATACAAACTCTGCACTACCAGAACATTGCAATATCTTATCTGATGAAAAGAGAAGCTTTTTTCCACCTGAGCGAGCTGACACGCTGCTACATATGTGAGATTTTTTTTACTACAGTACATTTTTCTATTGATTGATCTGTATGTAGAATACATTGCACATCCAACGCTTATTGGGATGTATACAGTATTTTTTGGGAGGGTGGGGGGAGTTATACTACAGTATCTTTGTGTTTCTATATTTGAGTATGAAAAACATTATGCAACCAGAATTACCACCTTGTGGTTGTACGTCTACGCTGACGAGTTAAATTGCAATTTACATCCATGTCTGTGTCAGTTGAGCACAAAATAAAATGTTGAGAAGCAAGCATTGATTTAAGTTTTATTTCACAGGACATTTGTAGAGTTTTGCCTTTTGTATGTGCATTTTTTTTTATTTGTGTGTTGAGTTGAGAAAAAAACTGTAGTATTTGTTTTTTATCAATTCAAAAAAATGATAATTGCAGGTTTCAGCGATGTTAAACGATGCAATACTTCTTCCCTCACCGAGAGTATAAAAGCTCACAGGTAATGGTGCTGATACACAATCATTTTATCTCTAAAACACGGCGAGGAACAGATGATCTTTGCTGCAAGTAAACCCCGACACACAACATAAATCTTCCTCAGTACTAAAATGTTCGCCGCGTGCCAGCATTTGCTGCTTACCTTTAAAGAAGACGAACCTGCCGTCGTGTCTCTCGTAGGCAGCGTCTATGTCTCCGGGCAGACCCCTCCAGAAGTGTCCGATGGGCATGGGGTAGTTATCCAGAACCCTGTTTCTGCGCACCCGCCAGAACCAACGGCCCTGAGGGGAAGGAACGAGCCGGTGTGATTGAGTGTGCTTAGTCTCTTATCGTCGGTTGAACACAGCTTGAAAGACCCATTGGTTTCTCTTTGTCTTTCTTAAAACCCTCTAAACCCCAAAAACCCGCCGGTGGGATTGAAACGCATGTTGTTGTTTTTTCAAACCAAAACGACACCGTTTATCTATGTCATCGTTTATTCATGTAATTATTGACATAGACCTTTCTGACTGTCTTTGAACACATCATGTGTGACGAACGCAACCAAAACGATGCCAAAAACATTTTATTCTACATTCCCAAATAAGCCGTTTGAATTGACTAAATCCTGTAAAAAACATAAAATGCTGCGATCCTCAGCGCAACTAGGAAGCCATGATTGACTCGGCTGAGACCAACAGTCATGTGACAACAACTTCAGTACACAGAGCATTGAGGAGAGGACTGGAGAGGCTGTATGTGGAGGTTGATAAAATGTGAATACTTCAATGGTACCAGTATAGCACGTAGAGTGTCCATTTTATTTTCCTACACTGGTAACACTGTATACACTTTAAATACTATTGTATACGTATATAGATTCCAGTGTTTTGTAAAACAAATTATCAAAGAAATTCAACTTTTTTATTTTTTTGATGGTGTATTTCATGGTACTGCACATGTTTTAGTTCACTCTCCTTCGAGCCATGGTTGTGCTCCTTCTATATATTTATGTTGCAGTGAGAATCAAGGCCACAGAGAGCAAACTGTGACGAGATCAAAAAAACAGATTTCGAGGGTTAACTCTTGGGGCTGGAAGCCAAAGTAAACCAAATTCCCAAACAAGTTCTACACGCATGGCTTCATATCTCATTCTCAGTATATTCCTCTGAGGTCCGATGCTTGATGGTCATTATGCCAAGCATGGATATCTAGACCAGAACGTACAATGAAGTAACAACAGCGGATCACTGACGGGCTAATAATAGCCAAGTCTCCGCTCTGGTGGCTTTATTGCACCGGATACCAGATAACGTTTTTAAAAGAATTGTTGTCAGTGTCAAGAAACAGGGAAAAATCCCTGCTGGCGCATGTGAACCCGAGCACAGAGCTCATAGATCTGCTCTATATGATGCGCACACGCGCCAGCAGACAGATTTACACCAGCGGCCCTCAGACTCATTCATAAGTGGTGAGTCAGGAGCCCTGCTCGTCCTGGATAATGTAACGGTGAAATGCTCCGTGCTGCTTCTTTCTGGCAAGCACAACCAGTTTTGTCCTTCACGCAGGACACTCTGTCAGACGGGACGGCGCGGAACGGAGGCAGCTAAGGGGGGACGCGGAGCGCGGACGAGCCGAACAGGCCGCACGCCCCTCCGTTTGTGTGGTCTGACAGCCGGCTCCTTTTGCGTTGGCCAGATTAAGACTGAGTTGACCATATTAGTCCTCGGCAGAACGGAGCGGATCTCCGTGTGGGAGGGTTACTATTGAGCCCTGCTGGCTGCCTCTGTGTCCAGCCCTCTGCTGTGAAGAAGTACTTGGAGCGAAGAAAAGAAATGACAGCGCTGTTCTTCTTATAATGGACAGGGCTTTGTGGAGATGAGAGAGTGATACTGATGTGCTGAGGGTTACTCCCACTCGCACAGTAAGTCTTTCTGCCGATGCAGAGCGAGAGCCGAGAGGAGCCATGTCTACCATTAATAAGTGCAGCTTCTCAACAGTGGAGGCATCGCAAATCTATATGAGGACAATTTGAATATGAACAGTGCAGTCGGAAAAGAAAGTACAGCGCTGACTGACAGTAAAACAAAGGAATGAATAGCAGCCAATGCTGGCTGACAACATGACCACGGGACTATCAAGGTGAGAGAAAAGAGGCCTTCGTCTGGATTACCTCCCCTTTAATGATGTAAATCCAGGCGTGCGCCGATACGCAGCCAGCTCGGAGACATCTGCCACACTGGCGCCTCCGTGAGGCCGTACTTCAGGAAAAGCTGTGCTCTGAACTAAATGCTAACATCTGCGTGCCGACAAGCTCGCAAAGGCAACGGTAACATGTTGATGTTCGGCAACCTCCGGTTCTGCCGAGTGAAGCCGATGCGGAAGTGTTTTAAAACGTGCATTCTCTCTACTGATCAGCAGGGGGCTCACATTTGCTGGTGCAAATACCATTGGAAGACACAAGGGGCCGATTGGTCTGCCTTCCCTCTGACCAGGTCGTCTGTATCCGATTAAAAACCATCGGAAGGCAAGGAATAAGTTAACTTTGGACACTGATTAACGCTATCCAGACTAGCTTCATGACTGTTGATGAAACCCAAGGACATAGAGATTACTGGCTGGGATGCAACCCAAGAGCACGAATAGAACTGTTTGACCACATGCAGCACTTGTCCAGGCAGCCGTACGCCAAGTCTTATTACTACTGGTCAGTGTCAGAGACACTCTCAGTCCCAGGGAGGAGATATTCATAGGCTGATCTCTGTGTGTCTGGAGGGCCGGGCTCTGTTATATTTGACTCTTCAATAATACTAATGCAAACAGAAGCACTTGCATCAGATTTTTCATCAGCTCAAAGTAGTTTCATATTTCACTCTTGACACAGGCACGTCAAACGGCTTACTGGGATCCAGTTCAAGATGTGGCTGATAGCTTGATACTGTTGGATGTCTTCAGCTGTTTGAATCTCTACCGCTGCTCTGAAATGTCACATATCATGACAGCGTTTCATTTTCCTTTCCTTTCCTGGGTGTTCCCTGTCCAGCTCTGTCCGATATCTGCGCACCTCTTCAGTGTCCAGCGCGGCTGCCAACACTGGCATCTAGCATCTAGTCCAGGAGGCATCCTGACTAGATGCCCGAACCACCTCAGCTGACACCTTTCGACACGAAGGAGCAGCGACTCGACTCCAAGCTCCCTCCTGATGTCCGAGCTCCTTACCCTATCTCTAAGGCTGAGCCTGGCCACCCTACGGAGGAAGCTCATTTCGGCCGCTTGTATCCGAGACCTCGTTCTTCCGGTCACGACCCAGAGTTCGTGACCATAGGTGAGGGTTGGAACGTAGACCGACCAGTAAATGGAGAGCTTTGCCTTCCGGCTCAGCTCCTCTTCACCCAGACGGACCGGTACAGCGCCTGTTTTACTGCTGCAGCCGCACCGATCCGCCTATCGATCTCACGCTCCACCTTACCCTCACTCGTGAACAAGACCCCGAGATACTTGAACTCCTTCTCTTGGGGTAGGCAGTTTGTCCCCACCTGGAGGGAGCAGTTCACCGGTTTCCGGCACAGCACCATGGCCTCAGATTTGGAGGTGCTAACTCTCATCCCTGCCGCTTCACACTCGGCTGCAAAACGCCCCAGTGAATGCTGGAGGTCACGGTCCGAGGAGGCAAACAGGACCACATCATCCGCGAACAGCAGAGAGTCGATCCCGCCTAGATATCCTGTCCATGAAAGTCACGAACAGGACCGGTGATAAAGGGCAGCCCTGGCGGAGGCCAACACCCACCGGGAACGTGTCTGACTTACTACCAAGGATACGAACACAGCTCCTACTGCAGGCGTACAGAGACCGGATGGCCCGTGCCAACGGGTACGGCACCCCATACTCCCGCAGCACCCCCCACAAAAACCCCCGAGGGACCCGGTCGAAAGCCTTTTCCAGGTCCACAAAGCACATGTAGACTGGTTGGGCAAACTCCCAGGACCCCTCCAGTAGTCTTGCGAGGGTAAAGAGCTGGTCCACTGTTCCACGGCCGGGACGGAATCCACACTGTTCATCTTGAATCTGAGGTTCGACAAGCGGTCGGAGCCTCCTTTCCAGCACCCTGGCATAAGCTTTTCCCGGGAGGCTGAGCAGTGTGATACCACGATAGTTCGAGCACACTCTCCGGTCCCCCTTCTTGAAGATGGGAACGACCACCCCGGTCTGCCAGTCCATGGGCACTGTTCCCGACCCCCATGCGACACTGCAAAGGCGTGTCAGCCAAGACAGCCCAACAATGTCCAGCGCTTTCAGCATCTCAGGGCGGATCTCATCCACCCCCAGCGCCTTGCCACCAAGGAGCTTTTTGACTACCTTAGCGACCTCTGCAAGGGATATGAGTGCAACCACCCCAAAGTCTTCCGGCGCTGCTCCCTCTCCAGGGGACATGTTGGCCGGGTTTAGGAGTTCCTCAAAGTGCTCTTTCAACCGGCCGACGATGTCCCCAGTCCGGGTCAGCAGTCCCCCCCCTAACTAATATTTGGCACAAAAAAAATACTTATTGTGGCTGCAAATAACCTGTTTTGCACTGAATTCAAAAGTTCAAGATAATAACAATAACGTTCAACCTGTGCAAAACATAATGAGTGCAGATATGTGAGCATCACGTTGTATCGGTATTAGTGGCTGCAGTGAGCTGCTTTCCTCTACAACTATTTTTGAAACGGGATTGTAGATTTGATACGTCCGCTCTCAATTCATGCTCAATGTTGAGCTTAGATCTGTTTTCTGTTTTGAGAGACGCAACAGCAGAAAAGACCTCACAGAGATCTCACGGAGGCTTTTAGCAAAAGTCATGCATGTGCAGCGTAACCTGTTAACGGCGTAACGTAAACATTTCCATGAAAGTACAGGCATTTCTCCATGTATTTATTAATGACATTTTATGTCCGTGCACTTTGTACTTTTGTACTATGTAAAGTTATCATGTTCATGGAGAGTGGTCGTCCTGAAACCACAAGGTAGCGGTTCATCCCTGTTCTCCATAGTTTGCATATGGAAGTGTCCTTGAGCAAGACACTGAAGCCCCAGTGCTTCACAACAGCACACTGCTCCTTCATTATTAAGGATGGGTCAAATGCAGAGAATAATTTCCCCACTGTGGGATTAATAGAGGATTATATATTAAAATATATATATATATATTAAAAAAAATTATTTTTTTTTTAATTTTTATATATATTTTTTTTATAAAAACAGCATCCGCGCCCCATTAGAGGGTCGCGCCCCACAGTTTGAGAACCACTGCTCTAACGTCTTGCATCATCGGCACCGCAGTCGGACTGGATGCTTTGTGAGCCGCTAGAGCAGCCTGTTACACAGAAACAAGAGCAAGCTAGCTGGCTATTTAGCTATATCGGGCGCCTTTTTGTTGAAACGTTCGTTCAAAAAGTTCTACTTTTCACAAAGTCCATGCGATCCAAAGTGTCACTTTTCGTAAACCGACCAACCACAGACCGGATGAGGCGGAACATAAAAAAAAAGTGCTATACAGCAAATTTCAAAATGTTGTACTCGTTGTTATGCATGAATGGTTATGATTGTTGACAAAAACAATACACCAAAAACAATACACAAAGTGTTGGTTGTGTATTTCTAAAACTGCTTTATCATCTAGTTATAATTATTATTATACAACTGGTATCCACCATATTATTAAATTACTTAATTACTTACATGATATAATTAATATGTTAATATATATTCCTATTGATCTATTTCACTTCAGTTATTGTTATAAATGTGGTTCAGTAATCTTGTTTCCATAAATGTGGCCTATGCAGAGTGTGGGTGGTGGTGTATCGCTGGGAAAGGTGTTGGTGGTCTAAAAGTCCGGGGCCATTTTTCACTCCTAATCCGTCCCTGATCGACCAGGAACCATTACCTCCATGATAGGTGAAAGCACTTAGCATGTGAATAACAACATGTGAGCACGTGACTGAGTTGCATAATATCAGAAGACCTTAAAGATTAAATAATGAATAGAAAACAGCTGAGAGCAACTTCAGCCAGCAGCGAAATGACTTGTACTGGCAAACAGTTTTCTAAAACATACCTCCTGAAGGTAAAACGCCAGCTAATGGCTCTGCTTCGGCCCTCATGAATGCTTTTGTGTGGGTCCAGGGGCTCTTTAATGCAAACACCTGACCACACTCCACCCTTTTAACAGCGTTCCGCCTCATAAAAGACACTGGCCCTGTTGGTTTACAATCCTCAAGGACCTGATTGAAAACAGGCCCCTTGTTGGCTGTGCACACGCCATTTGTTTCAAACTGGTTGTACAGAAAAGGATGACTAATTTATTGACACAGTTAAGCTGTCAGGACAGCTCCTCTGCTGGAAGCCCACTGAATTTCCAAGCAAGGACATGCAATAAACCACTGTGGAGGTCAACATACCTCTTCCAAAGTTTTTTGCTCATAATTTAGAATCTAGCAGGCGGTGGCTGAAGTTAAAATCCTTAAACCATTTACCTTGAAGACGAACATCTCTCCTCGGAGCACAGCGACCGTGTCAAAGTTCCCTTCACAGATATTGGGTCCGTAGTGGTCTGGTCTTTCGGTGGTCCTGGGGCGGTCAGGGTGCCGAGGAGGTGTCTGAGGCGGCCTGGGATCCGGTCGACGGGGTGTCACGGTGGGCAGGGCCTGGGTGGGGCCGCCGTCTGGTAGACCTGCAGGGACAAAGGACCAGGAGCATTAGCATGTTTCATCACATTATGCATAATGACATAAGATATAGGACCGGCTGAGCGAATGAAGAGAGATGACCACAATAAAGCTTGCATGAATGAATAACAAATTAATAATTCATGGGAATTAATTCACAGTGTGGTTGGTATCAAAGAGTCAAAACTGATTGAAGGAATAGTTAAACACTACATAAATACATCTATTTGTTTTCTTGCCAGGAGTGAGCTGAGAAGATTGAAACCACTCTCATATACAGTACAGCTGATGGATACGGACGGAGACGGTTAGCTTAGCTTTTTTCGGGCGAATGAAAAAACACTCAAAATACGAGTGTAGGGAGATGGAGAGAGAGTCTGTAACCATAACTGTATGAAGGCGTAATTTAAGGAGGCGCTGAAACATTTACACAATAATATGAATTGATGTACAGATTAAATGAGCAGAATGTGTAATTTAGTGAGCTTAATAGGTATTGGTATTAAAAAAAAACAATGCTAAGCTAACCGTCTCCCTGCTGTGACTTCATATTTAACTGATTTGAGAATGTTATCAATTTTCTCATTCAACTCTCAGCAAAACTTTCCAGAGACGACGTACTATTGCTTTAATATTTAACAACCCACCATAAATCTGCTGTATGCCTCGATGGTCGTCCTCGGGCAACTGGAAGTTCTCCGTTTCCATCCATTGGTAAAAGGGAGCCATGATAGCCAGCGGGTTGTTGGAGTGCTCTAGACCCAGGGCGTGGCCCAGCTCATGGACCGCCACCAGGAAGAGGTCATTACCTGTGTGGACGAAGCAAAGACACAAGTTAGGGGAGGACAATCCTAAATCTCTGGGAAAGGGGATTTCTCGAGTTTATTCAGAAGAGGAAAGAGAGTATACATGTATCCCTCTGCATTCATACAGTACGTGTATGAAAATCCCTTATGGGACCGCAGGGGGAGCAGAAAGTCCTAATAAATCCAATGTATCAGAATGGCTGCTCATTGTTCACTCCCAGTGATGGTGCCAATACAAATCTCCCCAGATCAGACACTAACGATAGCTGATGTGAATCAACATACATTTCTAACACTGCCAACCAATCAAAAGATGCCGTTGTCCAATGCAACAACTACACAATGACAAGTCTGACACACAGCTGACCAGCATATTGCCATGAGTTCATCTCTGAAGTGACTTTGGGTTACTTCCCCTTAGTCAACACCTCTCTGTGAACTTTGAACCTGCAACTTGCCATTTTGTGTGGCGCGATTATCCGACCAGATTGGTCAGATTCGCTCGTGAGATGTCGGGGGAATTGGGACCTGGTGGTGATGTCACTGCTGGATGCCTGTCGTTGTGCATCTCCTCATTTGCAAAAGAAACACGCACACACACACACACACACACACACACACACATCTCCCTTGCCATCTGTAATTTCAGAGTCACATGAATGTCTCCGTGGCGTCCTACGCTCAAGGGGAGTAAACAGCAGAGGGTGAGGCAGAGTGCTGGAGATAAAGAGGCCTTTGTAAAGGTAGCTGTGACAACCGCTCAGTTCTAAAGAGAAACGCAGCAGCAGGCTTCAATAGTCTCGGCAAAGTTAGGAGTTCAGCCAGTGCAACTATTGCCATTTCTGACGACACACACACACACACACACAGGTTTTGTCTTTCAAGTCCCATTTTTAACTCTCCGAGGCATTGTTCGCTTGTTTACCACGTCTCACACCTCGTCCATCAGGGGTTGACTCGCTGTGCAGGACACGCACACTAAAGCAGCGCCACGACAACCAGAGAGCACGCTGCTCGCTCTGCCTTTGGGCCAGCGACTTAGTCCCATCAGTCTCATCTCACCCCAAACAACCAAAGCCTCTGACCGTTATATCTGGGCGGGCGAGGTGTGTTTCAGACGTGATGAATCGCGTAAAGGCTCTTCTTGTTCGGGCGTCCGTGTGAAAAAAAGACGGCTGATGAATCGCATCATGCGTCACAAGGTTAAAGGTTTGTTCTTTGCTGACAAGTGAAACTGAGCTCAGGGAGAAAAGGAAAGAGAAACAACCGTGACTGCAAAAGGATGGTTGAAAAAAAAGGATTTGTGCTTTGACACGTCAGCTGACGTTGCGTTCATTTTATTATGTGTGGCTGTAGAGCCTTGGGCCAAAGCCTGCGTCTGTTTGACCCCGCCCAAAAGGAAGTCGCGGCACCTCAGCAGGGCAGATGATAACTTGCCATGGCTCCTCAAGCCTCCCTCCTTAGCTCAGACCATGCTCCTGTTTCATGTGAGGTTAAGATACAATCCACTTTATTGTTGTTTGCACCAGAATAGGAACAGTGAGTCTGGAGGAGGTCTGTTGAACAGTAAATGGGTTATTTGTCCGATTCATTTAATTAGTCGAAATACATTTAGAAAAGTTCATTTTTGTTTTCCCAACCGGATTTAGAAATGAGTTTGGAAGGAAGAAAAGAATGCAGGAGTTTAAACGAGGACGTCATCTGTGAAAAGTTTGACTAATTAGATGTGTGTCCGACTCAGGATAGTAATTGGGGTCTGCTTTGCTTTTGAGCTGTATAAGTAGTGCGAGGAAAACAAAGGGAGCTCTAAAAGGTCTCCCCAAGAGGAACACACTCCCACTTACTGTGGCATTCCTCCGTCCCTGTGATCTGTCCTGCTACACATCCCCCCCCCCCCACACACACACACACACAGTTCATATGTCTGTCTGTGTCTGCTGTGTGTGTGTGTGTGTGTGTGTGGAGAAAACAGGGCAAGAAAGGCCATTGTTGCAACAACAACAACAACAAAACTCAGCGGGGTTAATGGGTGCACAGCAAGAGGAGGAACTCTGAAGACTTTCTGAAGATATTTTCTTAATCCGTACTGCTGCATATGATTAGCTGCGTGCGAGACATTGGTGTGAAGAGTTGTAATTGGGTTTAGTGTTCATCTTAAAGAAAGTGTTGAGATGGGTTTGGGCAAGTCCTTAATGGATCAGTGCACGTTTGAGAACCATAAAGAGGTCGACTTTGAACCTGCAGAGGTAAACGGGAGCCTGACAAATGAGAGACGATGTAGCTGAGCCGTGCCAACTCTAGTGAGGGACGGAGCAAAGCGATGGGGACAGCTGTTTGCGATCTGCTATACAGATCTATTACAACAACTACGCGACACGACGCGGGGCTGCAAACTGCTGCTCGGCTGGATTGGACCTAAAGGGCCTAAATAACTCCTAAATCCCCTAAAGACCGAAAGAAAAAGCGTCACAGCCCCGCAAGCTGTCCACCCACCTGAAGCCGCCACACAAGACGGCGTTTCTGCTTCTAAAAACCTCTCCCCCGAAAGGTGTTTGTTGTAGATTAGCAATGTTTGGAACAACATGTTCTTCCCACTCGTTATATTCTGCTTTCAGTTATTTTCCTTTGTAGTGTTTGGTTGTGACTAAAAGAAGAACGCCGCTGACCCAGAAAAGAATCCACAACGCGACAGGCTTTCCCAATTCCACCGACGGTGAGCGTTTACCTTGTATGTTCTGGTTTCCTATGGTCCACGGTTCATCCGAGTCAAAGTGGGTGTCCCCGCCCATTCCGGGTCCGGGGAAGTAGGCGTGCGCGAGGAAGCCTCCCTCCCCATCAAAAGGAGAGCTGTCTCCATGGAAACCCGAGGCGAAGAAGATCATGATGTCGGGTTCCTTGCGCCGTCCGTATTTGATCTCCTGGTAGGGGATCTCGTCGAAGGTCAACGGGGTCACCTTCTGCCAGACGTTGAACGCCCGGCGGATGGCTTCGAATGAGTTGTACTCCCCGATCTTGGGAGTGTAGTTCTGGATGCTACGGGAACAAATGAGGGCGGAGGGGAAAGCGTGTCGCTTTGTGGATTCATAGGCATCAAAGGAAATGAAAAACTAAAAAGCTGAATTCATTCAAATCCCCAACTTGAAAAAAATAAGTTTTCATTTTTTACAGTAGCTTCCTACAACTAGTAAGACTAGTAAAGCGTCTTTTCGTTACCTGTAAGTGAGGTGGCTCTTGTTCCATTTATGCCCCGTGAGGGCGTAGCGCTTCCGCCGCACGTTGGTTTTGATCTGGCCCCCGAACTTGTCGGGCACGCCGCAGCGGGGTCTCCTCATGGCGCTGAAGGAGTTAAAACAAAAGTCAGCAGCGGGAAGGGGAGCAGATGAAGGGGGGACATGATGTTAAAAGCTACCCCTCGCTCCTCTTGATGTGTGCGTTCTTTGTGTTGTTTAATTTAAAGCCGTGAGCCACAGCCAGCTCACTTGATCCTGTTCCTCTGAAGGCACCCATCCTGTCCTAGTTACAAGTCCATGCTGACACATTCTAGGCCAAATCATCCTATTAAAAGAAATAATTTCCGTGGCTTTGCAAAATTATCAATTTAACCAACGCTTTGGGGTCCAAAATGTGTTGCAGGACAGTGGTCCATAGTCCATGTTTTGATGTGTGTTTGTCTCACGGGTGTAAGTGTTTAATCCGTGCTAACCTGATGGTCTGAGGGTCCATCTGTCCAGTGACCTCCAGGCTGTAGAACTGCTGCATGTCGCTGATCGCATTGGACAGGATCTGAGCCGATCGCATGGTGGACATCTGTCTGCTGGCCTGGGGCAGGTAACCGTACATCCTCAGCCATGACTGGAGACGGGAGGAAAAAAACAGAGAGGAGTCTGTTACAGAGTGCTCGTTAAAAAAAAATAAAAAATAAATGTGATACTGAATCAGAGCTCAGTATTTACCCAAAGACAGAAAGAGTCCTCAATAAGCCTTTAATCCCACACGGACGTGATCAAATCTCAGAAGAAAGACACTTTTTACATGATCCAGAAGTGAATTATAACAAGAAAGCTGAAATAGAAATTATAGGAAGTAACTGAAACTGTTTTATGAGCTAATGGCCACTTTTTTTTTTATTTTACAGCTGACAGTCTGCAACACAGTGACATTTCATTTCCATGGCATGCCCTGGTGCTCAGACGGACATCCGTTCCACTGCGAGGCCTTCTCCATCTCACCATCTCACTGTGTTCTGGGAGTGTGTAACTGGGAGATGGGGGTGGTTGGGGGGGGTTGGGGGGGGGGGGGGCAGGCTTTAGGGAGCAAACGTGAAATTTAACCGGGTAGTCTGAGACACTAGATAGGCCGACACATGGACACACTCCCCGCGGGGGGGACATGCAGCAGGGCATGTGTCTGAGTGTGCACGTCTTTCACAATGCAATACACAGCTTGATAAGCTGTGTTTACTTATCCACTCCTTAAACTCCCTACTCACGTCTGCTCAGTCCTTTTCTCTCTCTCTCACACACACACACACACACACACATGCACACACCAGACAAAGGGGGCTCATTTGCTGTATGTGTGTCCCACACAAACAAAACGTCTCCCCAGTCAAATGAAAACCAATAACAAAGACTATCCCAGACCTTCCTCTCTCCTCTCTGAGTCTCCTGCGCTGTCTGCACTCTTCAATAGGGCCGCGTGTAATGAAACCCACCGATGAGAGGAAGCAACGTTATCGACACGGAGCTGCCGGCACAAAGGGACTCGCCCCGTTCGGTGATGTCAAACCTCGTCCTTCCTCCACCATTCGAGCAGATTGACGCACGTAGCGCCTGACCATCAATCACTGTCGATTGCTGAGCCGAGTCCGACAGACCCTGACGGCGTCTCGTCCATCATCGTGATCATTGGGATCAATTGCGGCAGGAGATGACTACTGTCAGCCATTAAATATATACGGGCCGCTGTTGGAGGAGCACCTCTGAAGGTTGAGGATTTACATCAAAAGTTCTTCCGGCGGCAGCAAAAAGTCGTCCACGTGCACTTCAATAAAGCAAGTCTCGATATGCGTCTTCGCTTCTCTTCAATTTAGAAAACATATTCCATCAAAATGCACCTTTCAATTGGAACGAAAGCCGATGCAGAAAGACATTTTTTGTGAAAACGCGGCTAACTCAAAAGGCAGCGAGCAGGTGAGGCAAAACTCTTCACCTGAGAACCTTGTGTGTCTTTAGAGTCTCTCAGAGCACGTCTCCTCTTTGCAAAGACAGGCTGCTGCGTGGTGAGCTCTCTGGGTCTGCTGCTCTCTGTGAGGCATGATTCTAGGTAGTAGCGCGTGCTAATGTGCATACCGTACAGTGCAGAGCTCAAACACGATACACTTTGTACTATAACGTTATGTCCCCCCCTATACCGTCCCATTATACTTCATGCTGCCCTATGTGTACACACAGATACTTCACTTTGGTCACTTTAACCGCTGCTGGTCAATTTATATTGGAAGTCTTCTCCTGCTGCTGCTGTCGCACCAAGTCTCGCCCCAGGGACCAATTAAGAGTTATCTCATCTTGTTCGCACGTTATTAACAACCCTATTATTTCCTTATGGAGACGTTTGAGCGTTTCAACAAAAGCAAAACAAAACTTCCGGATAGCATTTTAGCATTTTCTCCCCGTCTGTGTTTCCCTCGTCTCTCTCTCCCCCTCTTTCTGGCAGGGCCTGTGTCCGCTCTGTGTGGGAGTGTGTAGCAGCAGGAAGAGGAGGACAGAGGGCTGAACTGGTCGTGACCCTGACCCACCTCTGCCTTTAGGATAAGGAAGCTTCAACAAGCGCGCGCACACACACACACACACACACACACACACTGTCCAATGCAAACATACACTTCCTGACACACTATGTAAATACTCTCTCTCACACACACACACACACAGGCGGGGGAAACAGGTGGCAGGGTTCACGAAACACTCTTCATCTGGAATTTCATTCGTGACACAATAACTAAGACGGCGGCGGCAGTAGAGAAACTTTAACAGTAAGCAGTCGTGGCCAGATGGTCATGTATCTGTAGGAGAAACCCGGCATGGAATGATTCCCCAAGAACAAAACGCCAAACACCGGGACAAATAGTCCAGTGGTGGTCAATCGGTTTAATAGCTGAACTGGAGACTCTCGGACGAACGTGTCGTGGTCACTTGCAGTGACTCCAGCTGTTGAAAAACGCTGCCGTGTCCTTGTAAAAGCCTTCAATCAATATTGAAATACACACTTATCTGTGTTTATGGTCCGTCCACTCCACGTAAGTCACCAGTAAACACGGCCACTCCCTAAGCTGAAAGCCCTGCTGCAACGCCGACTGTGACAACCGAGCGCGCGGCCAGGCGTCATGATGCTGGTCACAGCTCTGAAGTCCTTCGGATGATGTCAGATGTAAAAAAAAAGAAAAAGGGTCTTGATCGTGACAGTCGACCAAGAATTCCGTTGATCTAGTTAACGGTGAAAATGAGGACAGGTATTATCAGCTGCAGATGCAAGCCTTCGCTAACTGATGTGGGTTGAAAACTCCATCTCTGACTGAATTGTTTTAAAACTAAAAACCTACAAGAGTCTTCAGTATGCACTTCAAGTGTAAAGCTATCTCAAAATAATGTGTCGCTGTTTCGTACCCGTCTTTGCTAACGTGTCTTTGTTAGTTTTTTTCCATAAAGTGATTTAAAAAAAAAAAAAAAAGGGACACCCTCCAAACTCTTTAGAAGCAGAGTATTCCGCAAAAGAAACAACGTGTAAGCAGTATTTCATGTCAGTGAATGGTTCGTGTTTCATCCTGCCTGAAGATAAATAATAAATAATGTAAAAAAAGAAAGCGCTTGGTGTAATGCAGTCGTCCAACCTCGTTCGACACTTTGGGACAAAGAAAAGGAGTTACATCGCAATTCCCATCAAAAGTCCCCTAAACGTCACGTAAAGACCCCCACCCTCTCTGTGATTTGCATCTCCGCATGGTCGTCATCGCAGCAGTGATAGCACTTGATGGAAAAGGAAAAATGGCTTCATGTCCGTTGACGTCGTCTGATGTCGTCTCTGCAAACGTCGAGTTTTACGACAGGCGGCGGTCGGGTAACGCGCTGCATGCTGGGGTCCAGACGTATGGCCGGCACACAAGCAGCCCGAGCGCTTCAGTCTGCTGGCCGCTCGCCTTCCCTCATCAGCCGGGCTGAATACAAAACAAGTCTCAGACAACAGCGGGAACGGGGGGCCTCCTCTATTAAATCTTTCAAAGAGTCCTTGAGCTTACCTGCCAAGACCAGGCCCAGCAATATACAAGGAGTTGTAAAAACCGGCCAGCAGTGTGTGAGTGTGTGTGTGTGTGTGTGTGTGTGTGTGTCCACCACAATGTCAGCCAAGATACTAACAGAGCTTTTATTCCGAGACTTGGTCTGCTGCCATCTCTCACCCCCAAAAAGTCCAACCAAGGAGGACGAATCAGTAAGAGGAGCAGCGGGAAAGACGGACGGACAGACAGGGGGAAGAGAATGGAATTTGTTCAGTTTTAATATTTTGGTGTATAGCATGCACGGAGTTAGAGAGGTCCCCTTTCTTCTGCACGCAAAGGCGATACAGTTGTGGACAGATGTGTGAAGCACGCAGGGGTCATTCTGCAGAAGTGTTGGAATTGCCCCCGAAGCATAATATCAATAAATGCCCGGTCACCCTAATGCACGCTCAAGAGTCTCCCATGACCGTCCTCGCGTCATTTCCCCTGCCTCGTCCCGTCGCTGTAGCAACGCGAGTCTTTGTGGACATGGCGACGGCCAATCGCAGGGGAGCGGGCTGGAATGCGCAGAGACAGCACGCTGCAGATTACACGGATACAAAGAGGAGAGGAGGATCGAGGAAGTTTGCCCCGTTATGTGCAGCAGTAAGCCACATATGTGTTGCTCACCGCGCTGATACCGCTGTGCTTTAGCTACTAATTTGCTGTTGTACACTTTTTAGGATTCTTCTCCAGGTGCAGCCGGTCGTATCGGGACCACGTTTCTTTCTCCCGTCCTCTTCCTCTCACAGCTCTCTCTCTCTCCTCGGACAAAAGGCTCCATTGTATTTCCTGGGATGCCTTGGAGTCCCAGTGCACCAGCATGCCTGTGCACTGTCTGTGTGTGTGTGTGTGTGTGTGTGTGTGTGTGTGTGTGTGTGTGTGTGTGTGTGTGTGTGTGTGTGTGTGTGTGTGTGTGTGTGTGTGTATGTGTGTGTGTGTGTCAGCGAGAGAACAGCTGTCACATTCAGCCATCACATGCTGCACAGCTGAGACCGAACGCCGCCGCCCCCCTGTCAGCTTCCTCCCTCCATGTTTGTCTCCCTTTTCAGCCACAGGTTTATCTCAGCCGTCACTTCTCCTCACACAATTATCCTCTCTCTCCCCCCCTCCCCTCTCTCTCTCTCTCTCTCTCCCTCTCCTTGGCTTCGGCCTCCTGCCTTCCCACCTCATCCTTGTTATCCAGACAGAGTGGGGACTCCAGGTCTCAGGCCGAGCCCTTCACACATGGCTTGAACTACATCTGAAGACGAGGCGTGTCTCGGTCAGGTCTGGGGGTGGGGGGGCGACGGTTTCTGTTTCCATATCGACCAGTCAGTCGTGATCACAATTTGATTGCGGGCGGGGAGGTGGGGAGCGAGAGTAAGAGGGAATGGAGGGAGTTACGTCACAGCACGTCAGTGAGATGCCTTTAGTCTTTGTGTGAAAGACACATCTTGTACTTGGCAGGGCTCAACATGAACTTTTAAACTTTTGGTAGCGGAAAAACCACCTCGCATTAATGAAAATATGACATAAAAGAATACCATCATGACCACGGTGCCCAAACAAACCCCCACCGTCTCACACATTAGCTTCACCGCTGTCTCTAAAATAGAAAGCTTGAGCGCATGCGAGTAACAATGTCGAAGTCCCGAACGCAACGGATATGAAAAATGTAGAATTCAAGGGGGTGCACTTTTGATGCTCGTTATGGGTGTTACCCAGAGGCCAGAAGGTGAGCATAAGTCACACAGCTTTTGTGCTAGCCATGCCAACGATGTGAGCCGGAGCGTCGGCGCGATCAAACCTCGAAGCGTTCTGCGAGCAAAAACAGTTCAAGTTACGAGAACAAACGATCAAAAACTGGCAACAATTTATTTCAATATACATGATTCAAGTGACGGCTCCCTTTTAAAAGTCGGGTTGTCGGTGCGAACCATTTCACCGCATCATGCCCCCTTTTCGACATTATTGTCGTATCCTTTAGATCACAATATAAAACATATCTATATATATATATAACGATAACTACTCCAAGGTAGCGCAGAGCGAAAAGAGATCGCATGGCGGTGTTGAAGAGAATTCACTGGTGTTGACTAATGGGGGAGGTTAGGTTAGGTTACTTTATTTGTACCCGTAGGTAGACTAGCAGGCAGACGTGCAGCTCCACCTGAAGCCGCTCTAAATGCACAGCAGGGCTCATACTAGAGATTATGTTTATCGAACGTCTGATAGCAAGTTAGTTCAAATCGTAATGCCTAATATTTGCTTATTCTACCCCTAAAATCGACAATATACAAGCCTCACATTCAACTCCTCACCCCAGAAAGGCCAGTCTGTTTTCTAAAAAATATATATATATTATATCTGAGCAAATGTTCCTCTCAAGAATCCAGAAAAAAAACATGAATCATCCCCAGAGACCAACGAGTGACTTCATGAAAGCCGGGTCTCCCCCTCGTAAAGACGAGCGGGCCGGTCGTGGAGATGAGCGGCACGTACCTCTGGCAGCTGCTTGTTTCAACGCCAACGCCGTCTGTTGCTGCTAACACACATTCAGATCAGCGGAACTTGTCAAATGGGAAGCGACAGGTGCTCAATACAATTTCCCACGAGGCAACACAACCACAACAACAACCACAACTCTGGTATAATAAATGACTGCTCATGCAAACAGCTGTGTTATGTACATTAAGCTGTTTTTAAAAGGGAGTAGTGTGTGGTGCCCTCTCCATGTGTCCCAGGCTTTGTAATTATGTTGGTTATTAAATAAATAGCTGTCCAGTCAAATAACTGCTGGGCGGACTGATTTTAATGCAAGAATAGTCTTCAAAAAAGCTATACTGCACTGTGTGTCCAGGATGCACTGCACTTACAGAGATCATGCTTGTAAGGAGCGTGTCAAATGTTAATTATAATACGGGTAGATCAAATCAAGCATTCTGATTGGTTGAGAGTGAGTCACGGGGTGTATTTTATTCAGCCATAAAGTACTGTACAGCCTGTTTACATTTAGAGCGTTCCATATCAGTGCGCACTTAAAATAACAGGTAGATTTAAATTGCGCGACCGTTAGTGTTGGATTCTCGGTCCGCTCTTTAGTCTACAGTTTCTCCTCCTGGTTTCCGCCCACTGCCACGATGAAGGAGGGGGGCTCCTTCATCCCAGCTGTTGGCCGTTGCCTTGATCACCGGCAGGTGATTAAAGGTCCACAGCGTGACCCGGCTTATTGTCGGGTTGTTACTTTGTAAGAATTGGTCACACGAGCGGTTGAGTTGCCCTCCCGACTCTGGAGCAGGAGAGGTGGATCTCCTGTGTTCGCTGGACCTGACCGGTAGCATTCGTTTGTATCTGTTTGTGGTGTCTTGTTTACTTTAAATAAAGTCCGCCCGTGGAACTGTACTGCTGCGTGTGTTGCGTTTGGGTCCGCTACACCACACACTCCTAACCGTTAGTTGCCGTTTCAAGCTTGACAGTTAAAAACATGTTTGGTGTAAACTTTGATATTGTCACGTCCGCAGTAACGACTCGCAGACGTTGGTTTCCTTAACTTGCAGGTTTATTGCTTGAGTGTTCACAGTATTGCAACGGGGCTCTTTGCTAACAGTAAGTTAGCTCAAACGGAACAGCTAACAAGCTCACGTAGCGTCCCCACACTAGCATAACGAACGACAACACACACGTCACTTCCTCCCTAACCTAAAGATGAGGAATGAAAAGGGTTTGATCACAAAATCCTGATAATTTCCAGTGAGAGATAATTACGTCGGTAAATTCCCGACGCGAGGCAAGTTCTCTAAACATCATGGAGGAGAAAAATGACGGAGAAAAGACGGACAGAAGCAGCGAGAGCACTTCTTTACATCGGTGGCTGAGCGTCATCCTCCACCCTGCTTTCAACCGGGCTGGTCAGTAAATCGCAGATTTACTGACCAGCTCGTCCGTTTTATAGTCCCGTATGTGCGTCCCGTGCGTCCCGGGACTATTTTCTCTGCCGCTGAAATGCGATACACAACGTTTTGCCGGCTACAACTATTTTGTGCTGAAGGGCAGCTTACATTACTATTTATAAAGTCGCAGGTACCCGTATTATAAAAGCAATAAGGTACTCGAGGCAGTACTGTGTCTACAATAATGTACAGTTCAAGGGTTTGCCGGCCCTCCGCTGCGCGTCGGGCCTAACAACTCCCTTGAACAGTACATTATTGCACGACACAGTACTGCCTCTCGTACCTTATTGCTTAAATAGACAACGTGGGTAGTGCAACAGTTACTATTTTCAGCTCACACACACACACACACACACACATACCTTTAGCAACAAGTGCTGAGGATTTTTTCAGCAGTCAACGCGTTGTGTAAACCCACTAGACTGAGTAAGACACACTAGCAAACACCTGCGCGCGCACACATACACACACACACACACAAATTACCTCTTCAGATGATGTTGCAACCTGGCTGACAAGCAGACCCCCCCCCCCCCCGGTCACTGAGTTTGGTAAAGCAAGCTCACCTCTAATGACCGGGGGTCTGTCTGTCTGTCTGTCTGTGTGTGTGTCTGTGTGTGTGTGTGTCTGTGTGTCTGTGTGTCTGTGTGTGTGTGTGTCTGTGTGTGTGTCTGTGTGTGTCTGTGTGTCTGTGTGTCTGTGTGTCTAACAACGAGCAGAAGCTCCACCACTAATCACCTTGTCGGCATAAAGTCACCTCTCATCTCTCTCGAAAACACAAACAAGTGTGCTGGATAGCTGCCGGACGGGCATAATATTACAACATAGTATTAGCCGGACCGGCCCCCACTGTGTATTCTGCTTCTGCTCTGTGTATTACGACGATCACCAAAAAGAAACAAGTTTGATTCCAAATAGTTCACTGAAAATGGCTCCTTAAGTGAGGATCAGAAAACAGGTGCAATGAGCATGACAGGGCTTTGCTTTTTGTGTATCTTTTCCTATTCACCCAAAAAGTTTGAGAAACAAACCTATGAATTCTAGCACATAAATTATCGAAGGAACCAATAAGTGTTTTTTTAGAATGATGTGACAGTGGCCAGGAGAAGGAGAACACAATCTCTTTGTCTGGAAGAGACGGAGGTCCTATAGATGGAGAGTTTTTAAGGCTTAGATAAGGTCATATTATGCCAGTTGACTTTGCTAAACAACGTGTTTGTTTGTGTGTTCAGGGTCTCATTATAATAACAATAATGCCATTAATAGTAGCATCATAAACCGGATGTTGTGCACTGGATGGTCCTGCGTTGATTCTGATTGGCCAGGTCGAGTCTGAAGCTGTGACACAGGTTTAATTACCACCACTCCGTGTTTACCCGATTTAAAAGAACCACGCAGCTCTAAATAAACCCAGTCGTAGCGTCACGGCATATAGAATCATGTATACAACATACCAGTAACCAGGCGAATACCACTGGAGGTATGAACCCGGCCACCCGCTGCTTGGCACCGGGCTCTCGGCTCATGAGGACGCATGCGGTGCATTTATGTTCCTGTTAAAGTCAGCATCTAAGCTCCGCTGGTTCTGGGTTTAACTCAACCCTCACCACTGTGTTGTTGTTTTTGTTGTTGTTGTTGTTGTTGTTGTTGTTTGTTTTACCTCTGAGTTGAAGGTGCCGTCATCCTCCGCTCCCCGCGCCACGAGCGCGCACAGCCACAGCGCGAAGAAAGTCCGTCTCCAGAGCATCCAGACGCAGCTGCTCCGCGAGGCGGACGCCATGGTCCCGGGCCGGAGGGCTCAGTAGACGGCTGCAGTGCGATGTCTTCGAGGAGTTTTACGCGCAGTATTTGGTAGTTGTATGCGGTAAAAGCCCCCAATTAAATAAAAAAAAGAACTATAAAAAAAACTACTTTAATAGTACTCCCTAGAAAGAATGCTACGACAAGACTTCAACAGTGCGCGAGCGTCCTGGGAAAGAGCTCCATGCCGGTGTTACGGTCAGTGCCGCGCGACAAACTGAGTTGAGTTCGCTCATGTGTGAGCCCTCGGAGCGCGCGCGGTCTCACTTGCGCGCGGGCCACCCAGCAGTGGGTCATTTACTAACATGTTCGAGTCCCGTGGACAATGCCTGTTGGTGTGCAGTTAAGAGTCCACCCTGAGAAAGTTGCGAACTTTCGCCTAAAAACACTTGACAAAAAATGATGAGCGAAGTTGACCCGACTCCTTCTGGCAGAAGCTTCGTGCAGTGTCGTTGCTGTAAAGCGAACGCGGCAGTTTTAGCTCGCGACCTCACTTGTAAAAAAAAAAAAATAGATATATATTTATGTGCCCTCTACGTCCAGTTTTCCCTTTTCTCCAGAGGAAGCCGATACTTAGCTCTAGTTGCTATCAGGCATGTCCCGGTTCAGCGGCTCCGTGCTGTCGTCTCCCTACCGGAGCAGGGCGGACTGCGGCTCCGCGGCTCGTGGGGTTTCGGCACCTTTTACGAACGCTGAGACGCACGAGCGTCAAGCGTGACGGCACGGCAACGAGGTGTCGTGTCGTCATGACTTTCACAATAAAAGAGGCAGAGTAGCCCGACTCGTTCTGACTAGGTCTGCAAATGGGAAACAGAATAAATACAGAAAGAAAAAGAAAAAAAAGACATATAGACATAAAGACGTTTCCCTTTTTTTAATATTGTCATATCAACATCACAGTTTAAAACGTTGAGAGGTTTGAAGGGGCAGCTCATGGAAGATATTACCAATGTTAGTTAAATGAATCAGTGCGGTAATATTTGACATAAGCAGTCAGTGTGCAAACCACACTGTAAACCACATCTCTTTGTTTTTGGTTGAATTATTAAGTTTATTTTGCACGTTTTGGCTCTTACTTTGAAGGCAACTCGTTTCCGGCATTGCGTTATCTTTCTGTGTCCGACTTGATGGAGCTGACCAACTACAATGCGCTATCAACCGGACGGATGGAGGTGGAAGTGGGGAGGGAGGAAAGAAACACACACACACACACACACACACACACACACACACACACACACACACACACACACACACACACAATCTGAATACCACATTAAGGCTCCAGATAAGCTGTGAGATTTAAAACCACCATTATGTGTGATAAACTAACTGTAAACTCACTGTTCATTAACCAATATGAGAATGTTAAGTTTAAGAGACTGTAATGTGACGATACACTTATATGTTTGCAACGGCATCTTTGCTATGCCTGTTCTGTTTTTTGCATATATGTCGTCTTCAAATCCTTATTAGACATAAGATAGCCCTGCTGGTCAAAATGGGGTTCAGGTGAGAAGGAAGCACCTGTCATGGCTGGGGGTTAACAGGAGGGCAGATAATGATCCCACTTCCTATAGGCAGTCCCTGTCCTTTGATCCCTCTCCGATACCGGGGACAGACATGTCTATACAATGAGATCCCTATCGAGGGATCCGATCCAAGGCAAAAAAGGGAAGTATTTGCCAAAGGGGCTTGTTATTGTCTTCTGGAACCCCGAATCGTATCCACAGCAGGTTATCCTTATTCATTGAGGAGGAGTCATCCACAAAATGATTGGGTCAATGCGGTCTTAAGCCATCGCGATGAGAAGTCTTTATTTTTGTATCGTTCACTATTTATGCAGCTGTTGCATAGTATAGCAGGGAGGTATGTGTCTAAAAGGGCTCCCTTATCTTTGTGGCCTGGGGTCAATACACAGTCTCCCTAACACACACAGAGGTCTCTGCTCAGACCCCTTAAGCTCGTCTCCATATTTGAGTATCACTTCATGTGGCGGATTATTTTCTCAGCTCGTGTTTTTAGTTTGTACAATTAACTTTTTTTTAAAAAGCAGTTGCACTTGGGATAGAGGCAAAAGAAAGCAGCAGATCAAGCAAACATTTTGCCAAAAGTGCACAGCTTGGCTCCTTGCAAATCCCCATTGTATATCAAATAAAAAATGTAAAAAGCTACATTAACTGACAAAGAGAGAGTGTGTTTTATCACCAATGGGTTTTCCAGTTAGTCACGAGGATCAGCACCTGCTGTGTGCATGTGAGTCACGTTGCTTCACCGGTCTCCTTGTATCCAGGTGAGCGGTGCCATGCGTTTGTCTCAGGTAGGATCAAAACCCCCAGAGGCTAACATCCGTCAGCCCTTTCCCCCACGACGGTGATCTCAACTGTCTTGGCATCAACCGAGCAAACGTGGGGAAATGGGAAATCCCCATCGTGCTGGATTTCTGTAGCGTTAGTACATGTATTTCATTGTTTTCCTCAGTGAGTAAACGCTGATATTTGTCTCAATACTCATAACACAATGGCCTAAAAAGACACCAACCATGTAAGCGTTCCAATACGTATCCCTGTTGGTTTTATTGCATGGATTACCTTAGACTATTATGTTACAGATATACTGCAATGTGCTTCAGTCGGCCATATTTTCCTAAACTAAATGAATTCAGTAATGCAGCATGACAAGCATGCCTTAATCCCTCTGCATACACTTGTGTTAACGCTACAGGTATATGCAACGGCACGTCCTCCTTAGGTCCTCTCTTGTCGCCCCCCTTTTCTCACCCGGGGCACTGTGATGTCACACAAGAATGAGAAGAGGCCCTCTCGTGTTCTATGGTCCGACTTAAAGTTGGAATGTCGTGGAATGTAGCAAACCGCAGTCTATTTACAATCACTTTGTGTGTTATTACAACGCAAAATGGACCGTGAACACATCACCTACGGCTTTGGTGGTTGAGTTTGAGGGAGAAAAAAAAAAAACATTCATGAAATTTGAAGGATGTGGTCAATGAAAAGTTATTCACTGTGTAAAAATGTTTAGAAAAGTGAACTCGGCAGGCTGTTGATACATGTGTGTAACCGGCGTGCAACATGTTCTTTTATGTTCTGTTTGGTTTTGTTCCATTCTGTTCTCATCAAGTCTAGTCTAGTCTGTACGATGCCGTGCTGGCCACCACCTGGTAGGAAGGCCACCTGCATGCCCATCCAGTAAACCCTGCTGATGGATAAAGCATAATGTGTAACGCAGACACACAAACACACATGGAAGACATGCACAGCCCCATAAACACATATGTGTCTGGACTAGAATCAAACAGGTGGCCTGAGGTTCCTATGATGACAATACCAGCTCCTAACACCAAACACCATCACTTCCTCTTCAAGTGAAAAGCTGCTGACAGCTATGGAGCTCCAAAGTATTTGACGTTCAATAAATCATGACAAATGAGGGAATAGATAATCACATGAATACATTGTGGAAAACACACAAGTGGAACAAATTATCTGTGAAATAATAATCTGCTTATTTCCCGATAACGTCACTTTTTATTTAATCGTGTCACTTTTCACGATCTGTTGACCAATCCTCCGGAGCAATGACATTTTGACTCGACTAACTAGCTGCTGCTGTAATTAAACACAGTACACACACACACACACACACACACACACACACACACACACACACACAGACATGGAAACTAATCTTTCACAAAACACACGTGGCTGAATTAGAATAGCTTTAGCATGGTTGTTGCTGGAGCTAACAAGCTACATTTGGTAGCGCTTCCTAACTTTCAGGAAAAGAGGCTGGTGGCACTGATTGGCTGAAGGGTGGGCTGGCGGTGACAGCACTGTCATGAGAGGTGACACCGTGAGATAACATCAACCATTATGTAAAGTGGTGTTATGAAAATGAGACGTGTTATGAAACTTGTTATTGGGGGGAATAACAAGTTTCAACTTTTGAAAGAGTGCATTGTGAAATTGAAATGTCTACAATAATAATAATAAATAATGGATGAATCAATGACGATGAATTATGAAACATTTGATAGTAATGAATTGAGTGTTAATGGTAGATGATCGGGAATTGTTCATTCATTTATATATTTTAACACAATTGAGTCATATGTGATTATTTATTTCATAATGTCTTTTTGATTGATTGCATTTGTAATATATCGTTTGGGGATTTCACAAGTCAGTTTCTATTCTAAATGGTGCAAATAAAGTTAATGCGTGGTTTTGGGTTGTGTTGAGATCTTTTATTTCTTCTTATATAAGAGAGATGCAAAGTAAGGGAGTGAGAGCATGACTTGCAAAACAGATGCAGGTTTTCATTTGAAATGCAAACGTATTGATCAAGCTGCCAGGAAAGACTACATTCAAATATTTGTTCCAGTTAGACATGTTTTGCAATACACAGCTATCCAAATTGGAGAACGTAAGGCTTGGTTCCAAGTCTCGAGGCTTCTTTTCTCTTGTTTCTTGATGTGCTACTCCCCTCTGCTGGCCGGAGTAGTGACATGCAACCATGAAAGTGCAGCGTAAATTAACCAATCAACTGCAATGTTCAGATGAACCAGCTTCTAAACAAACTAGTGTTTCTTGTGTGTGCAGAGAGTAAGTGGTCAATGCCCATGTTCACAGGCGACACAAGTGAACGATACAATAGGTATTTTTAGCTTTCTGACTGCTGCTGGTTCCTCTTTTTTATTTCAGTATGTCATTTACATGTTGTGTTTTTTTTCTCCACTTCCCATGAAGCTCTATGACTTCAGCTGGTTTCCTCACTTGTTTTTGTGCCGTTGTCACATCAGCTGTACTCTGCTTCTTCAGACAAAATCATTTGTACACAGAATCAGTGACATTAAAAAGGTAGGCTTTGTTTCTATTTTCTTTTGTTGAGAACCATGTAGCTGTCCATATTGATGCTGATATTAGACCGAAGGAATATCTGTCGGTTACTTAACTGTTTGGAAATGAATGTAAACATACTTGTTGTAGTTCCAGTTAAGATCAATGAGTGTGGTGTAAGAGTGTGTTTGTACTTCCATGTGTCTGTGTGTAAGGCTTGAATACAATGACATCTTAGAGGTCCAAAGTCATGTTTATTTATTTACCAGACATTTATGGCCGTTTTTTTTCTTCGAAATGAATCCTCTTCCCTTGATAGGATGGAGTGGTGGCTACTCTGTTGGCTGGTCCTGTTCACTCGTGCAATTCCATGTTTAGGCCTTTATTGCAATTCTAGAAACGGTGAGATGCTAAATTATATGTTTTTTCATTCAATATGCTATTTTTGTGCATCTTGAATATCAATACACAATTATTTTACTCCACAGATGTTTCGCGAACCCAAAAATATATGAAAGAAGTCTTCAACATTTTGAATAATGGAAACCTCAACGAAGCTATTGAGTAAACGTTTTCATTGTGTATACAATAGTGCATGTTATGTTTGTTGGGAATTGTTTTATGTGTTTGTTTTAGTATTTCACCAAATACTGTATGTACGTGGGTGTAAGAACCACGGCAATGTGAAGAGTTAATGGGGAAGAATTGCACAGGGTTTGGGTTGAGGCATACAGTGGATCAGAATTAATTATTTGGTTTAAGGAAACAAGTTGTAAATCAAAATGATGTAAATTTTTTAATTTCCTGTCCTTTTCCACAAGCGCCCTGGAGAGCCTAGAACAGACTCTAGAGGAAGCTAATGTGTTCTCGACGACATCCTTGTACCAGAGCGGTATAGTGGCCTTCATTCGGAAACCCAGAGTCCACTTAAAAAAGTGCTCCGAAGACAGCTCCAAAGACAGCTCCAAAGACAGCTCCAAAAACTGCCCCCAAGCCTTTGAAATCCATAGTAGTAACAAAGAGGTAAGGATGCAAGTAGCATGGCCCTAGGGATGGCAATGTCCAGACTGACTGAAATATCTCCACAGCTACTTGATGCCATGACATTTTGTCCAGACATGCACGCTTCCCAGATGAGGAAATCGAGTGACTCTGCTGATCCCCTGACCTTTTCTCTAGCACCACCATCAAGTTGAAATTTTGGTCTTTTAGTGAAATATGCAGACGGCATATCTCCAATCAAGTGCTTTAAAACCTCCATTCTTTCTGATAGCCAGCTATGAGAAGATGACTCTACTTCTCTCTTGATTTATTCCCTCGGTAAATATTGTAAACATGAGTTTATGTCTCAATCTCTAGTTTCAGGACTTCTTCAATACAGCATGATGTTCATTAAGTAAATGATGGTCCATTTAGAGTCAAATAAAGCGTGGTATGCTTTTGGGGCGGTGCTACTTTGGGATTGACAGGTCGTGACCACAACATTTGAATTGAAACCTTAAAACAAAAAAAGTGTTGTTCAGCGTTGGTGATACTTAGCTCCACCCTCTCATGTCACTGAAAATGCAGAACGCAAGTCTCTATGACAGAAGTGCGCAAAAAAGTAGTGACTACGCCGACCATGTCTACTTCTTATACACGGGGCAGGCAATGCGACTTATAAGCAATCTTCCTCACTTCATATTTTTTAAGGTGTTGAAGTGTGTTCTCATTGACCATCACTAATAGTTGTTTTAATCAATGACTAATCATTATCAGGATCTATTCAAAATGTTTGCAATCAGCAGTGCCAAAAGAAAGACATCATGTCATGCAGTGCGCTTCTTTTCATGATCATTACAAGATCCCTCAAAAGCGCTCCTCTGCGTCGACCCTTCCACGGGAAGGTCAGGGGTCAGTGTCAGCTTCAGAAGCCCAGATTGGTAGTGAGCACGTCTGCTGTGTTGAGCCAGCATTGTTGGGAAATTGAAACGGTGTCTCTGCTGGTGCGATAAGGTATCAATGTATCTGTGGGAGTTACATTGTTCTGTTACAACTATTGACCAGGAGGGTGTCCCTGTTTTTGTTTCTGTGCCTCTGATGTAGACAAAAGAAGACAAGGCTGTCGCCAACAGCACCGTGAAGGTCCGAGTGCCGAGAGAGTTGGACAGAAACGACACCATTGTGTTCTGCATGATTCCCTGGCCTAAAGCAAGCAGCGTCAATTTAGTAAGACACTCTGAGGATATATTCATTTTGCATTGTATTTACAGTGTAAACTTAAATTACAGGACCACTCCTGGTTGTTGCACATTTGAGCCCAATTGAGATGATTGGTTTACTGAATAAAGCAGAGTGCAGGGCAACACTTTTTAGGTAAAAACCAAGGGACCCAAATTATCCGTAAGGGTTTGCACAGCTATACTCCCTTAGTTCAACATTTCATGCATGTTCATCATTGTTTTCATGCTCATATTAAGAAATGGTTTATTATTGGGTTATTATTGGGATTTATTCAGAAGCAGCCTGATCTCTTATCATAACAAATAATCATAATAACTAAAACTATTGCAATACTAGACTCAAGGTTGTAAAGAAATACTAAATTATTCGCTGCTATCGAGGCAGCCATTGATACTCCGTTTAAATCAATTGACAGAGACTGCAAGGTAATCGCAGTGAGCATGTCCTTGTCTTCTTGAAAAAAATCAACACTCAAATTGTAGCTTTGATTGAATGCCATTTTTGTGGTTACAGAAAAATAAATCCACCCTATAGCACCTTAAGCCTTAATACGGTTTGCTGCCATTGCTCAAGGAGGGGTGAACAAGGTCTGAGATCAGTTGACATAAAAGAGGAACACACATAAAGAGGAACACCATGTGTTCAATTTTCAAACTAAATGACTGCATATGTTCAAGCTCCCAGTCGTTGGAATGACATCATAGCTTCTTCTCCAACGGACCCCCAGCAACTCATTTTAACTGCAGGAGGGCAAACTGTGTATAGTCTCTACGTCACAGCTCTGGGAACATTTGCGCCTCGATGTTAAGCCGGTTTTTAATGGCTGCGTCTACAAACACATTGTAGTGTGCACTGGGGTTTTACTTTTGGTGCCTCACTTTCAAAAAGGTCTGTTAAACACGCTGGCATAAATCCTACACAAAAGAGGAAGAGATGTGCATTGCTGACAAAATACAATATCCTCAAATGCAATCTGACTATGAATTATGAACGGCCATCACTTTTCTTCTTTTTTTAAGTATAAATTGTGCTTTTTCTCTTCATTGTTTTTAGTAAGCCTTTATGAAGCAAAGTGGGTCGACCGATACTGACAGACAGATAATACGAGGATCACAGGGTGGTCTTTTTTTTTTGTCCTTCTCCTTTAAGAGATGGATCCCAATATACACAATAATATTCTTGCATGAACTAACAGCCTGACTGTATGTGACCCTTGTAGATCGCATCGGGAGAAGAATTACATGAGAGCAGACTGATTAGCCTGAGTGTGCGGGGCAAGAGGGTTTCTGGACAGCAGGAGAATGTCACCATCTCGGTGACCTTTCCTGCAAACGTAACTACAACTTCCTTCCATTTTTATCTATTGCCCAAGAGAAGAAAAGATACCAACATACAGACCATGTAAACCCTGATGTAAAACCTAGTGTATTGTTGTGTCACAGGAGACCCGAAAACCTAGCTGTGAGTTCTTTAACTTTTCGACAAAGTGTGAGTAATATATGAATACATGTTTTGTTTGTGTGTGTGTGTGATGAGGATTATGAGTTGGATTCAATGTAACCGGTTAGCTGAGTTGATGTTATCCCGGCGAGTCAGGATTATTTGCATAATGGATCTGTCGGTGTGTGGTTGTTGTTTGTCACCAGACTTTAGCAAAGTTGGCTGTGAAACCCACTGGGAGCGTGGTCAGAGCGTCCTCAACTGCAGCTGCAATCACCTCACGCACTTCGGCGTGCTCCTGGTAGGCTTGACCTCCTCAGAGAGACAGGACCCAACCAAGTTAACTGAGACGTGCAGCGAAAGGCAGCTGGAAGAAACACTGCATGTAGTGGATAGCCTTTCAGCGTGGCCTTAACCAATAGAAAACCAACCTATTTTTAGGCCTCTGCTCGAAAATGTCATACCCAAACTAAAAAGGGTGTATCTCTGCAACCACTAGGGCTATTTGAATAATTTTAGTGTTATAAGAAAATGCTACACATGTGATATTTTGTTCAGATTTGTAAATATCAGTCTATATGTTACTGGTTAAGAGTAAATGAAGATGACACACAGAAAAAAATGAAAAGGTTTCAGGTCCGCCTATAAAAAAATCCCTTTCAGGATGATTATTTCTTTGAAATGATGCAGCTGTAAGGTCCAACTCTAACCCAAATCATAGCACAATATGTGAACATTCTCTAACCCAAATCATAGCACAATATGTGAACATTCTCTCTGCAAAGGTTGACTTTGATAAAGTGAAGCAGAACAAAGTTAGAGAGGGTTTAGAACAGAGAACATTCAGGCGAGGTCTCAAAAATTTGCATCGGGGCACATTTGCACACATCTGTGACATTTGCATTTTTTTGATGTACCAAACCATATATTTCATTTGTATATTACTTATGGTGTTCAATACATCCAAATACAGCAGTTTTGTGCTTTTTTTTCATAAAACAAGCTATGATTTACAGTTTTATATAACAATCGATCACAGTGCGTCCTCATTTGTAAATAAAAGATGAACTTATCATACTGTATGAAAATCCTAATCATCGCTATCAAATCAATGTAATGAAGTGAAAAAGACAAAACGTCCCGTGCCTCCTCTCCTCAGGTGTCTTCCTCCGTCTCAGACAGAGACCTGAAGATTCTGTCATACATCACTGTGATTGGCTGCAGTCTGTCTCTTTTTGCCCTGGTCGTCACCGTTGTGCTCTTCATCACGAATAGGTCATTTGTTCTTCCCAGATTTACCTTCAATCCATCCTCTCACGTATTTTTGAGAACGACATCCTTTTGTCCTCGCTCCCTTTCACTTGCTCTCTCCCTCCTCCCTTGTTTGACTTTTGTCTCGCTGTACTGTCTGATTTATTACCTCTTTTTTTCTTCTTCTTCTATTGGTTTGATTGCAGCGTGCTTTCCCTTTGCTATCGTCACATTCAGTCTCTCCTTTAGTGAAACCTGCACATGATTTATGTTCACCACGGATCGATTCTCCTCTGTCTGACAGAAAGCTCAGAGAAGATGTCTCCATGAAGGTCCACATCAACCTGGTCATCGCCCTGCTGCTCCTCAACCTGCACTTCCTCCCCAGCCAGTGGGTGGCGACACTGTCCTCCACTGGGCTCTGCCTCTACGTGGCCCTCGCTCTGCACTACTCCCTGCTGGCCTCCTTCAGCTGGATGGCCTTGGAGGGGTTCCACCTCTACCTTCTCCTGGTCCGAGTCTTCAACATCTACGTCAGGAGATACCTGCTCAAGCTCAGCGTGGTGGGATGGGGTGAGTGGAGTCACACACGTCCATTCAACCAACTCTGCAGCAGTGGTGGAAGAAGTAGCATCACCACAGTGCGGGAATACCTGGTGACAAGCTAAAGTTCTGCATTCTGCTTCAGTAAAAGTACAAAAGTAATAGCATCAAAATGTACTAAAAGTAAATGTATTATGCAGAATGGCCTATTTCACAATGATATAGAACAGTATATAGTATATATAGTAGAGAGAGAGAATATATATATATTAAAACAACTATAGAGATATAGATATATATATATATATATATAGAATATATATATATTATAATACCTGTATAGATAAAGAGAATAAAACAAATATATAGATTTATATATATATATATATATATATATATAGAGAGAGAGAGAGAGAGAGAGAGAGAGAGAGAGAGAGAGAGAGAATATATATATATATAGAGAGAGAGAGAGAGAGAGAGAGAGAGAGAGAGAGAATATATATATATATATATATATATATATATATATATATATTTATATATATATATAAAAGACACATATATATATTAATATATCTATATATAATACCTGTATAGATAAATATAATATATATATAGATATGTTTATATATATATATATATATATATATATATATATAAAAAAAAGACACATATATATTCATATATCTATATATAATACCTGTATAGATAAATATAATATATATATATGTGTATATATCTATATATAGACATACATAGATATATAAATATAATATATATATATTCTATTTATCTATACAGGTATTATATATAGATATATGAATATATATGTACCTTTTTAGTTCATGATCCATTTACAATCCATAAAGTCTTATCTTCATCCACAGTGATACATCAAAACGTATTTGTTGACGATGTTTTGTATCATGAATCCGAGTCGGCAAAGTAAATAAAGTTATCAAAAATACATTTAAAAAGTGGAGTAAAAAGTAGAATACTTGCCTCTCTAATGTCGTGCAGTAAGAAGTATAGAGTAGCATGAAATGGAAACACTCAAGTAAAGTACAAGGACCTCAAGATTGCACTCGTGCAGTACTCATTGAGAAAGTGTACTTGGTTACTCTCCACCACTGCCTCACGCTGCCTGGGTCCCCGCTTGTGTTTCAGGAGTCCCTGCAGTCATCGTGTCCCTGGTGGCCGCCGTCGACATAGACGCGTATGGACTCGTCCCCCTGGACTCGTCTGACCCCAACAGCACCAACGTGTAAGGGAGGAATGGGAAATACATTTGCAAGCATGTATAATCTAGACGAATAATTAACTATTTATTAGGGTTGTTTTGCATGTGCGTTGGCCATCCTGTGTATTTGAATGTATTTGGGGAATTGTGTTCACAGCAACAACTGCTATTATAAATGGAAGGAAGGAATATCTGGGGTGCATCTTTACGTATATACTGAATTTACATTTTTATTACAGAACTCCCATTGAATTTGTCATCACATGAGATAAAATCCTTATCCTTATCTCTGTCTCTTTGCAGATGCTACATAGTCAACACCACAGTGAAGATGGTGACCACGGTGGGAGTGTTTAGCCTGGTGTTCGTCTTCAACATGATCATGCTGGTGGTGACAGTCAGACGCATCCTGGGTCTCCCCACGAGCGGAGAGGTTCGAGTCTCTCTGCCATGCTTATCTTTAAAAACAAAACGGATCTTTAGCCGTCAAAATACACCATGAAGCCAAAACTGACAACGAAGGGATCCCGCTAGCGAGTATTGTCCACTTATTGTTATTCACTTATTGAGAGGCAAGGAGCTTGGAAAGTATCGACTGACAAACTTACGCGTAATTTGTTTTGGTCTTTTTATGGGATTTGTTGACAGGATCCAAATGTAGAACATCATCGGTCTTATTCCATCCATCCATCCATTATCAGCCGCTTATCCGGGGTCGGGTCGCGGTGGCAGCAGGTTCAGCAGGCCGACCCAGGCTTCCCTCTCACCCGCAACACTTTCAAGCTCATCCTGGGGGATCCCGAGGCGTTCCAAGGCCAGCCGGGAGATATAATCCCTCCAGCGTGTCCTCGGTCTTCCCCGGGGTCTCCTACCAGTTGGACGTGCCTGGAAAACCTCTAATGGGAGGCGTCCAGGAGGCATCCTGACTAGATGCTGAACCACCTCAGCTGACTCCTTTCGACACGAAGGAGCAGCGACTCGACTCCAAGCTCCCCCCTGATGTCCGAGCTCCTTACCCTTTCTCTAAGGCTGAGCCCGGCCACCCTACGGAGGAAGCTCATTTCGGCCGCTTGTATCCGAGACCTCGTTCTTTCGGTCACGACCCAGAGTTCGTGACCATAGGTGAGGGTTGGAACGTAGACCGACCAGTAAATGGAGAGCTTCGCCTTCCGGCTCAGCTCCTCTTCACCAAGACGGACCGGTACAGCGCCTGTTTTACTGCTGCAGCCGCACCGATCCGCCTGTCAATCTCGGTCTTATTCTTTATCTTTTATTCATAAATTTGATTGATACTCATTCGCACAAGTGAACTGCTGCGTCTCGTGAAAAGAACTCAAAATGGTGATGGTAATACGTCTCCTGAGAGGTTTTCAAATGAACTGGAGATAAATCTGCCTCCGTTCACGGGGAGTTTTCTACCCCGGTGTCGTTGTCACAGTCTGGTGGTTTATGAATGTCTATGCTGATGTGTGAAACAATGTCTTTTTTTTTGTTGCAGTTTGGGCAGAAGGACCGGAACAGAGCCCAGCGGGACGCCTGCACCCTGCTGGGAGTCACCACTCTGCTTGGCCTGGCCTGGGGCTTGGTCTTCTTCTCGTTCGGCTACCTGACCACTGCGGGCCTCTACCTCTTCTGCATCCTGAACCCGCTGCAAGGTCTGCACAACCTGCCTGACAATTCTATACAGTATAGATGTTATTTTCCACTCACTGAATTAAACGGATTGCCATAACTAAATTTGATGCGTCCATTTTCAGAATTTTAAGCCTTTAAAAGACAAACACAGTTACGAACACAATTCATTTATTTTCTGATGCTTTTTTGTGTGCATCTGTTGTCATTTAAATAAATAAATACAAATTAAAAAATTAAAAACTCCCAATGGTGAGCTTAGTAGGCAGAAATGTCAAATGGCCCCCTCCTAAAAGTGCTATAAAATACTATATTAATATTATTTTCCACTTTCACTGAGTTAAATCTTTTAACAACATCAGTCCTGCTCATCACTACAACATATGGATTCATTTCATTAACACTTTAATATGTTTGTTTACACAAAGCAAGACAATAATTAAATTATTTTCTGGATACTAAATGCAAGGAGTTTTTTCCCCCACGGTGTGGGATACTGTGAATGCAGGACAGTGGGATACAAAACCATGCAGGAGCACCCCAAAGGGCAAACATGAGGAAATGGCTCAATCTGGTGGAAAATAGTCAAAACTGCGAAAAATTGTGGTTTTAATGGGTTTCAATGGCGACATCTCTGTCATTAAGGGTCTGTCATTAACACAAGCTAAATTAATTTAAAACCTGTCAATGGGTAATGGAAACACAAATTTGGTCGCTGATTAAAGTCAAGGTCAAAGTCAACATTTTCATTTTCAACATATCAGGATTTGTATTCCTCTTACAAAATGACAAGAGTACAGCAATGTCAGGAACATTAAATAATAAACGGTGCATATTATATGATAATATTTCATGTGTAGTGGATATTGCCTCGAATATTTTGCATGATGACAAACAGGGACATACCACACCTAGAATGGTTTGCATGATTCTGCGGTCTCTAACAGTTCTCTTGTCACTCCTTTGACTCAGGTTTCTTCATCTTCCTGTGGTTTGTGATGTCTTGGAGAAAGAGAGGAAACCCAACTCCTGACAGTGTAACACCCAGCAACAACAGCTGAGCCTCAGCCCAACACACCGACACCTGTGTTCTCTGTGTGTGTGTGTGTGTGTGTGTGTGTGTGTGTGTGTGTGTGTGTGTGTGTGTGTGTGTGTGTGTGTGTGTGTGTGTGTGTGTGTGTGTGTTTGTACAAGCGTGCATGTGTGGGTTGGGGAAAGAGTATGCAGAAACACTGTACACTTACCGTTATCATTTCTGTTTTCGATCATGTTTTCATGTTCAACATGCAGCAGAAAAGCAAGCGTGCTCGTTCGAGCTAACTCCAGCAGGTGACTCTAATATTACACGTAAAACATTAATAACACTTGATATGTAGGTAGTTTTGTCATTCCCTGGTGTTCTAATAAAAACATTGTGGTGAAGGGTTTATCTATATCGAGCAGTAGATCTGTTATCTGGATGCCAGTCATCACCATCCTTAAAGGGATAGTACGGATTTTGTTTAAGGGCATGTATGAGGTACTCTTCCATAGTCTGTGTATAACCTGTGCTGACTACCATCTTGGTAATACACTAACTATGGATAAGTACCTCAAACACCCGCACTTCAAAAGATCCAAACTATCCCTTTAACTCTTGGAACACTGAGGTCATTTTCAGTCGATTTTCTCGATTTGACATAATTTCTTAAATTCACCTTTTAAGGCACTTGCATATGAGATACATACCCATGTTTTACATCATAAATTGCAGAACAATCTCAGCTCTCTATATGATGAGGCACCATTGTCATAAGGCAAAAGTGTAAAGAGAAAATATGACTCTAAAGCTGACAAATGGAATCTCGATTTTTGGAAATTCTTCATATTTCGTGTGAAAACATAACTTTACAGGTGGTCTATAGGTGGTAACTCGGTTTAGGTGATGGACATTGGTTTACCAAAGGTTTTAGGTTCACAAAAGCAGTGAAATTTATGAATAAAATGGTAGATGCATGTAAATAAATGTCTAAAACTAAAAAAAGTAAGTATTATCATTTTTTTAGTAGAAATATGGTCTTTCACACCTTTCACCAAGATTATAAAAATGGGACTGAGAAATGACTTCATACTGCAGATAAAGCTTCATGGGGTGTGTGCAAATGAAGAAATGACCATCACAACATTAGTTATTTTTTTAAATAAAAATATGTATTTACACAATATACAGTACATGTTCAGAAATAGAAAACAGAGTCGGGCTGGTGGGGATGGCTGTGCTAGAGGGGCTGGTGGTGGTGAATCCTCTCTGTAAAATTAATTACTAGTCAATACTAACTTCACACAGTTAGAACAGTTCAACGCAGAGCTGATAGGATGGTGGCACTTTTTTACTTTTTCTATTTTTGGGGGGCAGCGTGACTCACAGGTCTTTACCATCTCACTATTTTAGTGAAAGTTTCAAGAGAGAACGCTGCAGTTAGTGAGATGATGTTAGAATGTCTTTTCTGTAAGAGAAGAGGAAGCATCGAGGAGTGGTGTGCATCGTGTCCAGGTCGGATCTGGGTCTATTGCATATTGTATTTTAGCACATTCAACTTGGTTCATGTTTGTAATATGGTTGTAATGCATCATGTGTTTTTTAATCTTTATTAAAGCACCTGGACCCTTTACAGTCTTCAGTGGTTTTCCACAGCATAAGGTTATTAACGTACGTGATGGCACATCCCTGTTGACACTACAGCAGTGGGATTTTAGACTGTGACATCAGTTCCCAACATACAAACAGAAAACGAACCCAGCGGCAGTACATGTATTGCTCTGATAAAAAAACATATATTTGCATGAAGTGAATACATCCAGGCAGACTGAACATAAGCACCTTTGTGCTGCGCTTTGAGCTCCTGATCGTGAGATAACCCGATCAGTGTTGGTCTGGTTCTTCCTGTTCAGTTCAGAAATAAGAGGAGGACGACTCTGTGACCACGCAGTAAGTATGTGTTGGAATAGAACTGTCATTTTGGTGATTCGTTTTAAAGATAGATAAATCTCGGCTTCAAATGTCCCTTTAGGTGGAACTGTATGTCAGATTCTCCTCTATTAGGCCAAAAATGTATAGCCTTTTCTAATTTACCCTTTTTGAATTTGAATGTTTTTGAGTTTTGAATGTTTTTGAGTTTTGAATTTGAGATTATCTTTGTACTCTATCATCACTAGCAGTGACCAGTCTTGGAATGGACTGGACTGATATGTCATGCATTGCTGTAATGAGTTCAAGTCCTTTCTGAATTGAACTATATTCAAGTTAAAATCAGGTGCAGTTCTTTGATAAAGGGGCGATCTGCTTGTGGGAATCTGGAGAGTAAGTTCATATTTGTGGTATTTGAGGGCGTCATACATGCAGCTCTGCTCCAATTTGTTCCTTTCTGTCTGCCAGTATGGTAACACTTTATAATAGTCGTCATTAATAAATGGTACATTAATAGTTAATAACATTTTAGTTAGGAATGATCATTAATAATGTTTACTAATTATTGCTATCATTAGTTTGTGTAATATTAAATAGTTATGTTGTACAATAGCTGATAAGAGACGACAGTAATTACATTCTGATTATATTTGATATATTATATTGAGTATTTGTTAATAATCACCAAATGATTTGTTGACTTTTAAGAAATTGTTTGTAAAACATGTTACAGTACATGGAACGATGAACCAGAAACCAATTAGCATTGACAAAGTATTAACTATCTGTCCAAATAATGTTGATAGATGCTTTACATTTAAGTATTTATGAACCATTTAACAACATTTTGGAATCATCAGCTGCAACTTTAGCCATCCAAATAATGTTTACCTACCAATGATTAACCATTAACAAAGTGTTACAAATATCTTTTATGTAATGCTGATGTTCATAGAAGTTTTACAAGCGATTTCTTAAAGGTTTACAAATCATTTTCTAATCATTTACAACTGTTACGATGTGGGCAACAATAAACTGTTGAAATATCTTAAATTGGTAATTTCCTTGTTTGTTAACAGTAATATATTAATCTAATGAACTATACATTTACCATTTATGAATGATGGTTATCATAAAGCGTTATCCTGCTTTTTATTCCTTCCGTCAGACATATTAAGAGGAAGGACGATGGTTCCCTTGCTGCTGTTACTGCTGCTGCCTGAAGCGCTGGCTGACGACGGTATGGATTTATTTTCCATTTTGGTTTTCGTTGACCAAAGACAGAGTAATGATTCAATTCTAGTTATTTGTGCCAAGCTCTTTTTGCTCTTTATTTGTGACTTCTCACAGCCTTAAAGGCACAGTGTACCTGAAAATACAAAAGAAAGGTAGTTACTCTCCGGTCTGTTTCAACAGGACAGAAGACAGCACACCGTTGGTACTGCAGAGAGAGAAACAAAAAAAGAGTGTTGAAAGTCTAATAAAATGCCACTGTTGCTCAGCATCTCTGAATCTCTTCTGTGAAAAGGCCATGTTTCTTTATTGTACAATAAATGTAAATACATGGTTTTATAATTCCATTCGTTGAAACGTCTACAAAACCATAAAAAAGAGGACGACTTTATTACTGAATATTTGTAAGACTCAGTGAGTCGTCCCTCATCTCCTGTCTCGCTGTGTTCAGTTTGTCTCAACATCACAGATGGCGACATCACCATCACCATTCCGAATCATTTGACTAATGTGGCGGCTCTTGAAATCGTCGATAAGCGGCCTGGTGACCTGCGCTGCACGGCACAGGGTTTTCCCTGCGACCTTCGGTGCACCGTCAACAAGTCGTTGGACTTCAACGGATCGTCTTTCTGCTTGCCGGCTAGCACGAGCAACACGAGCACGTGGACGAGTGGATTGTGATCATCATAGAAGGATGTGAGTACGCTGAATCTTACACTATGACTCAAAAGAGTCGGCCCTGTCTCCAAAAAAACTGCACAATAATATATCTGCACATTAAGTCTGATTCCTCTCTCACTTGGCAGATTACAATTGCACGCTAATCCAATGCGAGAACGAGGTCATCATGCCGCTGATTTATTCGCTGAAAGACAGCGATGACCAGGAGAACATGACGCAACTCCTCTACTTAAGGGAGAAGTGTCCATACCTCTTCAACACAGACCTGCAAGTCAAGAAAGCCTTCATACGGTCAGTGTCAGACCCGGATGGGTACTCCTCTGCTGTGCAGACACATTTAGTTCTCACACTCTAGTGTTAGCAATGCCGGTCCGTCAGCCGGTCGACCGCTTTGGTCCAGACTGGGATATCTCAACAGACATTCATGGTTCCCAGAGGATGAATAGAGAACATTTACCCTACGAGTTTCCAGTCCTGCTGTCAGAAATCACCAGGCACAATGTTAACATAGTGTCAGTGTTTATATATTCTAAACGTTTTTCTCAACAATTAGAAAATATGATTTGTACAGCTCACAAGTGACAACGGACGTCCCGGTAAACACTTTGTTCGTGGAAAGGTGGAAGGAAAGTAGCTCCACATAGTTCCTCTTATTTGTAGACTCTTTACGTTCGTCGTGTCCCCTGAATGAGAGCAAGTGTTTTCAGTTAGACAAAAGTCACAGTGGACCATTGACCAATCACAGCGCATGTTAATGGTCATGCTGTCAAATGTGGAGAAAGGATCTCGTCTGGGACTCATAGAATGCGGCTGATAGAAGTATCTCAAATAGTCTTTCTATGTATTACTGAAGAACGGAACAGATATGAGGAAGCCATTAAGGTATCTGTACATTTCCAAAATAAAATTGACAGCCAAATTAGAATATACATTTTTTTTTTTTTAAGAAAAGCTTTTTGGCTTATGATGGAAAGGTAAACAACGTTCAGTTCTTGATTCCGATCCTCCACACGCATACAGAGCGGTCGCTGCTGTCGTTCCTGTTTCCACATACAGGTAGTTTGCCTATAATCTACACCTTAAAGATCTTTCAAAGGTATTAATACGACAGTATTGATGGTTTCCGCAACATCAGATCAGCTGACCAAGCAATAAACAGATTTTGATCGAAGGGCCGTTTTCTCTCCTCTCCTCTCCTCTCCTCGATGACGGCAGACCTTATTGAATGTTTGGGTTAATACGAGGGTGATGGGGAAAGCCATCACCCTTCTCTCTGAGAAATTGCACGTGCAGTTTAAGAACAAATCTTGTTTGAGGTCCATTGCCTTTCTGCAGCGCGGAGAGACAGATAATCCATAACATCATGAAGACAACCGAGTTCGACACTGGCGGCTGCAAGGACTACAACCTGACGAGCATGTCTCTGCACGTGGTCAACGTCAGTGAGGCTGACCTCGCCTCCGCCGACCCCTGGATCCGGATAGAAGCTCCACAGGTAATGCGATGACTTTGTAGCGGTGCACAGTGTTCTGTGAAATACCAAAATATGACTTTAGGTACACAATCGCAGCGTGTTATGCTTCCATCTTGTACAGAGATTCTCATGATCTCGCTTATTCTACACTGATCTCCTCTCATGTAGCAATACTGACACCTGCTGGCGATCCACTGGCGCTACTGTCGACGCTACACGTGATTTATTGCTCCACAATCACGATTACATGGTGTTAAATACTTGGTCACGTCAGGAGTTTGGGCAATGCTCAGCTAGAACTCACCTTGTCGACCAAGATTAACCTCGATGAGCACAAGAAGCCCTCCCTAACCTCATCTCCTTCTCTCCACGGGCAGCTGCTGCCCAAGAACGAACCATTCATCCCCGACGTTTGGCTGCCTGTCGATGCCCTGCAGAGCATCCCTCAGGAGAGAAGGGTTGTTTGTTTGGTCAACTACATGAACAGCAGCCAGTTCCAAGTATATCCGTATTCCTATTTACTCCTGCTTTGTCCACAGTACACACACAAACACACATATATATATATACTGTCATATAAATTGTCATTTAGTTTGCAGAGGAAGAAATCGCATCAAAGGTTCTCAGGATAGAGCTACTGGACGAACGACACTTTCATAATCTGACGCTGCCAATCAAGATGATTTTCCGACAAATTCCACCCACAGATATGGATGTAAGTCTTTCATGTTTTTCGCATCTACCTGTTTCGATTGATCGACTTAGTGTGCTGCTCAGATTGTACGGATGTAAGGAGTGGACAAACGTTGGGCTATGTCTATAAGATTGACTTGACTTGACTCTATTTTGATGACGGCACGTGGGAAGCCATGTGTTCATGCTTTTGTGTTTCAAGAGCTCTTTATTTATTTATTTTTCACAGGATGGCTCCCGGTTACAGTGTCACTATTTTGATGAAAAAGGTAGGTTGTATATGTAGTTTCTTGTTTACAGCAAGCGAAACAGCAAAACCATATTAATCATAATAATAATAACACTACCATTCATTATAATAAGATGAACAAATATGTTATATATATATATATATATATATATATATATATATATATATATATATACAGTATATAACAATAATTATTATTATTTTTGTTGTTTTGGCTTATGCATTTGAACTGCTTAAAGTTTCAGACTATAAAACCAATTTAGCACACACACACGCTTTGCTTTTTATTCTTATTCATGCAATAAGTGATGTAAGGTGGAATTTATATTGTTTATGTTGCACTACTACGAATTATTATTTCTGCATGAATTGTGCAAATCTGTCCATTTGTCACAGCATGATGATTAAGATAAGAGAGATAAGATAAAATGAAATAAGATAATCCTTTATTAGTCCCGCAGTGGGGAAATTACAGGATTACAGCAGCATTGCTCACAAGTGAATAACAGATAAAAATCAAGTAATAGAAATAAACAGTAATAGAAAACAATAAAAAACAGTCAAGAAAAATATTAAATATACAGACAAATATACAGAGAATAAAAGAAAGTATATAAAAGTACTTAAACGTATTGCACGTGTTGGATATTGCACCAGGTGAATGGTTAAAGCAGTGGTTCTCAAACTTTTTCTGTCGGGCCCCACTTTGGAGGAAGAAAAATGTTCGGGCCCCACCGCCCCAACAAAATTGTAACAAAATGGTCCAACTTTTTGTGACTCATCCATCCGTGCTTTTTAAAATAACAGAATAAAGAAAATTACAATCCCGTTCAAGTAAACCAGATTGCTCCATCAGACAAAAACTAATAACATGTGCAATCACTTTGTTAGAACATTGCAAATAAAGTTCTATCTGTGCAAAGATATTCTATATTCTGTTTTGAGAGACGCAACAGCAGAAAAGACCTCATGGAGATCTCACGGAGGCTTTTAGCAAAACACCAAGAATCGTAAAATGCAGAGAATAATTTCCCCACTGTGGGATTAATAAAGGATTATAAATAAAAAAGAAATAAACTATAAACCTGTAATAAACCCACCTGTAATACCTCCGCGCCCCACTAGAGGGTCGCGCCGCACAGTTTGAGAACCACTGGGTTAAAGTGTTCAGAAGTGTCCAAGTTCAAAAGTGTTCAAAGTGTCAAAGTGTTCGTGGTCTACTGGCAGCAGACTTCGGCCTGATGGAGTTAACCAAGTTACTGTGTTCATGTTTCCAGATTTCTGGTGGAAAACCGGTGGATGCGAGACCAGTGTCAGTAAAACTGCAATCACTTGCAAGTGTAACCATGCAACACCCTTTGCCGTCCTCCTGGTGAGAAGACACTCTTGATTTGACCGACTTTCCTCATGATGTATTAACCAGTTAGTCAACCCTTTACTCATTTAGATCCGACTGTGATCTGTGATCTGTGATCCCCTTTATTTAGTACTGTACCGCTCTCTGACTTGTCCCCAGACGTTTGGTAAAAGTCAACCTGTAAATTGGAAATAATATCCACCGGCCCATATTTTTCTGCAGATGAGAGACCCAATTTCAAAGGTCCACTGGGAAATCCTGTCCTACATCAGTTACATAGGCTGCGGCCTGTCTGCGTTCTTCACCGCGCTGTCCATCGTGATATTTGTCTTCAGTCGGTAGGTACACGTGCGTTCTGTGCGGCTGGCGCTCAGCTGCTGTCCGAGGGGGCCGCCAGTGATTCGTTCTCCTCCCATCTCTTCCTCAGAAACCACCGGATGGATTTCTCCATCTCCATCCACGTATCTCTGAGCGGGGCCTTGTTCCTGCTCAATACCACCTTCCTGCTGAGCGAGTGGGGTGCCACGGTGGAGCCAGACTGGGTGTGTGTGTTTGTCGCGGCCGCCATGCATTACTCCCTGCTCTGCTGTTTCACCTGGATGGCCATAGAGGCCCTCCACCTCTATCTGCTGCTGATAAAGGTGTTCAACACCTACTTCAAACACTACCTGGTCAAACTGTCCCTCGCCGGATGGGGTGAGTGCTGCAGGAGCGCCTACACTGCGTTTTTCTAACGACGCCAGTTTAACTCAGCGGAAGGTATCGAAAAGATTCTCCACATTTTATTTACTTTTCCAGATGTTTAACCGATGAACTTTAGAAGGACGTGGCTCAGCACAGAGCCAAACTTGCAGGACATGTCCATAAGTACCTGAAACGCACCCCTGGAGGTTTCGACCACTAGAGGGCGCTTCAAATGCAAATATATAAATAAATAAAATGAGCACAAATCAGACTATTTATCAGATTTTTTTTGTCAAATCAATCAAAATTAAAAAAACTCGGAGGATGTTTTTTTCGTGGCGAAGTTCAGACTCGTTCCAAACACTGGGTTTGTCCAAACATCACCAAACTTGCTGGATATTTTTTAATTAAGCTGCTGGAAACATGTTACCCAATTGCCAAGAAACATAACCGTCGGAACTTTGAGCGCGCAAACACTGAAAGGCTTGTCACGGTGATCGTCTCACTCCTTCTTTCGACAGAATTAAAACCATCCAAAGAGACTTTGCTCAGACTTGTGAAGCCCAAAACCCGCTCTCTGCCGCCTGCGACTTAGATTTTCGTCTGTTGAGCTGCTTCTTCATGTGTTTTTCTTTGTTTGACATCAAACTGTGCGCACAAAAAAAGTCCATGAGCAAGTTGTGCCTTTAAACGCATGAATCACCACCATGTTAAGCCACGGCGTGTGTTTGTGTGTTTCTCAGGGATCCCTGGCATCATCGTGGCGGTCTCTTTGGGAGTGAAGGACTTTAAACAGTTTTATGGAGTCACACAAATGAGCATGGCTGATACTAACCAAACCAACGCCATGTAAGTGATTACTACCTGCTACTGGAAAGCTGACGGAAATAATCAATTCTGACAATAATAATCCAAACCCTTCACAAAATGAAGAATAACCACAATCCATAATTTGTACACTTTGTATGCTCGCACCGTGTTTGCTCATTTGTGTTACAGGGTTTTGGTCATTTTCAAACACGGTTTAACACATTTCTGCTTATGTTTATACGCATATTTATGTACTTGATTGTGCTGCATATGACAAACATGTCATACAGGAGACATAGTGTACATGATAAACATCTCCTGTATATCCCATACAAAACATACAAAAACTGTATGAAAATCATAATCTTCATTAGTTTGGTAAAATACTGAGACGTGTGAGTGAGAGAAGACAATTATGATACCGTGAAAGAATAGCGGACACCGCCACAACAAAATAAAACTATTATACATAGTTAGTTGGAGACTATCAATAAATACTCTGAATGGCTGCTGCTGAACAAATACTAGTCATAAATAGTATCAAACCCCGTTTTTTATTTCTCTAGACATTTCAGATCATGTTATTTTATTTGTTTATCATTATGTTCATATGCTGTACTGTATGTCCCCCTGCATTATCGGTGCACCGGGGGTCTGTCCCACAGCTGCTGGATCACGGATGAGTCCTTCTTCTACTCCTTGAACCTGGTGTATTTCGCCCTCATATTCACCTTCAACACTGGCATACTGCTCGCGGTGGCCTCGAACATCTGCAAGATGAAACGGGTGTTCAGGAGCAGCTCGAAGCCCGGCGCAGGGGACCCCGTGAGGTTCGGCGAGACCTGCAGGAGCAGCGTCACCGTGATGGGTCTCACCTGCCTGATGGGGACCACCTGGGGCCTGGCCTTCCTGGGCTCAGGATACGTCAACTACACCATCCTCTACCTCTTCTGCATCCTCAACTCCACACAAGGTCTGCCGCCCGTTCTGCTCCTCTCTGTTCAAAGGTTCTTCCTCCTGTCTACGTGGCAGGTTTGTCTTTGTCAGATATCTTCTCTTGTACCTCCACTCATACTGTTAATGCGTCTCTGTGTCCAAGGTTTCTTTATCTTCCTGTGGATCTGTCTGTCAGCCAAGAAGCAGAGGAGGAGAGACATGGAGGAGAGACTGACTTCCACTCCTGTGAAGACTTCAGGAGCCAAATATGATTAGACTGCTGTCGATCCAAGGCCCAGTGTGAGAAAACTATGTTTAATAGCACGCCTAGTGAGAGCTATTGTGTATTATAATGAGTTTACATGTTGGAGGGTCAAGACAAATAAATAACTCTGTATGGATTGTGCAATTATATAAAATGAATGACACTGTATGTATTATGCAAGTATATCAATTAGAAATTGGGGTGGAATTAGAAATCAAATGAGGTCAATTATGCATATATATATATATATATATATATATATATATATATATATATATATATATATGCATAATTGACCTCATTTGATTCATTTTGCGATATACCTCACCTGAGTGACCCAGACTTTCATATATTTTTCTGTTTGTGGCCTCGGTGAAAAAGGTTTGGACACCCTTGATATATATGTCTATATATATATATATATATATATATATATATATATATATATATATATATATATACATAGATGTGTGTATCTGTATATGTAGGTATCTATATATATATATATATGTGTAAAAAATCACATCAGAAGACATTTGGCCTTTTCCAAGCTCCAGTAGAAGTCGGTAGGGAGAGAAACTGAAGCTGTTTCTTTAGAGAATCATCACTGCATCTCCATCAGTTCTAGTTTAGGCTCTCTTCACTTCTTCTGCATCATCAGGAAGGGAGTCGAGAACAGCTTGAATTCTTTCTCAATGGCAGAAAGATCTTGCACCAGCACAACAACACAGGAAACCACGCAGTGACATGTTGAGAAGAATACAGGCAAAAGCAATATTAAATGGATAAAGAATAGTAAATTATAAGAAAACATAATATATTTGGCCGAGCACATACAAGACGGGATGACGGGACGCTGTTTGGCGCACACTTTGTGGACATCTCCGCCGTGAACAGTTATCTCTTGCACAGCTGTTGAGGCCGGACCCCACCCAGACCAAGCCCTTCACCCACAAGGCCTTCAGGGAGCAGTTGGCCAAGGAGAAGCTGGAGCTTGCCCCACCCTCCACCACTTACATGCCCGTGTATATCGACAGCGAGGAAACACAGGTCAGGAAGCATTGCAAGAGGTGCCTTGATGCTGGAATGCCCAGGGTGAAGACATCCGTGATCTGCAGGAAGTGTAATGTTCCTCTCTGCTTCAACTCCAAAAAGAACTGCTACCAGCTGTGGCACGATGCACAGTGACTTCCTGATGGACGTGTGAAAATAATTTGGTAATTTGGTAAACAATTTGGTTTGTGTATTTTTACAGTTTAATAAAAAGTCCAATTGTGTAAATAATGTAAATAGTTTATTTGTTTTACGTGTTTTTAGTTTGCATTGTGAAGGAAATGTTTACAGTTTGCTAAAAGTAAATCTGCTCCGTTTGGATTCGACATTCAGTTGATTTGTGTGGTTATTTTTGGAACGGGAAAAGAAGTCTTGTTGAGATTTCAAAAAGATAAAAACTGCTTTATTTGGATGTATTGAACACCATTAGTGATGGAGACGTGAAAAATATTACAGTAACTCACTCCAACAGCTTTAAACAGTCTGAGGACTTTAGTAACTTGTAACTGAATCTCTGCTTTTAAGTTTAGCATTGTATATAATATTGTCTGGCGTTCCTGTTGTGTAGAAATAATAATTTTCTTGTACAAAGATGGCCGTTCTTTGCTGAATGCAAATCTGATTTTACCCCAAAAAGACCCAGTTGTGATGTGATGGTACAAATGGATCGGATCAGAACTGTGGTGAGTTCAGGCTGAAATCACCAAGTGAACTTTTTACATTTCTGTTCGTGTCCAGATGAAACAAACTAGACACAACGTGTTGATAAGTGAGCTTCAGCGGTGTTTTCAGACCTGAGATGGAACCAGGCTGCTGTTTCTCCCTGCTTCCAGTCTTTATGCTAAGCTAGGCTAACCACATACTGTCTGTAGCTGCATGTTTAACACATAGACTTCTCTTCAATCACTTTGCGAGAAAGGGCAAGAGATCACTTTCCAGGCATGTCGATACACAAAAACATCGCCTGGGTTTTTCCCTGGATGACTGTATTTTACGAAATGGCAACTAATGACCGGACTCTCGGTGAAACGGGCTTTGAAACGCACTGCGTCGACATTGATTCCCGCCCGTCTCGCTGTTTGCAAGTTATTTTGAAACGGGGCATCTGCGCTCAAAATGCGACGCAGAATAATTTGTCTGAAATAGAAATGTAAAAAAAAAAGTATTAAAAAAAACACGTTTTACACAACATGTATTTAGTCATTGCATACGTTTTGTTTTTTTCATTTTCACATTCGGTGTAATGATTCCACACTTTGGTGACAGCCGCTGCTCATCGACCTGTATCGTGACTCACTGTAATTGGTGTTTTTTAAAAAGCAGTGTGAAGCAGTTCAATATAGGAATGTAAAGTTTCAGTTTCACAGCTAGTTTTTGTGCTTTTTGTTTTGTTTGTTTTTTAACCCTGGATTCAAGGAAGTTTATCTGTAAACATGTCTCAGCCATTTGCTTGTAATAATTATTTTTATTATTAGAATAAAAAAAAAAAATGTTACGCCTTGTTGTCGTGTTCGGCCTTTAGAGTCGAGCTGCAGGGTAAAACTGTGCCAATTTCCCCAAATATCTTCAGATCTTCGAATGCCTTCAGTCAGTCTCCAGTTTATTAGGAACACTGAGCTGAAAGCTAATGCGGTCCGATCAGTGGCGGCTGGTGACTTTTTTTTGGGGGGGGGCGCAGTTGGGCGGCGCGGTTTAAATAGCACTCCACAAGGAGAAGAAAAGAGGTTTGGAGTAGAATATTCTAAAAAAAAAGCTTTATTTCAAGAAAACACAGTGCTCAACACTGTCCAATAACAACTATCAACAAACTGTAACTTTGGGCATGAGAGGTTCAGAGCAGAATGGTTTAAGAAACATTCAATGTGGTGGCCAGAGCAACTTCAGGGAATACATTGACGTAGCATTCAAACTGGGGGCCCTGCAGTAAGGTGGCACTGGTGAGGTGGTCTTTGAAGGCAAAGCGTTCCCTGGTGTGTCCAAGTATGGTGTCACAAACCTACAGATAAATATATAGAGAGAGACAGAGACAGTAAGATAAGTTGTGGGGAAATATCTACTACAAACAGGCTTCATACTACAGACAAAAAACTATGTTTTGTGTGTCTTGATGGCTCAGCAACATAGACAAAAGGCCAGGAGCCACCTTGATGGCTGTAGCTATGACACACACACACACACACACACACACACACACACACTCTAACTTGTTGGGGGTTGAATTCGTATTTTAGATAAAGTTATAGCCTGATATGATATCCACCCAAATCTAGCAATGTCCAACATGTGTTCTGCTGTGGGAAAGATAAAACATTAAACTTTAACACAGGCATCTGCTGATTTTGACACTCACCTCTGCAGCAATCCTTCAAGCTCATCTTCCTTCACAGCCGGCGCTTCCTCGGCTGCTCAGAGCCACTGCACACGGAGCCTCCAGCTAGCAGCTCCGGTTAGCATGTAGCTTGGTGCATGTAGCTTCAGTGCTTTGCTGCTGAATATTTAAATCCGGACGTTCGGGTCCCAACTCTTTCAGCCTCTTCTTGTCAACATCTGATCGTGGATTGAAAGGTGTTTCGCGTAGAGATACCACAGAGTTTTCAGTCGCCATACTAACATAATCAAAGTCTCTGCTAGCTGTGTTGCTCGCGTAGCTACGTGGGAGCTACATGGGATGTGAGGGAATGATAAAGGTCTCTGATTGGACGAATAGTCCAACCACGTTGCAATAAGAAACGATGTCATTGGCTAGGGCGCAGATTCGTGCGCCCGAAGATTCACGTTTCATCCGCCAATGAGAAGCTGTCCTTGCCGTCACGAGGGTGAAATGTTTCATGGCTTTCCATAGACACACATTTGGCCGGCGCCCCGAGAGGGGAGGGGCTTTTCTCAGTAATGATGAATGGCGATATATTATATTTAACTTAAGTGGTTGTTGACAGGGGCTTACGGTCTCCCACACACATTTAGCGCGTCAACACGGTATATTTCTTATTTAAATTATTTGATATATAATGTTTTTTGACAGTATATATTATTTTATTTTTTTCTTCTTTTTTTTTTTTCATGCAAAATTTTAGGAGGGGCGGCGCCCTAGCGCCCTCTATTGACGCACCGCCACTGGGTCCGATACAACAGTCCTGCCAGGAAGGGGAGCCGTTGAATGCAGAAAGGTCTTCTGGGTCGCTGCACATGCATCACGTCGACACTGAAGTAGAGTAACCATAAGCAAAACAACAGTTTGAGTGGAGAACTTTTAATAAGCTAAACATACGCACATAACTGCATACATACATAACAGAGGCACTTAATCATCATGTACTTAAACATCTGTAGTTCGTAGGAGTTAACATTTCATTTGTGCACACTCTTCTGCATTCAACAGCTGCTCTTTCGTCATTCTGTCATTGCTGACCCTTTTTTAGGAAGCTTTTTTTATTTATTCCTGAGAACAAAAGAACTAAAACGACTCTACTTGATGATTTCTTGCCAAACTCTTCACATTCAGAGACTCGTTTATTGTTCAGCAGTATGAATTCAGTGATCTGTATCAGGAAGGTGCATCTTTAAGTCACTTTTACTTACGAGCTCAAAACGGTCTGCGTGTGTAAACTTTAATTTCTTTCATTTTTTTCCTTATTTATTGTATTCTTCTTTTCTTTTCTTTTTTCAAACACGTGTGATTATCAGACCTACAAGCATCCTTGACTCTTGTGTTTGCAGCTCCAGAGAAAATGTCTAGAGTTGTGATTTGTATAACTGGTCTTTTTGTTTTATTTCATTATTATCCTGTCAAGGTGCCTGTTCAGCTGAAATGCATGCTTCCAACATCAGACACTGGTTTAACCCATTTCAGTTGGAGAATCTCTCTAAATGCCTTATTATTATTTTTTTATGCCAGAGTTTTGTCTATATTTGTGTTCCTTTTTGTGTGACAGCATTTCATTTGTTGCACCTGCAGATCTCATGATCATTGTACCAGTTTGTCCTCTCCTGTCCTCCTCCGCTGATCCAGCAGCAGTATTACGTCTGCCTCTCTCATTTCCTTCACTTCATAATGCTTTCTGATGGGCACGCTTTTTTGTGTTTGTTTCTTGTCATGGTAGTGCCCACATTTGTTATTAAAGAGGCCGCATGTTTGCGGATTATCTTTTTTTTATATAAACTTAAATTTAGGATGGACTCCCCCCTGTATGCCTACGGGTATATTTCACTGACGTCTTTTGTTTTTTTTGTGCAATGTCTCCTTTTAATTGACATGCTGCCCGAGCAGAAAGTGTTTTGAGTAAATTAATAAATAATTCACCTTCATAAGCACTCATCTCTTTTTATTTGTGGTAAAATTACTTACAGTAACTCTAACTGGGGTCATATCTATCTCTCTTGGTGTTGCTTCGATTAAAATGTGGATGAACACAAAATACGATGTTGATTACTTGTTGGACCTGTGTTACTGCATACTGCATATTGTCGAAGAACTTGTAAATAGTTTGCATTGAACTTGCATAGGATCCTGTTACTGTGGCGTACTTCTTTTTATTTATTTTTATTTTTTTTGCCTGTACAATTCTGCTTCTAAATGTGTGTGACTGTTGAGACGACACTCTTTTTGTACATGACTGTCTTTTTATTTGAGAATGTTGATTCTGTCCTTTTTCATTCTAAAGTTGAGTTTGAAGAGTTCAGACATGCCTGAAGTTTGACTTTAATAAAGTTGTACTCTGTCTCGGTGAAAGGCTCTCGCTGTATGGGATTCATTTGAACACATTCAGTCAACTACTTTGAAATAAAAATGCAACACATTAAGATAAATTGAAATGTTGCTTCCAAGCGTGGTAGAAATAAAGCAATTAATCATTATTATGGGTGTTAAAAATTAGGCCTTTAAATCCGGCAGCATTATCAAAACGCAGATAATTTTATCCCCTGAAAATGTAAGCAAAAAGTCCTGAGGGGACTTCTGATTCTTAACGGCAACTCATAATGTGCACGTTTTCCTGCCAACAAGCGTCTTAAAACTGTATTTATACATTCGTCTGTTGCCGTTTATCAAACTGCCTCAATCATTTGGCTTCATATAGTTGATACATGGCATGCGTTTAGTGTAACTTGTAAATTAATTTGAATCGTTTATGTGTGACGGTGTCGCCGTATGTGTCCATTAGTATGTGTGTGTGTTGGTGCGCTAGTTAGCTAAGGCTAGCTCCGTTTGGAGAAGTTTTGACTCTTTTTCTCTAGCTAGCTATCGTGCGGCACAACGTGGCACGAGTAACGTTACCGAGCACCGCTGAAGGTGAACCAGAACGTTGTGAGTGAACCAGAACGCCACACCAGGTCAGACTTTTACACAGCACAACAGGTCAGACTTTTACACACACAACATGGCGTGTCTTTTCTGAGCTAACGCTACATGGCAGGGCAGACTGCAACAGCTGGTATAACGTTAATACATGTTGCTAGCTTAACCCTCCTGTTGTGTTCGGGTCTAATCTGACCGGTTTACAACTTTAATTAATCATAAATATTGTGTTTTACATCAGATTGCCTCAAGACCTGATGATATCCTCCACACCAGGCATTTGAACATATACAATTGCTGATCACATTCCCCAACCTCCCCCCTCTCTCTCTCTCTCTCTCTCACTCTCACACACACACACACACACACACACACACACACACACACACACACACACACACACACACAGACTTGTGTGAACACCTGTTCGCAGCCCCATATATAAAGTTGTACACATTTCAAACTTCAAACCAAAAAAGCAGGTGTTTGTTATGGGAACCATCTCTGTCCTGCTTCATGTGCCCATCCCCCCACGTGAACCACACCTTCCAGACTAAACAATGCTTATCTTCTCACATTCCCCCTAAATACACCTTTATTTGACCGGGAACATCAAAGTAAGGGTTACTTTCATGTCTCTCCTAATAAATACGGTACTATTGTCTGTTTATTTTGTGTTGCAGGAAACCTCCACCAGGCTGATGTTGAGGCCCAGGTGTCCCTGCTGAGCCTCAAGGCTCATCATGTTGGTAAGATCCCAGTACCAGACAAAACACCACATAGGCTGACATCGTCATAGTAGAAACATATTGTGGTATTTCTAATGGGAATCGGTAACCAATGTCTCTCTGTCCTTCCACTGCAGGGAAGAGGACTCCAGTCCAGGAAGAGGACTCCAGTTCAGGAAGAGACTCCAGTTCATGGAGAAGCCGACCGCCCAGGGAGAGGATTCCAGTTCAATACAGTAACAATAAAGTCAGTCATGGACATTTTATATTTTTAACTTGTACTTTTTTCAGTTCAAATTGTTTGTATACATTTCCCCCTTGACCTGAATATTGTATTGCTTCCAGTGCTTGAATTTGACTGTTTACTGTCAAATTACTTTAAAACATGTTTAAATTGTCATAGTAGCTTGAAGAAAGAGGGACATTTAAAAAGTTGTTCAGGAAATACCATAAAAAAGGTTGGTGTTTAAAACTGCGTCTTCATTTTACAGTATGTAATTATTTTACTGTTATTAATTTACAGTATTACAATGAATACAGTGATGCATGTTACAGTGGGATTTGCTGTAAACTGTACTGTGATTAATTTTACAGTAAGCATACTGTGAAATATACTACAGCTACTTCCTTGCTAATTGCTGCCAGCAATTTACTGTAAATTATACAGTTATCTTGTTACAGTGTAATTATCAAATGTTGACAGGGCGCTTATATTTTAGACTGTGCAGCTTTTCCAGCCTTTACGGCACTCGTTCAGCGGTCCAGGAAACACACCGTCTAATTACATGCAAGTAAATCACATCACGTGATGCTACTCAGATAATCAAATATGCGTATTCGGATAGGCATGAGTGAGAGACGGGAGAGACTGGACGAGAGGCCGAACAGTCGGATCAGTACACGAGTGAGAGAAGTTATTTCACATGGCGTTATCCTAAAAGAGAAATGTGGACAGCGAGACTAGAGTCTTGAGACAGACTCTTATATGTTCATTCTTCCAAAAGGAAGTTCAAATCTCTTATATCTCATGTGTTCAGACGATTATTAAAAGCGCAATGTGAAGCTTTGCTACGAGACAAAGCACAACTCTTTTGAGCAAACGTACCGACTCACATCTCAAATGAAGGAACAGAAAAATAAACGATCTAAGAGCCCAATATGATCAGAACCAGTGTTCCCTCTAAGCTGCGCGCGTGCGCGGCCGCGCAGGCCAGTCGAAGTGGCCGCGCAATAGATTTTTCAGACCGCGCAAACGATTTTTTTTCAGGGGTTAAAAATCTTTTTTGCGCCAGTGTTTCTGAGATAGGAGTGAGCCATCTCCACAATAGAAGATCTTTGATGTGACGTGTCGAGTCTTCTTGGCCAATCAGCGTCCCGTTTCTCGACATGCGCTCTCTGTACCTCTGCTAGCGCTCTGTACCTCTGCTAGCGCTCTGCCTCCGTTGGCACCCCCCACCCCCGCTGTCCTCCTCCGGGCGCCAGGAGTGAAGCTCGCCTAGAGCGCCACATGAGCTAGGGCCGGCGCTGTTTAGGCTACTTTTGGTGGGCCCTGCTCCAGCAGTTATAGATACCATGGTGAAAAGAAAGGCATAGCAGGTGCCCCAGAAAAAGGTCTGCCTAACGTTTAAACATGAGTGGCTAGATGAAATAGTCCAAACTGACACAGGTAGGATGAAACTTTCAGACATATTTAAATATGAAGAAAGCAAATTCTGCTCGGAGGCAAAAGCGAAAGGAGAGTTCGCTCGTGGGAAAACGTGTTTCTCTTTTGGTTAACCTGTTTTTCAGATGTTGTTCTTCAGAGACATGTGTCTTCCATAGGCCTGCAGACAAGATGAGCCACATAGCCAGATAGGCCTATCTCCCTCAATGACATTCAAATGACATGTTTTGTAGCCTAGTTTGTTGCAAACCACTCCAGTTATTAAATTGTTTATATAGGCTACCTTTAGGAAAAATGACACCATGTCAATTTAATAGGCCTATAATTATTGTTAAGCACTGCATTAGCATTTTTCTTTCAATGAAGTTCCACTTAAATGTTGTACCTGCTGAGAAATGACTAAACACCTTTGATACTTTTATTTTGTATATATATCATTATCAGTCATAACCAGTGAACCAGTCATAACCTCCCCTTATTGAAGATTGAAGTTCAACAAAGATCCTTTAAGTTCAACTAAACTGACTTGGTAAAACACCATCATTAAAATGTTCCCAAAGTCCAGCCATTATAAAGGATATTGAATAAATATCAACCTTGTATACATATTGATGCATTTGCTGTCATCTCTTTGAATCCCCTATGGCTAACGCAGGCTTGTGGTCATTTTCGGCAGGTCGCGTGGTTGCGAATTGCTCACAGTGCTGAAATGTGCGCTCAGAAATAAAAGAAATTGCTCAGTGCCGGAAAAAATTAGAGGGAACATTGATCAGAACCCTAACGCATTCATTCACTGTCCAGCAATAATGTTGTGGCTTTTTTGGTTGACATCACTAGACACCTGAATTAACTGAATTTAAAGCTACAGGGCAAAGACAATTAAGTTACATTTATTTTTTGTAAAATTAGACATTTTTCAAAACCGTTCAGTAATGTTTTTTTTTTTCATTTTTAAATCTAGCCCTTGTTGTAATTGAAATGAGAGAATAATATATATTTATTATTAGAGTATTTATAATTCATCCAGTTAAAGTTGAAAATTGATAATAAATATTGTTGAGATATTATTTATTTATTTATTTGATTTGACAATCAGTTGTTGACTTCATACAGACGTTGAAAGAACTGCAGGCTACTTTAATACATATGGGACTAAATCATAGGGCAAGTTAGACATTACTGTGATGTTCTGGACCTTTGCATGAGGACATTTTCTCAAACTGGACCTTGTTGAACATTAGTTGAATACCCCTGATGTAAACAAAGAAGACCGCACATGGGTGTACAAGCCTGGCCAATTACACAAATGACACAACTCAGAGATTATATCACACAACTTTATTCATCAAACCATTTCTTTTCATTTTGTCATTGAAGTTGAGTAAATAGATTATTTGACAAATAACTCATCGTGAGGCAAAAGCCTGGGAGACGTTCAAATCAAGAAGAAGTTACGTTAAACTAATACAGAAATACAGATGCTGTATCTACTCCTCTTCCACAAGCACAAACACAGAATAAAGCTAACATATTAACTGATATAACGTGCATCTTCATGTGAAGGCTCTGAACTACATAAACGCTAGACACGTTTTAAGCAAAGAAAATTCCTTTTCTCCGAACAGTCCCTCATTGGCAACAGCTTCCCCGTCTTCGACATCGTCCCACAGTACATCCCGGGTGCAAGGCAGTATGGCATTAGTTCCAACAGAGGCATCCCGTTCACCCACAGCCACTTTCCTGTGCGGAAACGTAGACCTATCCACACCTCTGGCGTCTGGGAATTCAGGATCGCTACTTCTTTTCCCGAGTTCCTGACTCCAAAGTCCATGTGTGGGAGATCAAAGAGATGATTTAAGTTGCTTGAAGAGGAGTCAATCTCAATATTCCTGCAGTATTCCAGAGCCCCCTCCCATGTCTTGTTCTCTTTCACCAAGATTAGATTATCATAACACACAAATGTACAATTGCGTTCACATGAAGCATCATACCAATTCAACGAACTCATGTAAACACAATTCTCTGGGTTATTAAGATCATCAGGTTCACCAATACACCAACTTCTAAAGTATGTGCTATCTCCATCAGACCACTTCCATTCAGCACGATTAATTTTGTCTCTATGGAGACCAATCCAAGAACAGGTTGTCTTGTTCTGCAATGGACTCTCTAGCAAATACAATTCCTTCCCATATCGAAAAGTAGCCAGGTCAGTGTGGTGCTCCCTGCAGTAGTTTTGGGCCAAATTCCAGGTCATCGGGGTCGCCACGTAAACATATATTCTGTCTTGGTGAGAGATCTGCTCGAAGAGAGGGAGGTTGAAGATGAAGATGACGATGAAGAGACCGTTGGAGATGCTCTTCGACAACATGATTTCCCAGAGGTGTCTTGACAGATTTGACTGTCAGCGTCAAGATCTCGGCACTGAGTTCTCTGTTGAACGTCCCCGCTTCAATACCTTTATGTTCTATGTTGTTACCAACTCAGCCAGACACAATGAGTGAATCATTACCACAAGTTTCCCAACATAAGGAATCTGGGACTCACTCGGCCCGTCCCACCGTCACTCCCCTAACGTCAAACTGACCAATGATATCGTCCACATTAACATGGGTAGGTTGGCATCAGAACACACACAACACACAGGCTCATCCAGTGAAGGAAGCGTTTCATTTGAGGCACAATGACCCCTGTGATATTGTCATGAATGATGTTGGATTATGATGCATCAACATGTCAGCAGCGTTTCAATGTTATAGTTGTTGAAGATTGAGATGGACTAAAATATTTACATTTTCGTGAGGCAAAGGGCAAATTTTCATCTGATTTATCATCTGAGGAGAGAAATTACAAAGCTGAATTTCTAAAACTGTCAACCAACCACCGTGTATTTCAGATATTTGTATATGAATAATAAGTCAAACAAATAATAGTAAAGAGTAAAATGATCTTGAAGTATATGTGGCATAAAAAGTCAGGTGCACTGTACTTAAGAAAATGAACTGACTCATGTTCCCAATTGCTCACAACATTGTTTTTGCTATTTGTTTAGGTAAATCAGAGAGCCAGGCAAAGCATCTCTTTTAGAGTCAAATAGGTCTCATGTGTACACTGCAAGTATCATCACAAGGTCAAACAGGTCAGTGAAGAGAACTTACTTGCTTTTGCTTGGATCAACATGTTGGGTGTTTGCAGCTACGGTTCTACAACTAGTCATTTTAAACTAAATAATGCACATATGATAAATACATGATTTACACATTGCTTCAGTATTTTCTTAGCGTCCAACAATAGCATTACAAAGTAGGGATGCGCATGATAAGTCAACTCGTTTCACTCATTTGACAAAATACCAGTCTTGCATTGGTGAAACATATTTGATTGCCATACCTTTTCAAACAAACACAATTTGTCAGTGTGCATAAGAATATGCTGCTCTCTAAATGGCCGACTGTGACACATTCTCTGCCAGCTATTGTATATTGCCATCTGGTCATCTGAATATAAATGAAATGTACTCTTGCCGTGTGCAGAACTTACTTACTGGGTACTTTATGAAGGAAGGAGTGATGCAGAAATTATACTTCTGCAGAAAAACTTGCCCAGAGCTTCAATCCCAGACAAGTCAGATCACCGTCAACAATGGCATTCAGGCTTTTTTGTCCACCCAGAACAGTGTTTTTCAACCAGTGTGCCGTGAGAGATCGTCAGGTGTGCCGTGGGAAAATGTCCAATTTCACTTAATCGGTCGAAAAAAACATGATGTAGTTGCCGCAAATAATGTTCCATTGTTGAGCGTCTGAGCCTGCAATATAGTGGCTGGCCTAGTAATTAAATACTATTCCATGCCAGTAGGTAGCACAATAATTATCTAATAATTGTTAAAGTTGTGAAATGAACTAACAGCTTCATCGGCATAATGAACGCCCATCAGACCCACGAGTCTGCGCCGCCCTGCGTGCTCATGTGTCACATCGGGTTCTGCCTTCCAGCTTCCTCCCCCCTCGACATGTGAAGAAATGCAGTAAATCGCCGGACGACCTGCACGGAGAATTCTGCCGTCTGTTCTCTGATTTAAACAAAGTGACTTCAGCTGGTGTCACGTCCCCTCCCAGTAGCAACGGACTCGGCCGTATTGGGCTGAGTGTCGGCTGATCGGCTGTGTTCCGGCTCAATGCGGACAAATGTGAGCCGGCTTTGGTCCGTTTAATTTGTGCCATATCTGGCCCAGATTCAGACGTTACAGACACGGGCCTATTCTGGCTGAGATATGGCAGGCGGGTTTATCGGCAGCCATCACTAAAGCAGGTTCTGTCCCGTCGGCAACCGGGCCGACACGTTTCTTCCGGCGTGACAAACTGAAGACAATATCTGCTAGCAAGTCTTGATCGCATCCCTTCTACCTTCAGAACCTTTACAGTTTATAGGTAGCCGGTTCGATCCCTGGACCCACATAGTTCACATGTCAAAGTGTCCTTGAGCAAGACACTGAACCCCTAGTTGCTCCCCGGACACCTCACAGAGCAGCCTGGGATGGGTCAAATGCAGAGAAGAATTTCCCTAAGGGGATTAATAAAGCATACATTATTATTCATATTGGGGAAAACCCAATTAGTCACAGCTGAGGCCAATGAGGCCTCTTCCGGGCACCGTCCCCTGAGCCACCCACACCCGCACCCCCTCTGCAGCTGAGCCCAACCACGCTCCTGGGTATTTCTTTAACTCCTCAAGCAGCACAAGTTCTTGTTTAAAAAAACAACTTCATTTTGGTGGCGTGACACCATTTATCAAATGAGGTCTCCTTTGTATGTGCAAATTTGTCATGAGTCTGGCTGTGAGGGGACAGTGCTAGCCATTACACCACCTTGCAGCCCTGCAATTGTATTGTCTTCCCTTTTGCTCACAACATGCTGTTGTGCTAATTGATCAGGTAAATCAGAGAGACAGGCAAAGCATCTCATTTACAGTCAAATAGGTCTCATATGTAAAGTATCCGTCATCACAAGGTCAAACAGGACAGTGAAGAGAACTTACTCGCTTTTGCTTGGATCAACATGTTGGGTGTTTGCAGCTAAGGTTCTACAACTAGTCATTTAAAACTAAATAATGCACATTTATTTGACTGGAAACTCCAGGCACTTGAGCAGGGAACAGCAACGTCATTCTGAAGGAGGTACTCAACTTCCTGTTGCATAATCGCCCGTTTGTTGTCTGTAAGCATGTTGTTTTATAGGCTGATGCTCACAGACATCAATATATATATATATATATATATATATATATGCAGGACAGGACCCGCTGCCCGGGAACAAAACCCGCCGGCAGACGACACAGTACGTCTGCAGTAAGTGTGGCCAGCCCAAAAGGCTAGATACCAAACAAAGCTACAGGGATACAAAGGGGCAATGAAGGAGATTGTGTTTGTTTGTTCTTTATTCATTTATTCCTATTTTTTTATAAAAGAAAAGTCTTACAACCTGCACTTTGTTTAAAGCTTTATTATTTCTGATAAATGGACCGTGAAGCTGTCCAGCTGCTGCTCTGATGACCTCATGTAGTCCACACAGCTATGGAGACCAGGACAGATGTGCAGCATCATACAGCTGTGAAGAGTCATCGAACCAGTTAGTTAGTTGTTAGAAGGTAGAAGGGAAGGGAAGCTGAACAGGGTTAGTTCTGAATACACTGATTAGGTGAGGGAGAGGGAGAATGGCATGAGAGAAGGGAAGCAATTACACACATTTCACAAAAACCTTGAGATTAAAGATGGGACATAAAAACATCTTAGAGACATAACTTTATTCATCAAACCATTTCTTTTCATTTTGTCGTTGAAGCTGAGTAAATTGACTCACAAGATGAGTTATTTATCAAATAATCAGGGAGTAAAAAGTAGGAAATAAATATCGGTACCCACAATTGTACATAGCCCTGGTGTAACCATTGAACTCCCACACGTAAAAAACAGTTTAGCAGCTCTTACAGTAAAGACAAACATTGAAAACAACCATAGAAACATTCACATCACAAGTAGACAGATAAATAAGTGGATCATCATAAGTGCATGTGCCATTGAATATTGTTCAGCAGTTAGTGCTAGTGCTAGTGTCCCCCCCCCCCCCCCCCCCCCCCAGTTGCTGTTTTGTAGTCTGTTTGTGCATGTTTTAATTGTCCTGTATCTCATTCCAGATGGAAGGGGAGCAAACAGTGCATGTCCAGGGTGGGTGGGGTCTTTGGAGATACAGCTGGCTTTTTTACAGAGCCGGCCAGCTCTGTAAAAAAGGGGAATTTTCCAGTTAACAGAAGGGAATTTTTCAACAGTTACAGAACAGTAACAGTTTTCTGTAACTTCCTCACATAAACATACTGTGTGTGTGTGTGTGTGTGTGTGTGTGTGTGTGTGTGTGTGTGTGTGTGTGTGTGTGTGTGTGTGTGTGTGTGTGTGTGTGTGTGTGTGTGTGTGTGTGTGTGTGTGTGCGTAGCTTTAAGTGTGATTATACAATAGAACACCATCCTATTTTTAGGCCCGTTCCTCGAAAATTGCGTACCCAAACTAAAAAGGGTGTATCTCTGCAACCACTAGGGCTATTTGAATAATTTTGGTATTATAATAAAAGGTACTGATAGCGTGCTTTGATTATTGGATGCCTGGAAGAACTCAGTTCGACAACTTCTCTCGTTCTCTATATTTATTTACTAAATGATCACAAGTAAAGTAGCAAGCGCTGCAATTGCAAAAGCAGTGAGTGGTACAGCCAACACGCAGGTTGGGCAAAGAACAACTGCCCCACCACGGAAGTGGGGCCTTTCATACACAGTTTATCGTCACAGGTTCGTCTCGCCTCATCCTAACATCTGATTCGCTCTATCCTGTCAAGAGGAGGAGAATCCCGTGTTCTCATCTTTTCTCACAAGACTGGAACGTGCAACGACCAGTCTGCTTCCAGAATGTCAATATACTGATAAACAGTTGTGGGTGTTGAAGTGCGCAGGCGTGTGACTAACTTCCCATGAGAACTGGACATTTCATAGACACAACAGCTGCTTAGCTGTGTTATACTGACCTCGCTAACCTGAACTTTAATAGACATGAAGAGTAATACAATGAAGAATATCTACAGAATATAAGGATTTATATTATCAGTACACATGTGAGATTTTGTTCAGATGTGTAAATATATATATGTTACTGGTTAAGAGTAAATGAAGATGACGCACGGAAAAAAATGAAAAGGTTTCACGTCCGCCTATAAAAAAATCACTTTCAGGATGATTATTTCTTTGAAATGATGCAGCTGTAAGGTCCAACTCTAACCCAAATCATAGCACAATATATGAACATTCTCTCTGTAAAGGTTGACTTTGATAAAGTGAAGCAGAACAAAGTTAGAGAGGGTTTAGTACAGAGAAAATGTACGCGAGGTCTCCAAAATTTGCAGTGGGGCACATTTGCGCACATTTGAATTTTTCCATGTACCAAATATTCACTTGTATTTCACTTGTATATTACTTACAATACATCCAAATACAGCAGTTTTGGGCATTTTTTCATAAAACAAGCTATGATTTACAGTTTTATATAACAATCGCTCAGTGTGACCCCCACAATAGAGCAGCGGTCGCGTGTTGCTATTTGCGAGTGGTTTACAGTCCTCAAAATCATTACACATGGCTTTGAATTATTCATGAAACGTATTGAAGAGTTTATCAATAATCGTGTGATTTGCGTGTGTGCTGCCAGCTTTGGAAGAACATGTTGCGGTTGCAGCGTGAGTTTCGCTTCCCCAGCCAGCTGCAAAAGTGTCAGTACTTATACTGTGACTTCACAAGTTTTTTACTTCTTGCGTGGGTTTTACAGGAAAACTGTAACATTTGGAAATTTCCTCTTTTCTGAAGGTCGATAATTAAGTACCACTAATCTTGAAATCATTGAGACACTTTGCTGTTTCATGAGCAAGATTGGTGAGAAGACGCGTCGGTTTATGTATCACTTCTGTGATACGTAAGCTGTCCACCCCCGGCTCCGCCACCACCATGTGATGTATGGAGATGTGAAACTGCCGGCTCATCAAGCAAAGCCTCAAGCATGTAGAGCCCCGCTCTGCATGGAACCGCCACAACGTCTGTGTGTGAGGCCGAGACGCGATGTGGACTTCTCTTTTCGCCCTCACGCTCGCGTGGCTGCCTACGACCCGAGCTCTCGGTGAGTTTTCTACATCGTTATTGAGCTTTTTTTTCTCTACTTTTTTCTGTGTGATTATGAGGTGAATACCACTTTAACCGTCTTAATAATAAGGTCGTAGAGTTTCAGAACAAGAGAAAAATAAAGTCTCTCAAAGTCCCACGCTAGTCGGGGGACTCTTACTCAACCATTTGTGCAACACTTCAAAAAAGAAGAAGAAAAAAAAAACAAAGTTTCCTTAAATACGTGGGGATCAAAATATGCCTGTCCAGATATTGTTCAATCTCTTTAATTGTTCCTTCTCTATCACTTTTCACAGCTTGTGAACAAGTCTTCAAGTATTGTCAGGAAAGTGATGTCCCCTGGACCAGGTAACCCACACTCTTTACATTAAAGAACACATGTGGCTGCTCCCTGTTGTCTAACATGAATGCTCTGACAATCCCTGAAAAACAATAAGAAATGATCATAACATACCATAATATTGTTGGGGCCACCAGGTTGAAAGCCTTTTAGGAACCAAAAGCACATGTTATGTGTTATTTCCCTGTTAATACCACAGTGAAAAGGCTGTGTGCTGTAATCAGTGGAATAATGTCAAAGGATTAAAGACAACGCATTTGTCTGGTTTCTCCCCCTAAAATCAATAATTATTATAAGTCTATGTATTGTTTAGATTGCTGAAATGTGTGAAATATGCTTTGGCAGGTGCTATGAGGACGAAATTGCAAGCTGTAGGCTAAGAATCCGTTTGATAAACTTCATTCATCTGAGGGTGAACTCGACGCAAGAGGTGAGATCATATTTTTGGGCCCCCAGCTGTTGTCTCACGTGAAATGCGCTAACAAATGAGCAAAACAGAAGAAACATTTAAGTTCCTCATACTAATCAGGGATCAGGGCATCAGGCTCTGCTGTGTCGTCTTTTCTTTGAACGAGCGAGGAAAGAAGCCCACATTTTTCCGGGTTTTGTGTTGTGGTGTTTAGGTCGACGCGAGTCCCACTCCACAGCACAGGATCCGAATCTCACCCTCAGCTCTCCAGAGAAGCAGAGGAGCCGAGTCTAAGGACGAGGTGCTTCTGGTGGCCACCGTGATCAACAGCACTTATTTCAAGGTCAGTAGCTCTGAAGGTCAAACATTTCATTTCTCTGCAGGCCTCTTTTTCTTTCTTTTAAAAAAACAAACATTTTTTTTACGAGCTTTGAGGAAATTAAAAGCAGTTCAGGACGGTGGATACGGAGGAGGGCTTTCATGTTTCTGTACAGCAACGCTGGCCTCTTTAAAGGAATAGTTCACCCAAAATCCCTATAAATTGTACACAGCACCAACGTCCCCAGGAGCCCCTTGGTCCCAGAAAAGAATAGTTTTCTATCTAACGGTGTTAAGGCGAGTGGAAGTATGGTGCAGGTAGACTTTATGAAATGCTTTGTTTAGCAAAAGACATTTGCGTTTGGATTTCCATCAGCCCGCAAATGGAAACAAGACGTGCTTCACATACATTCAAATATTTTTAAGTTTTGTGGATATTCATTCTATTCCTTCCTTTTTACTCACGTCTTGATGTCTTAATCGGACTGCGTTGAAGTCTGTTTGCACTGATGTGCTTTTATTTTCCGGGGCCCTCGCTCTCCCTAAAGCCATCCGACAGAAAGGTTTTTTCTTGGAGCTTAGCCGAGGCAGCTGAATACAATTTATATTGTTTTTGGGATGGCCTATTCCTTTAAGTTAGCACCCTGTATGATTATACAAGCTAGCATTTCCCCCTTCATGCTGATTGCCGTTGATTTCCATGAACTTTACATCTCCCAGTCAGCCGGTAAATGAAGAAACGGTCGTTTAAAGAAGCTTGATTCAAACCTTATTGACCACCATGTGTCTTCTCATCCACCTCTCTCTGTCATTGCAGATGAGCCCCCGCTCTCGCGGGAGACATTTCACACTAGACAGGCCCAAGCCCCAAGTTCTGGGGGGGTTAGTCCTGGCAGTGAGGGCCGGGAACCATCCTGTCCAGAACCTCTCACAAGCCATCAGACTAACCTTCAAACACAACAAACAGGTAGAAGAACAAAACCAGCCGTGGGGTCATCCCAGTTGGAGAATGTATCATTCTGCTTTCCTCTGATTTTGAATACACTTTTCTCTTTCTTTTGTTTATGTTTCAGGTACAGGATGGGGCTTGTGTGTTTTGGCAGGAGTCTCCGCTTGTGGATGGAACAGGTAGGCTACACATGGAGGCCTCCACTCTTTTTTTGCTCTTCAATGAAAAGATGATTTATACTGCATCACGTGTGTGTGTGTGTGTGTGTGTTTCTAGGTCATTGGAGCACAGGCGGCTGTGAGACCAGCGACACTGGAAGTGAATTTGTTTGCAGCTGCAACCATTTGAGCTTCTTTGCCGTGCTTGTGGTAAATTGCTGATCTTTGGTCATCAGCCACATGCTACAGGTGGTTTGTCCCACAGTTCATTGGGGACCGTTTGAAAAAAATACCAGGCAGGGGTTTGAATGAACCGCAGCCACTTCAGCCAAACTTAACACTGTGTGTGTGTGTGTGTGTGTGTGTGTGTGTGTGTGTGTGTGTGTGTGTGTGTGTGCGTATGATATTTCTGTCATTTTTTTAAAGATGCGCATGTTGAAAATGCATATAAAAACAGGTAGATAGAAACATACTTTATAGAGGAATAGAGTTTTACTGAAGACACATCTAAATCAATATCTACCATCTATCTGCTGAAGATCAGGCTTCTGAACTTAAACTACGTTTTAAATTTAATTTATATCCCATGTGTTTCCCTATCCAGAACCCCGTGCTATCAGTGGAGGAAAGTGATGCTGTGAACCTTAGCTACATCACCTACATTGGATCAGTGCTCTCCATCTTCTTCTCAGTCATCAGCTTGATCATCTATATATGTCTGCAGTGAGTTTGACTTAAAATTATGATGTTCACGGATCTAGAGTGAATGCTATTAAGATACCATCAAATATATTTAATGTTTTGCTGATCCGAGATGACAGCAGGGCTTTCGGTCAAGTAAGTGAAGCAACATGTGGACGTAACTGTTAGTGTGTGTTACTACTGGATTCATTTCTTCTATGTTTTGTTATACTGATCGACTTTAACCAATTGATGAGCTGAAAGGTTTGAACCCCTTGGGACTATGAGTCTCAACGCGTGCTAGTTCTGTGCCTACGGCTGCAAAGAAGGGTGTTATATGTTGCAGACTTTGTGTGGTGCCACATCCTGGCTCAAACAAGCTCTGGGTTTGATAGTTTCCTTTAAAGCTCAAAACAAGGAAATAACTAAAATAGAACCGATTGCAACACTACGAATGCCTACAAATGAAAGACAAAGATGTCTGCATCTGTATATGCCACGCTCCCAGGTTTGTCGTGAGCATGGCCCTATATGTATGTCAGAAAAGTCAAAGAGAGCAGAATCAGGACAAAGTCTCAAGTCGGTCCCAGTAAGCAAGAGGCAATACAAAAAGGGTCATAATCAACCTTTTCCCTTTCAGACGGCGGCGTCCCGAGAAGGCTATCGGCGTGCATTTACATCTAACCGGAGCGCTGCTCTGCCTGCACATCAGCTTCCTGCTGTGCTGCTTCTGGGTGTGGTGGCTGAACGGGAAAGAGGAGGACTGGGTTTGCCGGGGTCTGGGTCTCTTTTTGCACTGGTCCCTGCTGGCCACCTTCAGCTGGACGGCCCTGGAGGGGTTCCACCTCTACCTTCTCCTGGTCCGAGTCTTCAACATCTACGTCAGGAGATACCTGCTCAAGCTCAGCGTGGTGGGATGGGGTGAGTAAAAGCGCTCAAACGGAATAATTGCCATTTTATGAATTATTGTTCCATTATTTCAACAAGGTACACGTTGGAGAGTTTTTCCGACATTGCAGGAGAGCAGAAAAGCAATGAGGTTCCAGTCGAATCCAGGCGTCAACTACCTTATGGTCCATTTACAGTCAAATAGATCTTAGCGCCCTAGCTCACCATAACAACTAACAACAGAAACAACACAATTTTCTTTAGTACTCAAATGCCCACGTAAAACAGTTCAATGTCTGATGACACAGCACTGTGTTTGTGCTGGTTAGGGGGTACTTGGCTGAAAACATATTTCACAGGGGTACATCACTGAAAAAAGGTTGAGAACCACTGCTATAGTGAGCAGCAGGATGGAGTCTGTGGGGTCCAAAAAGAAAAGGAAAGGAAAACGTTACCCAGAGCAACATTGTGGCTTTTTTAAAGCGTCTGGGCGAGTAGCCCATGTCCCACTACCTTCCTACCTCACATTTTCAGGATCGCATACAGACTCACAATCTGAACGCAATTCTAGCCACACGCTGGTAAATATGAAAAAATAACGTCCTGTTGTTCTGTCTGTGTGCACACAGGCCTCTTGAACCGAAGCCGGGTCTTGTTAAAGGAACCTCTGTGTCTGTCTTGTCTCCATGCAGGTCTCCCTACCCTGATTGCAGTGGTTTGTGGGATTTCAGGTGTTTACGGAAAATACAGGCCGGAATCGAGGGACGCCAACAACCGCAATCCAACAGCGGAGATGTAAGAAACCAAGACACATTGTTTTACGATGTGAAATGTTCAAGCACGCAGGAGGTTAGAATTCTTGGCAAATGCATCCTGCTTTATTCCTCGCAGGTCATTTGGAATTCAAAGTTATCTTGATGTAAATGAAAACGCTTTTTTTTTAACAACCTGCAGATGCTGGATGAGCAGCCACAGGCTTCCGGTCAGCTACGTCACTACCGTGGCCTTCCCCGGCCTGGTGATACTGTGCAATTCCTGCATGCTGGGGCTGGTGGTGTTTAAGCTGTGGGGGCTGAGGGCGGGCGGTCGAGGCGCTGACGACGGCGGCGGCTCGAAGAAGATGAACAGAGAAAAATGGATGAAGTTATGGAGAGACTGTGCCACAGTGCTGGGCCTCAGCTTCGTGCTGGGCTTACCTTGGGGGTTAGCGAGCACCACCTACGTCTCCCTCGCGGGGATCTACGTGTTCACGGTACTAAACTCCCTGCAGGGTGAGTACGTGCGTGACCCTCGTTCAAGGCATCCACTGGGCTTTTTTTCTTTCTTTATATCCTGGAGGGATTCACAGCTTTTCCGTCCTCTCTTCCTAGGTGTGTTCATGTTCCTGTGGTCCGTGGCGTTGTCCTGCAAGTCTCGATCTGACAACAACTCCTCCTCCAGAGACCCTTCCACTCAGAAAGTGATGACTACCAGTTTCAATAACTGATATTCACAAGCGTATTAGCGGTTGCCTATATTAGGTGCTTACTGGCCTTTGGACTCCAGTCATATGCAGTTAAATAACAATAACTTAATCATGTCATGTAACTTCTTTAAATTAAGTTTGCATCGGCAAACATGTATCATGAACAGTAACCCCTTCTAATTATTTATTGTTGCGTCAGTTATGGCTCTTATGGTTACGGTAATATCAGATGTGGACCGGGCAATCACTGAATAAAAGAATATTATTATCTCTGCCAGGAGAATCGTGCAATTGCTCGGGTGTGTTTGTACGTGGGTCCGTGAGTGAGCGAGTGAGTGGCTGTGTCTGTCCACGGATTATTTTTAATTGTGCTGCAGTTATATTTATATTGTGGGTGGTTAGCTATGATTGCATGCTCGAGGACCTTGCGTGGTTACAGTTTCCTCAAAACACACTGCCAGTGGTGGGTTGTATTCATTCGTTCACACAATACAGCAGACACACCCCATCTACTGTGTGCACTTCTCTGGAATCACATTCTGTTCTGAGTAAGGCAGTGTTACCACGGCACCCACTCAAACCTGAACCTACTGGTTAAGAGTAAATGAAGATGACACAGAAAAAAATGAAAAGGTTTCAGGTCCTCCTAGAAAAAACATCACTTTCAGGATGACTATTTCTTTGAAATGATGCAGCTGTAAGGTCCAACTCTAACCCAAATCATAGCACAATATGTGAACATGCTTTTTTTTTCATAAAACAAGCTATGATTTACAGTTTTATATAACAATCGCTCAGTCTTGGTTTTTAAAAGATTTTAAAAGGTTTTAACATGCTGCGCTACTTCCCCTGAGACAGAGATCACAGTTTATTCAAAAGACACATTTGCACCATATAATGGTGAAATAAAGGCAGACGCTCTTAGCACCCAGTGTGTAGCAGAGACGAGCACCAACAACAATGCTATGTGCAGCAGTTGGACCCGTTCATCCACCACAACCTATTCTTTACCCCGAAATCTTTCTGGTGGAAAGCCTTTCGTTCAGCTAGCTACTGCTAATTTAAGTAATATATCCAACTTGGCCAGGTGTAAATAGACACTCCATAAGGAAAGAAACGTGGATGGTGCTTGGTAATAAGCTTCCTCCATTTGGGACTTTCCTGACTCTGTTTCCTGAATGGTAAGCATTGCTTCTGGTCAATGGTGCAAATTCACGTCATTCATGTCAAAGTTCACTGAAGCTGTTATCCGTTGCCTTTGAATCTCCGACAAGAAATGTCAAAGGTCATATCACCGAGTCTCTGGCTCTCTAATCCATCCACGTTCACAGGTTTATATTCAATTCAATTCAATTCAATTCAGTTTATTTTATATAGCCCAACATCACAAATACAAGTTTGCCTCGGAGGGCTTTACAATCTGTACACATAACATCCCTGTCCCGGGACCTCACATCGGATCAGGAAAAACTCCCCTAAAGAGATAGTAAAAACCCTTTCACAGGGAACAAAGGGGAAGAAACCTGAGGGAGAGCAACAGAGGAGGATCCCTCTACCCGGATGGACAGAAGCAATAGATGTCATGTGGCCAGAATGAATAGCGGAGTTACAGCACATTCAATGAATATGACATAAATTATTCATATAATGAGTAGTAGGCATGGTCCATGATCCAGATAACCACGATCCATGAAGGAGAAGGCGGTAGAGAGGAGGGGGGGGCATCAGCAGGGCCATGGCAGCAGGCAGGACCGGTTCCAGGCAGCCATGAATCCATGGAAAAAGAAAGTAGAGTTAGTAATGTGCATTGAAGAGACAATAGTTTATCCAGAAGGAGAGAAAGAAGAGGAGAGGAGGAGTGAAAGAGGAAGAGAAGAGGAATGAAAGAGGAAGAGAAGAGGAGCTCAGTGTATCCTAAGATGTCCCCCAGCAGTCTAAGCCTATAGCAGCATATCTAGGGGCTGGACCAGGGCAAACCTGAGCCAGCCCTAACTATAAGCCTGAAACAGCCCTAACTATAAGCCAGAAACAGCCCTAACTATAAGCGCTATCAAAGAGGAAAGTCTTAAGTCTACTCTTAAATGAGGTGACTGTGTCTGACCCCCGGACTGAAAGTGGAAGCTGATTCCACAGAAGAGGAGCCCGATAACTGAAAGCTCTAGCCCCCAACCTACTTTTTAAGACTCTGGGAACCACAAGTAACCCTGCATTCAGTGAGCGTAACGCTCTAGTGGGGTAATATGGCACTATAAGCTCTTTAAGATATGATGGTGCATCACCAGCTAAGGCTTTATAGGTGAGGAGGAGGATTTTAAATATGATTCTCGATCTTACAGGAAGCCAGTGGAGAGCAGCTAGTACAGGAGTAATGTGATCTCTCTTCCGAGTCCTTGTTAGTACACGAGCTGCAGCATTCTGGATCAGCTGGAGAGACCCAAGGGACTTACCGGAGCAGCCTGATAATACGGAGTTACAGTAATCCAGTCTTGAAGTAACAAATGCGTGGATCAATGTTTCTGCATCGCTTTGAGACAGGATGTGCCGGATCTTTGAGATGTTCCGTAGGTGAAAAAAGGCAGTCCTTGAGATCTGTTTCACGTGGGAGCCATTATATGTGGATGTGACAGTTCAAACCGGTTCTATATATATTGAACATAAATATATTTATTTATATATCTATATAAAACAATGTACAAAGCATATAAGATGTAGCGACCTCTGACATATCTTGTGGAGGTTTCAGGTAAAACCCATGCCGTTTACGTTGCATGTGCTGCTAATGCACATGCAACCTGGATGGAACAGTGGCACAGGAGCGCCATCTGCTGGCTATACAAGGTTCAATTTAATTCATCCATAAAAACATCGACATTACAGCGCTCACACACGAATCAACCAACACTGATGACCACAACTTAGTAAATAAATACCCATAAAATACATTTTTTAATATTTATAACAACATTTTCATTTTAACAGTAAAATACTGTACTCATATTGGGTTTTCTCTTTTGTCTTTCCTTTATTATTATTATTATTATTATTATTATTATTGCTAATATTAATATCATTCATACACAACAATTAAATATACTTATTATTTGCAACAGTCAATAATCCTTTAGCTTTTGAATGGCATTGTTTAATTTGTCACAATTTAATTATTTGTGATGCAAAAATATTCGGCCTATTGGTTATATTTAACCCATTATTATCACAATCCAGACTCTGAAGAATGAGAAGTAAAGGACGAAACAAGGAATAGCATTTACTTAAGTTACACGAAGGAAGGAGTAATTTGAGAAAATAATGATTATAGTCATTATCATTGTTATTATCATGCGTTTTTATTATTGTAATAATAATCATGACATGAGTATCATTCGCTGTGACGTTTGTGATACCAAGGACGCTTGAAAGAAGGACGTCATGGCTTCATATGGCGTGCACCTGCGCAGTAGACTCTTTTCCCCCCAGTCTTCATTCAATCGCCCGAGCGATACCCGGAAATAAAGGCGGAGCTCTCCAGTTGAACCTCCTCCCTGCGCCAGACAGACGAACTCAGACAGAGGGACAACATGGACCCGAACACAACGATTCTGCGAGTCAAGAGAAAAAGGGGAACCGACCCCGCGGATGCGTTGCTGTTGGCGTGCAAGCGCATCCGGCCGGAGACGTCCCAGAGCTCAGGGGAGGTGGTGCCGGAGCCGAATGAAGCCGAGGTGGAAAACTCTGTCTTCAAACTCGTGGCGACCGTAGCGACACAGGTAAGAGGCCCGCTGTGACGGGGCTAGCTCACCGAGCGCTGCGCGCCAGCGTCAACGCAGCGGGCGGAAAAGGCAAATAAACACGAGCTGGCGTGTCGGTACGAACGTATCGCGTGAGGAAACGTGACTGGCCTGCTATCGAGCTGAAGTTAACGACTTTAAACGGCTGTGATTGTTGGGGAAACAAGGCGCCTGCTGTGCTAATTGTTGTTAGCACGATACGCCAACATTAGCTGCTGCTGCTATCGCTCATTTTGTTGACGTTGAATGGAGCTGTGACGTATTTACAGGCCTAAAACAAATATTATATTGTATCCATAATTTACAGTTGTCGTAGCTTTAACGTGGGAATGTAGCTAGCTAGCTAGCTTAGCTGTTGGAACACACTGTCAAAAAGACTAATTTATCATGCAAGCTAATACACGTTAGCCTAGCTTGTATTACAACGTAACGCTAGTACACTGGGACTAGCTAGCGCTACACCTGTTCGGTATGACGTTATTACGGTTAGCGTGCATTTCTTCTATTTAACTATAAGGTCCCATGCCAAACGTGTTTCTGCTCACTGTGACGGTCTTACCCCACCGTATGTGTTTAGTGATGCCGTCATTGTTAAGTGAGCCACATAAAGGGTTCTTACGGTCATGGAAAACCTGGGAAAGTCATGCAATTTTAAAATGGTTATTTCCAGGGCCTGGAAAAGTCCTTGAAGAAGAAAAAAAAGTCATGGAAATGTGTTATATTCATTTGTTCATGTCGTTCATTTACGCTGAGTTTGAAATAATTAATGTGCTTTTAAAAGAAAGACGCTCAAAATATAAGCAGGCATACATACAGGCATCTATATAAATGTTTATTCTTTTAATCAAACTATTGTCTCATTCATTTGTGTCATTTAAGGTTTACTGTATGCTTTGTATTCTCATTGTTAGTTTAAATACTAAATTTCCTCACTTTCATGTTTACACTGAGATTTCACAAAATGTTTGGTCATGGAAATGTGGTTTAAAGTCATGGAAATGCACTGGTCAGAATGTGTATGCACCCTGAGTGAGCCACTTAAACCTCCGTCCCCAGGATGCTCCCGTTCAGACCCAGGTGCGACAGGCGCTGGCCCGGCCTCGCATGGCCCACGCGCTGCGCCCCTCCGGCGCCAGCTCACAGCGGATAGCGGGAGACCTGCGCAGCGCCAAGTGGAGCACCCGCAGGGAGGAGCGCTACAGAATACTGTCCAGTCACCGGTCAGGCCTGTCGAGCCCCACCGAGCAGCCGACCCCGCGGACGGAAGCTCCGGAGAGTGAGGGCGAGACCGGGGTCGAGCCGGACAAATGTGTGGTTGTGGGTGCGATCCAGGTGGTGGATCTCCTGCACGAGGACGTAGAGGACAAGTCGCCCGGCAAGGTGAGAGGAGCTGAGCGTTTCTTTTTGTTGTCTTTCATGCAATTATCATACTCCTTTATTATACTTTTTTTATTTTAGGTGGGGGGATGCCTGATGTGCTTTTATTCAGAATCCAATGGATATGTACCGTTCATTGTGCTGTAATCCTGTTATGATGATCATTCTGTACTCGTGACATCTATTGACCTTCTGTCATCCTGATAAAGGGATCCTCTGTTGCTCCCTGAGGTTTTTTCTTTTTTTCTCTCTCCGTTAAAGTTTTTTGGGGGGAGTTTTTCTTGTACTGTCAAAGGATGGGGGATGTTGTTTGTTTTACAGATTATAAAGTTCTCTTTTTGTGGCTAATTTGTGCTTATTATTATTTTTGGGCCAAAATACGAAAAAAAACATGCACTTTATTAATCCCCTTGGGGAAATTCTTCTCTGCATTTGACCATCCCTGGATAGGGAGCAGTGGGCAGCCCTGTGAGGCGCCCGGGGAGCAGTGAAGGGTTCAGTGTCTTGCTCAGGGACGCTTCGACATGTGAGCTATGGGGGGACTGGGGATCGAACCGGCTACCTTGTGGTTGCGGGACGACCACTCATCCCCCTGAGCTACAGCCGCCCTTGAAATACATCTAATTAAAACAAATGTAACATGGCAGAGAGAATAAAACACCCACGTGACAATAATGCTTGTGTGCTGGGTTCCAGTAACGTACCCAACATGGCAAGTATATTTTCGACAGCCATACGGAACTTGTTGGGCTGATATCAAATGTTCTATGATAAAACTACAAATGAAAGCTAGTTCTGTCTCCAGAGTTTTGCTTGCATGTGTTTGTGCAGAGTTTGAGGCTGAGAGCAACCCGGCCCTCCGCGTGTACCGGCAGTAAATCCCTTTGACATTTCTGTTCTGGGTTTCTTTTTCTTGCATGAAAAGGAACAGATGACTAGTTGTATTAATGACCAATACAAATCCCATCCTGACAAAGAAGAAATGCTTAATTCATTTTGTTTTTATTTAGTAAAAAGGTTTTATTTATTGCAGTGAAAAGCAGTACATGTGTTTTGGAAAAGTACTGCCAGGTACTTTGACTACCGAACTCAAAGTATCTGTATAGGTACCGGTATGTACTTGTGGGACAATACCCAATACTACTGCTGATGTAGTGTCGACAACATTTAGTTGACGGCGGTGTGTTGCGGCTGATTTCCAACATGCCTGCGGGGGAGGGGATCGGCTATGCTGAAGTTGATTCAGCAGATTTCTTCATGTTCTGAAAAAGATTATAACTTCATCACATGTTCTCTTTTTTTTTTGTCTTGCATTATCAGAGGATTAACAAAATAATGTAATAATTAACTGACGTAGTTTGGATACAAAACTGTGCTTTTGTACATGAGGTACCCAAGTCTTCCAGTTGTTTAGCTCCGTATTGTGGAATGTGTTAATGGACTTTGTTAAACTTTTAGAGGTTATAATTCAAGGCATTGCTAATATGGATAACCTTTGCATTGATTTATTCTCTCGCTCTACTTTTTGTAAAGGCGCCGTCCTCGGACCCAGAAATGATCCTGTGTAACAGCACCAAGATGCTGCGGGAGCGCCTGAGCATAAGCGGAGAGGGGCTAGGGGGGGAGCACCGGGACGACGGCGACGACTACGTCTACGACCTTTACTACCAGGAGACGGTCACGCCGGGCTGGATCCAGGACATCCTGTCCGTCAGGGCCTACGCCGACGAGGGAGAGATGGTGTGTGTGGATGGATGGAACGGACAGATGAATGAGTGCTGGACTCGGAGTGAGTGAATGAAGACATGGGTGAAGTAACGATTAGACTCGGTGAAAGCCTCACATCCGTTACCTACTAACTGACCGCAAAATTGTAATTTGGACAAATCAGCGAGTGTCTGCTCGCGTGCAGAAGGTCTTTGCATACCAGTGCATTTTTATTTGTATTGTAATACTTGGGCCAAAAAGATTTCCAACAAAAAACTCAGAAGTACTCACTATGGTAATACGAAATGATTGTCCAAAAGTGTTTATACTTCTTTATGGCTTAAATCATGAGGCTGGCTTACATTTTATATACTTTCTAATTTCTCTGAAGACCATTAAACTAATAATTAACCAACGAAAAAGAGGCTTTCAGATAAATGGCTTGTTGTTTATCTCAGGTGCCTGACCTTGTGGTTCATGAAGAGGAGGTTTATGAAGATGAGGATGATGAAAACGAGGAAGGCAACTGGAGGAATGACTACCCTGATGAGGCGAGTGACGGGGACAGCGACAGAGAGGAGCGCTACGGCGGTACGTATTTATCTCTCTGGCGGTTATCTAAGTCTGTGCAGGGTTATACTTTATAAGCAACATACATACAGGCATCTATATGAACTTTTTTCAAATTTTATTAGACCCCAATACGTGGACGACCGAGCCCCATCTCAAACAGATTTCTATATAGTTTGTCGTGGTCCGTTTATTTTGACTGCTGACACGAATACAGAGCAAGTTACCGTAAACGTCGGGTTACGCGCCGCTACTGCCTTCGGTCGGTGTCCCCGTTAGCTCCCCGCTGTAGCCAGCTGGGGCTCCTGCTAGCGCTCCGTCACTTCGCCGCTAACTTCCGCTAGCTCCCCGAAAACCACCGACGATAGCGGGACCAGGCTCGACACCCGGCAGAGGGGACGCGGGCAGTAGCAGCAGCAGCTAGCGCTGCTACTGCTGCTACAGCGGGGACACTGAACGGCCGTAGGAGCGGCTTTTAACCCGAGGTTTACGGTAGTGTAAATTGACTTTTACTTCTAATTCCACATTACTTTATATTATCTTGAATAGGTAAACCAGACATTTGGAAGAAATACAGTTTGATGAATGGTTTTATTAATGCATTACGGTTAACAGGTTCTCATTAATTTCCTCAGGTTAAACAAACTGTTATTAAAACACGAGGCTGAATGTTGTAAGCAGGCTGCAATAATCGTAACGGATCCGGCTCCCTCATGTGGCTGAACAGTGAACTGCAGATATTCAAGATATTTTATTGTCGTATGCACGGTTAACAAGCCATACAATGAAAATCTTACTTTGCTAGGTCCTCATCCCACACCAAATGTCATGTTAAATAAAAGACAACGGAAGAAATTCAGCAAAATATATTTCGACCCAAATTAAATCTGGTGCGCCCCAACTGTGGGCCCTGACCCAGTCTTTGGTTGGGACCGCTCTAGTGTCTTTATGCTCCGGTCTGTCAGTTGGTGGAAACCATGTTTGTCTAGTCTTTGTAGGTTCTAGCTCCTCTTCTGGTTTGTCCCATAAGATCCAGTAAAGATGGTCTTTCCTGTCCATCTTTACTGGATCTCGTGGTGTTTTCCGTTGAGATGAAGACACATTTTAAAACAATTCTGACCGTTCAGAAACATGCAAATTGTTTCCTTTTCACCAAAAATTTGACCCAAACAGGAGCTGTAGACGTGAGTCGGAGAAGTCTAGAAGTATCTCTTAAGATCAGATCAGAAATCCCCAGGACTCGTAAGGAGGTGACTGATGGGTCGCTGGTTGTTGTTGATGTTGTGCAGGTTACTGGGAGGAGGAGCACTCGTACAGCCAGAGGAGCTGGAGTCGCTACCAGAGGGAGGTGCTGCAGGAGCTGGCCCGCTGTGGTGAAGCCGACAAGGACAAGGAGGAGGACGAGGACGGAGACAAATATAATTCCGATTGATTCGTCAGTTTCACCCGCACCTGTCAGTGGATCTCTCTCTCTCCCCCACGTGGGTAACGGCATACTCCCTCGACCTCTGTGTGGGAGAGCATGGAGGGGAAAACAGCAACTCCAAATAAATCCTGTCTCAAAGTGTAGCAACTCATCATATTTAAGGAACGCTGCAAGATGACTGAGGACATCCTGTATTTCAAGGAATGTTTCCCCACAAAATCACCATTAGCTGCTCGCACCGCAGTACCTTTTTTAAATTCTCACCAGGAAGACAAATTTCTTCAAGAATTCAATGGTCATTTTGTGGGCGACTAATTTCTTTGAGGCGACACATAAAAATTGTCAAGTATCAAAGCTTGGTTCAGCAGATTGCAGACACATCGTACATCTGACATCTCCTTTTAACAGTGAAGTCCCGCCCCACTTCTCCCACACAGAGGGTGAAGGAGTAGCTGTTATTTCCAGAAGGATCCAGAGTGTCTTTTTTTTTTTTTTTTTTTTTTTTTTTTTTTATTGTGGTGGAGTGAATTTGTGTGTGGGTGTTTGTTCAATGTGGACGTGTGTTTAAAAATGTTGCACATTAGCGTGATATGCCTTGTATGCTTTGTGCTGTTAACACTTTCGTCAGTGAGACGTCTCGGACTGCGTGTGGTTGCAATTTAGGCTGCATTTTGTGCATGATAGTGTGTGTGTGCGTGTGCAGGTAATATGTGTGTGTGTGTGTGTTAGATTTTTGGCACAATGTGAAAGCGTGGCACATTGTTTTTGTTGTGGGAGTGTGTGAGTTTGGTCCCCTTTGAAGTTCTTGGATGCTTGGTGAATTAAACTTTTTGTAAATATGTAGATGTGTATAAAAAGAAAGCTTTCAAAATAAACTTTAAACATGTTCGTGTGAGTTTGTCCTGCATGGTGGAACACAAACTGTTTAGTTAAGATCCAATCAGAAAATCTGTTCGGAGGTTAAACATTAAATCTCATGTTTTTGGTCCCCAGCCCCGATGAGGGACTCCATGTTTTCTTTGAGGTAGCCTGGTGAGAAGTACTGTGCAATTTGATGTACTTTTAGGGGGGTTACTTTTAAGTGTTTATACAAACTAATAAAGTATACATTAGTACTCCAACAATATAATAAATATTGTAAAATGATCCATCCTGGATGATCACTTCTGATATTTTTACTTTGAAGATTTTGAACGCAGGGCTTTTACGCTGCTACTTTCAAAAGTTTGGAGTACTTCATCTCTTCTGCCCCCGACCACACAGACTCCAGTTGATGCAGAAAGGTTCAGGAGTCAAATCTGAACCACCTGTTGTCCAGGATTTAGAAAAAGCTCAGTGACCCTGTTAGCCCCATTTGAGAACCACTGTGTTAGAGCATCAGACTCTTTTTCCTGAGGAAGCTTCGATCCTTTAATGTGTGCAGCAAGATGCTGGAGATGTTCTACCAGTCGGTTGTGGCCAGCGCCCTGTACTTCTCCATCGTCTGCTGGGGGAGCAGCATTGGAGCCGGTGACACCAACAGACTTAACAAGATAGTTAAGAAAGCCGGCTCCATCATTGGCTGCAGGCAGGAGTCTCTGGAACAGGTGGTGGAGAGGAGGACGCTGAAGAAACTTTTGTCCATATTGGACAACCCGGACCACCCTCTCCACCACCTACTGCAGGGTCAGCGGAGCACTTTCTCCAGGAGATTCCTCACGCTCCGCTGCAACAAGGACAGATACAGGAGAACATTCCTGCCAACGGCATTACGGATTTATAATAAATCACCGCTTGCCAGATCCTGACTAACAACATGTATATATATATTTTTGCACAATCCCAGCTATTTCTATTTTATTTTATTATTATTATTTTTATTATTATTGTATATATCTTTTATCTTTCGTCCTGCTGTTTGTTTATTTTGTTGTAAGTTGCTGCTACCCCGACACCAAATTTCCCCTCGGGGATTAATAAAGTATATATTCATTCATTCATTCATTCATTACGGTTGAAACGGGAGCTGCAGAAAACAATGAATCCTACGGATGGCAACGATTATGTCGCTAGACGGTCGGGCCGCTGGACCGCTGCCACAGCACTGGTCTGACACCAGGAGACGCCGTTTCACCAGTGAACCGAATATACTTTTGCCTTTCTACAACAGCTATGTAGATCATCTGCTCCACCGTTCAAGGTATTGCTTTCATGGATGTAAAACAGTACACACTATTGGGGGGGAAAAACTTTAATTTGATGAAGAAGAAAAAAATCAAAATCCCTGGTGACTGAACAGTGCAGGACATAGAACACTGTAGAGAATTAGATGTCACACAGATTGAAGCAAACAAAGAACAGGAAGTTCACAGCTTCCTGAGGCTGGACGCAGTGATTCAGCACACGGTTAACCCACCTGAAAATAAAAAAGACAGACAGAAACTACCGGGCACAGACATCAATAACATTAAGAAAAGTCTTCACATAGCAGCAGAACAACAACAAAATTCTTCCCTTTTTTTTTTTGAAGCAAAAATCTTTTAATTGTCAGCACTTTCTCACATACTGCACACGTCTTTCAGCTGAAATGGGTTTTCGATCCAGACGATAAAAAAAATGTACTTGCATCATTCGCAGGTCCCTGTAAGAGCTCACAGGCTCGTCCTGCTGAAAGGTTTGCATGCAGATGACCTGCGGCCCTAACGAGGAAAACCCTCGTCGAGAAGAGGTCACTGAAGAATCTGAAAGTGTCACCGTGTGCAGAGCAGCCGGACCGTCTTCAATGTTCTTGAATCCCGGGATCGAACCCGAGAGCGGCAGCACTTCCCTTTTTTTCGGCGTGAAAGTTTTTTTTCAGTTTTTTTTGGTGAGTTTTTCCTGATCCGATGTGAGGTCCCGGGACAGGGACGTCGTATGTTTACAGATTGTAAAGCTCTCAGAGGCAAATTTGTAATTTGTGATTCTGGGCTATACAAAATAAACTGAATTGAATTGAATTTCAGTGTCGTAAACAAGTCTGTGGATTCTGAGAGACAAAATACTTTTTCCCCCTCCCTCGTCCACAGAAGAATCCCGAAGAGTCAGCTGTGCGAGGATGCTGGATCCCCGCTATTCACTCTTGTCCGCATCTGTCTGAACGCAGTAGCAGGTGAACTGGGTGGAGTGAGTGAGAGAGCCTGCAGAGAGAGAGAGAGAGAGAGAGAGAGAGAGAGAGAGAGAGAGAGAGAACAGCAGCACGTTAGCGGGTTGGAGAGGCTGAGAGTGACATGGACAAGAAATGTTAAAAAAAAAATACTCACGCAGTATCTTGGTGATGACGGGCGGCCGTTTGGACTCTGGCAGGTGGACACCCAGGAAGTAGACGGGGACCCCCGACAGCGCGATGGCAATGCCGATCAGGGAGTTAAGGGTGTCGCTGTAGAGCGGGACGGCCACCAGGAAAACAGTGCACAGGCAGAACACCACCGGGTAGAACAGAGACAGCTGGAGAGAGGAATCAGGAGAGCTGGGTTGATGGATGGATGGATGGATAGGTGGATGGATGGATAGGTGGACAGTTGGATGGGTGCACAGGATTCCCACAGGTGAGTGTTTGAACTGTTCTCACCTTGAGAGGTCTGGGTCTGTCCGGTTCTTTCCAGCGGAGGTAGATCTGGCCGGCGATGGAGAGGCCCATGAAGAACCAGTAGCTGAAGCTGTAGTAGTTGATGAGCTGGAAGACGTCCTCCACTGTCAGGTAGATCAGCGACATGACACACTGGACAGAGGAGGGAGGGAGGAAACGGCGAGTAAAAAAACAGCACCTTCTAAATTTGTATTCTATTTAGAGCTGCCAGATATTTTCAGTTTATATATATATATATATATATATATATATATATATATATATATATATGTTTAGAATGGAAGTTAGCTCATACAAGGACTAGTAAACGAGAAGACGCCACCTTACACCGTTAACTACCATTAGGTGGAGGTTTCCTCAACAAGCAATTGCTCCACTCCCTTACATTGAACATCAGAGCCGGGATCGGGGTGAATCTCTGGATGTGGATCATGGACAAAGCGTCTGGGAGGTGACCCTCACGGGAGCCCACAAAGAACAGCCTGGACACGACAAACCTCTGTTAAGCGGGACAACACCGAGCTGCAAAGTAGCGATCTCTTACCCTGCTCACATGAAGATGAAATGTAGTGCCGTTTGAACTGCTGTGTGTGTGTGTGTGTGTGTGTGTGTGTGTGTGTGTGTGTGTGTGTGTGTGTGTGTGTGTTCTACCTGGACGCAGCTATAATGGAGGCGTTGAGGCCTCCGTAGCAGGACAGAGCCACAGCGATGGGGATGGTCCAGCTCATCACGCCCAGGGTGTGATCTGCAAACGTCTGGGGGCGGACACAGAGAGCGGTTGGTAGCAGCCTCGGGTTCCCCATCCGCTCCTCTTGTTACGGTCCGGCTCTACTCACCACTGCCACCGCGTCGCTGGCCAGTATGGCGCTGACGTCCATAACGGCGTAGTAGGCCACGTTGGTGAGGATGTAGATGACGGTGACGATGGGCATGGAGATTGCGATGGCCAGGGGAAGGTTCCTGGAACGACAGGACGGCGGGTCATTATTGTGACCGCTCAGACTTTTTTTTTTAAAGGGGGGAGGGGGGGGGGGGGGGGAAAGCATACCTCTCTGGGTTTTTGATCTCCTCGGTGACAAAGTTGAGGGTGTCCCAGCCGGAATAGGAGAAAAGGGCGGAGTAGAGCGCCAGCGCGATGTCCCCGGGGTCTGTGGACGAGCCCTGGAAGGACGACTCGAAGTTGGCAGTGTAACCTAAAAGAGAGAGAGAGAGAGAAAGAGAGAGAGAGAGAGAGAGAGAGAGAGAGAGAGAGAGAGAGAGAGAGAGAGAGAGAGAGAGAGAGAGAGAACCAACCAGAACATTGAAACGGAACAACATGCCCGTGAATATTTCAATAAAGACCGGGGTTCCCGCGTCGTACGCTTTACTCTGCTGACTGGACGATACAATTCTCCTGTAATTGTGTGAGACCCACCGTGGAGGAACCCCCACCCCCCCCCCCGCTCACCTTTGCACAGCTTGACGATGCCGGTGATGATGATGACGATGAGGGCCGCCACCTTGGCGTAGGTGAAAACGTCCTGCACGCGGGTGCCCCACTTCACGTAGGCGGAGTTGATGAATGTCAGTAAGCCTGGGGGGGGGAGGAGTTGGGAGAGGACACATGCGTCACAGGCGGGGCAACAACGAGACAAGACGGCGAGCGAATGGCGGAGGGGCCCACGGAGCAGAAGTACTTACATATGCACGCCGCGGCAATGAGCCTGGAGGCCACGTACGGCGGCTCGCAGGTGGGGAAGAGCGGCTGCACCAGGTAGTTGGCAAACGTGATGGCGATGACGGCCTGGCTGGTGGGCTCGATGATCAGCAGGGACGTCCACAGGCGGATGAAGGCGACGAAGCCGCCGAAGGACTCCAGGATGTACGCGTACGACGCCCCCGACTTGGTGATGGTGGTGCCCAGCTCGGCGTAGCAGAGGGCCCCCACCACGGAGAACAGGCCCCCGATGGCCCAGATGACCAGCGACAGCCCGTAGGAGGCGCTGTAGATCAGCACGCCCTTCGGGGACACGAAGATGCCGGAGCCGATCATGTTGCCCACGATCAGGCTGACCCCGTTGAGCAGCGAGATCTCCTTCTTGAGCTGCATGCTCTCCTTGGGGGCCTCCGGGGGCCCCCAAGGAGCACTGCCCCCGGTCCTGGATTCCTCGTGGGCGGCCATGGTGCCGTCTGAGGACCCGGCTGTGGACGCTGCGGGTCACCGTAGGAACAACCTGTGCAACAGATTGCGATGAGTCACTTGAGCACAGAGGAGAGCAGGGAAACGTGGAGGAGGGCTGGGATGAACCACAGAGGTCTTTATCGACAGAAACTGGATAAAAACGCAAGTACTACCAGTCTGAAATAATATAACTAGTCAACTGCCAGTAAAAAACAACAACACATCTATAGAATATTCTGATCATAGCACAACGGTTCCTTATCTCGTGTCGAACCCTGTCCATCAGAAAGCTGTCGATTCATTTCAATTATTAGAGCAAAATCATGAGCGATGACCTCAACAGCCATACGTCAAGGTCACCGAGTGTCACAGCTCACACACACACACACACACACACACACACACACACACACAATATGTCAGACTATTTGATGTCTTCTGGATGATCACATTCAACTTAATGCTGTAAAGAGATACGATGGCGTGAAAGGGTGATACCACCTCAGAGAGTGATGTGGACTCAGAGAGAAGAAGAACTGGATGGGGGCGGGGCTAAAGCACGGCATCGTGTGCAATTCACAGGCCGACAGCAGAACTATAAATCGGGCTGAAGGGTCGATATTTCACTTTGGTTTTACTTAACTATTGGCTTCTGGAAATTAGAAAATGTTCTTACAATTCATAGACCAAACAGTTCAATCGATTAAAGGAGAAGATAATAATAAAAGTCCTACTTAGATTGGTCATGTTGTATTTCTATTATTCCCAAGTGTGTGTGTGTGTGTGTGTGTGTGTGTGTGTGTGTGTGTGTGTGTGTGTGTGTGTGTGTGTGTGTGTCAGTAACCAGAGACGGGCCCAGCTGTGGAGGAGCAGCAGCCAGGTACACAGGACACATCTCCTGATAATGAAAGCTATTCCTCTCCTTATTTACTTTTCTTTCAATTTTTTTATTAAAAAAAAAACACATTTCCTCTGATTGTAATGTTCTATACAAGATGGCAGGTTTAACTTGTGTAACTGTGTCAGCAGAGAGGTCAGTCCAACGTGGGCCTCATGGGAAGTGGAAAAGTGGGTGAAAATAGGCAATAATAATGAAATGCATTCTAAAAGGGATGTTATGACAGGACTCCGTACGAATGCAACACACTCAAGTGTATGTATGCCGGAAGATTATGAGCCAAAAAGATGCTGATAAATCATTAAAACAAACAACAGACGCTGAATTAAAGGGCGGGCAGTGATGAGGACATCTCCGCTGCTGCTAACCCGCTGTGTGGTTACCGTTAACGTTGGGATCGGTCTATTTACTGGTGCTATGTTACATTTGTATTGGGAGACCTGCCACACAATAAGGAACACGTAACAAAAAAACAAAAAAAACTCTTTTAACGCAACAAAGCATCCCGGGCCGGCGTTTCCTCCAGTGTCAAGTTACATTGAACTACTAGACATGACTTCCGCGTATGACTTTCAAAATAAAGCTCCAGTCAAACCGGTCGCAACTACAGTAGATATAGAATAGTTTATTGTTTATTGTGTATATCTCTCGCGCTCAAACAGTGTTGTAATGAATATGCCAAGTGGAAGTGGAATGTAACGTGTATAAAACAAACCCACGTTGTGTGTCACATAACGGACCACGAGGCCAACGGGAGAGCTGTGGTCCGTTCAGCCCGTTATGTGACACAATGACATTTACTGTGTCTTCTATGGAACATTAAATAAGAGTATAATATCTGCAGGCTCTTAATAATGACATGCACCGACTCTTAGGACGTTTCCTAGCTAGCATGACGCTACACTGTCTGAAGTACCGTTAGTTCGGCTCGCTTATTCTCTGGCCAGAAAAATACACATTATATAATATATCATATTAATAATATATATAATATAATATGTATTTTTTCTTCTTTTTCGTCGGCATATATATATATATATATACACACACACACACATATGTATGCATGCATATATATATCTAAAACAAATACAATTAAAAAGAAGTGATGAATGGCTAATTTGGGCTTTAATTTTGAATTTGAGCCTCCTCGCCTCCGGTAGCATCGCGACTACCTGCCGTTAGCTTGTCACGACTCGGAACCAACGGTCCCGGTGCCGTAACCGTTGGCTAAACTCAGGTACCGTACAGGTCTAGCGTGGAAAAACACCCACACACGCGGACGTCCCGGTTCGGCCGCCCCCTTGCTCGGTCGGAGACAGTTTTTCCCCCCGACAGTCCCCGGTCTTACCTGTGCTGCTTCGCCTCCTGGCCTTTAGCGCGTTTGACAGCCAGCCAACGCGGCTTCCCGGAGCAAATGCATCCGCAGCCCAGACCCCGCGACCAGGCGGCCCGGCGCCGCTGCTCAGAGGGGCCCCGTCACGTGACCGCTGCTATAGGCGCGTCGGGTGATGCGTTCATATGGGTCGGGGTTATTCTGAGAACACAACACTGCATTCAGTCTGTCTATTTTCTTCTTCTTTTAAACGTGATGCTGTACTTATAGCTGCACGCGTGAGGAAAGTCAATATTATCCGAGACATATTTGTGCAATATATTTCCATCACAGCTTCCTAAAAAAAGAAATTTATAAAAACGGTTCTAAAGAAAACATTGTGAAACAGACGAATCTCTTGTGAATAACAGAACACCGCAGTGTACAGTCGCTACAAATGTAAATCAGGAATTACTTTTTTATTTTTTTACACATTATCATCATATTGCGGCCCGCATCACGTTCCCCTCCATCCCATAAACAGGCCCATGCCACCGGCGCTGGAGAGCAGACGTGTAATTAGAGCGGGCCTGCTAGGGGCCGAGGGGACGGGACCCTGGACACTATGTTCTTTTATCATGTGAGTGAAGAGTTGGTGGAACAAAGATGTACACACACACACACACACACACACACACACACACACACAAAACTCAGATTTTGTGGAGCACAGGTCTGCAGTCCTATAGTTATGATACATGACGGGTAGCGTGCAGGGACATGTTGGAGGGTCTGGGTTTCCCACCTCAGGTCAGTATTTACCAGGACAATAAGAAGGCCCAGGAGACGTGTGCTTCGTCGGCTGCCGCTCCTTTGTAAGGAAGGAACCACAAAAAGCTCCATTGAGCTGTTACGTGGATATTTCAAGTACATTTGATTGCGTTGCTCTGCTTATTTGCCACCATGAGAGGGGAGGACATCAAATCACACACACACACACACACACACACACACAGCTGTGGAGGACACAATACAGGACTTGTTTTCATCGTGGGCCTCAATGTGCAGGACTCAAGGTTCGTCACTGAAACTGATAGAAGAAATACCAATAATGATTCTCTTTGGAGCAGCTGGTGAGCTCCCGTATTTACGGGTCTGGGTTGAGGTCCCGTTGGCCCGGTGTGTCTGGGTCTGGGTCGGTTGGCAGTGATACACGTCGTATAAGAGAGGAAACGTTTCATTGCAACACTCAGCACCGCCATCTTGGAGAAGGAGTGCCGGGCGCACAGAGCGGAAGATACATGGAGAGTTCTAGGACGCAAACAAGCCGCATGTTTGTGAAGAGAACAAGAAATACAAATAAATAAATAAATAAAACTGCAGGGAGGAAACGCACGGGGCAAAGATAAGGAGGCGGGACTCTGACATGCGTATAGTGTGCACCGGTGCACGCTCACGTCTCACACACAGTCGTTACTTTTAATCAAAAGATGTTTGATTTATTCTTCTTTTGCATCCACACACAAAAACAATCGTTTGAGGGACTTAATATAATGTCAACTTAGAAAAATAAAAAAAAAGTGCAAATATCACAGCATCTTAAAAACTCACCTAAAATAAATCTCATATTCAACAAAATAATATTTACCGTACATGAAGATAAAACGTTGCTTTTTAAATCGAACCCCATTCTTCCATAATGAGAGTTTAAATGAACTCTTGTTTGGTCCATTTCAAAGATCAAGAAAATTATTATTTTTGACATTCATTATTTTTGACTGGCAGTCTGAATATGGCCTGGACCAATAATAATAAAAATGGAGTGATCCTGGATTCATCTATTATAAAACATTCAGCTAGTATCTATTCCACTATGCACACACACTGTAAATGAAATGTCATCTCTTATGCAAATAAAACCATACCAAAGACAACTCACTGAGCTATTTTTGTTTCATTTTTTGAAAAGATTGAAAATCTAAAGTGCTAAAAAGTAAAGTACAAATACAAAAATAAAAAGCTTATCTAAGGTTCAAGGAGAGCTTCAATAATAATAATTATTATTATTATGATGATATATATATATATATATATATATATTTGTTTTTCTTTCTTTACAGACAAAATGTTTCCCTGTCCCAGATTCAAAGTCTACCTTTACATCAAGTTTATAATTTAGAATCTCAAATAAATTCTTTCCCTTCTCCCACTGGACCGAGCCGACGCCTTCTACACTTACGGGCTTCCTGAGTGACGGTCTCCTCTCTTCTCCTCTTCTTCAGAGAAGATGAATCAAGCCATCAAGTCCTTATACTTCCAGCGAGGCGTTGATTCCATTTAGCTCGTCTCCATCCGTGTGCAATCTGCAGCTCTAATGACACAAACAACACTTACTGCAAAATGGATCCAACGTCTGATGAGAGATGACTGACGAACACCATTTGCACCCACGAGGATGACGACGTCCATGACACTGGCTGAGCGGGTGCTCCGATGAGGTGGAGCAGGACTGCGAGGACGTACGGAGAGCTCGCTCTCCTCCAGCTGAGGCGAACAAATCTACAGCGAGCATTTCGACCTTGATAAGGAGACTGTATTTGGTTTTGTTTGTTTGTTTTTTTACATAAAAAGCTTGAGTGCTGGAGCGTCGCCGTGCCACCGCACAGTCCATCTAACTCTTCTCCGGCGGCTGGAGCATGTGCTGCCGGGTCGACCCGGTGCTGGTGCTGCCCAGAGCAGAGCCGCCGGCCTGCTTCCGCATCCAGTCCAGCATGTAGAACCGCAGCATCAGGAGGAAACCTGGGAGACAGAACAAAATAAATAAAACAAGGTTCAACAAGGTTGTTTTCTCTATCTAGTTATCACTTGTTCAGGGTCACTTGTGCACAAAAAGGTGGGAGTGGAGACACAGTCGAGGCCGGCCTCAAATAGACATTTATTGTGTGTGACTGCAGCCGAACAATCGTCCAAGGAGGAGCTAACGCCATCTGGTTTCATCCGGTTCCAAAACTAATCTGAGGTTGAAAGTATTTCTCTCAAAATAAATAGTAACTGCAGGACTTGTTTGATCCGCCTTTTGAAACTAATGAACCTGCGCTGTAAAGATGTGCAATCTAAATAAATTAACCGGCTATCGCCTGGCAGCAACCTGTGAATCACAAGGAAGTAATAAATCCAGTGAGAAGTCATTTTCTCATAGACATCTATACAACCAGACTTCCTTTTGCAAACAGAGGAGTCGCCCCCTGCCGGCCAGTAGAGAGAATGCACGCTTTAAGACTTCAGAATTGGCTTCACTTTTCAGAACCGGAGGAATCGAACCACTGAGCCACAGCCACCTTTTTATTTTTAGAGATAAACATAAATAATGTGTGTTTCTGTGGGACTACATCAATGCATTTGGAAGCTGGCCTTTATTCTTTAATGAAAGAGAGAACTTGATGTCTAATCATTGTATCTGTGAAGATGCAGTTTAAAGAAATAGTTCAACTGTTCTTTCCCTCGCTTTCCAGTCTTCATGCTAAGCTAAGCTAACTGGCTCCTGGCTGCAGGTTCATATTTACCGTAAAGGCCTGTGAGGAGCATCGATCTTCTCATCTAACTTAGCAAGAAATAAAATAAAATGTCTCTCCCCAAATGAAGTATTTCTTTACACGCTGAGTGGAATGTGTTAGCTCACATTACACCACCAACCTCCTATAAAACTCAAATGGAACAACTGGTGTGTCCTAAAACTGTCCCGTTGGCACCAGATAGAGCATTCTCTTACTGAACTACCAATGTGCAGCAAAAACGGGGTTCACAAGTTGAGCTTCTGGACTTGAATCAAAACAATGCACCCAGCATGAGAGGGGAAGCAGCTTTTCTTCTGATAGGCACCAGAACAGGAGGCCTTGATTAACCACGGCCATTGTCTCATTCCCACACTGATACAATGGGCCGCTGGCTCCAGATACAGTCACCAATCTCTGAGCCAACAGCCAACAAACCCATGACTATATATAGTTCTGTGGAGGTGGTGATGATAAGATGATGATCAAATTACACAAATATGTAGCTTGAGGCTTATTTCAAGTCTTTTTCTCCCCTATATTCGCCCAGGTGACAACAATGGCGTTTAAAGTCTGCTGAAAACAGTCTGGAGCGACTAACTGGCGCAGTGAGCCTCGAGCACGGACCTTGAAACGAGTTGAGGATGCAGGAGAGGAAGAGGACGACGTCAGAGAGGGGCCCAAAGTCCAGGAAGGTCAAACCCCAAGATGTCCCAAAGAGGCAGCTGAGGCCCCAGATGCTGAGAAAAGCCACGCGGTTCTGCCTCCATTCATCCCTGGTGCGGATCTCCCTGTAGACCAGGAACAGCATCACGATGCCCGAGGACACCAGGATGACCAGGACTGTCATGTTGGTGAAATAGTGGGCCAGCAAGGCCTTGTGGGTGTTTTTCATCCAGCACCTGGAAACACAAAATGCACTCAGAGAGAGGGAAAAGCACTATAAAATAAACCGATGAATAAAATGCCATCATGACGTTGCTGAGATTTAATTTGTATTCCTGCTGAATGCTGCTGTAATCGTGGGGAGTGTGACTTCACTCTGTTTTTATTCGTCCTAATAATAAAGCGTGCTTACATCCGATAAGGATTGGTGACGTCGTCGCTTGGCACCACGTCTCTCAGTCCATAAATGTCCCCGACTGCAGCCAGGATGGTTACAGGAACGGCAGGGAGAGCTGCAAGGGGATTGTTGAGCGTCCACACATTAGCATCACGTTCACCTTAAAGTGCCACGAAAGAAATATTCAACTTCATTGCGCTCACCGAAGCCGACCAGGTTCCACACATAGGGTTTCGGGGAGGGGCTGAAAACCATGTGGACCAACCAGAAGGTGTGGAAAACCTCTACGCCCATCCAGGTGAAGGAGCTGAGCAGGGTGTAGTGGAGGCCCGCCCCCACCCAGACACACACGCTCTCCCCTCCCACGTTGGCCAGGACCGCAGTGAAGAAGAAGAGCAGGTTGAGGAGGCCGAGAGACACGGCTAAGCCCAGGTGGATGGGTATGGACTGCTCCTTACAGCGCCTGCTGGAGGGAGAGTGGGATGGAAATGAGTAGGTTAGTTAATAGTTCATGGAACATAAAATAATAATGTGTCTCTTTTGATAAACTGCATTTGTAAAAGTAGTATTACCTCTTCCTGCAGAGGAAAACGATGAGAGCGACACAGCTGATCGCAGACACGGCGCAGCCCAGAGATGTAATGGCAGTCAGGGCCAGGAGGTGGCGCACTGGGCGAGGCTCCATTTGCTGTAATAGACAGAGCAACAGTACATCAAAATACAGCTGTTTTCTGTGTGTGAAGTCACATCTCTATGAGGACCTGCTTGGCTCATTAATGTTGCTCATGCTCAGTACCTTTAATTGATCCAGATTCAATTGCTGCATCTCACTTCTGCATTTTATTTCTTAAACTGCACTGCAACTTTTATTACATTTTTATTTAGCTTTTTGACTGTTGTTTTTAACTGTTTTAAATCCTGTTTTCTCTGCATTATGTTTTGATGCTTTTAATGGTTTTATGTGAAGCACTTTGAATCGCCTTGTTGTTGAAATGTGCTCTACAAATAAACTTGCCTTGCCTTACATTCATTTCTCAGTTCCCCGGTGTGTGTGTGTGTGTGTGTGTGTGTGTGTGTGTGTCTGCTTGCACGACTCACCACCAGTACAGTGAAGTAAGTCAGATGGTTACAGAGGCACTCGGTGTGTTTCGCTCCTTTCTGTCGAGTCTTGCATCCATCCACCAACCAATTGACCAGCAACGGATCTGCACAGAGAAGATACAGACGTAAACATGCTTAATTACCATCTACGGGAGTAACAGCCAAAGAAACAGGGAAGTACAGATATATGAATATTGTTTTTGTTAAAAGGGTTCCAACCTTTCCTGGTGTCCCATGACACGCATTGCCTTGAATGCAGTTTCTGAAATAAAAAAAGGGAAGGAGAGATGTGAGCTGTCATAACTTCCCATTCAGATGCTGCCCGTTTGTATTCATGTGAACAACATTGCAGGTTCTTTGAATGCATCGTTTGATTCAGTGGCTGCTCCTGTAAACACATGAAGTACTTCATTGTATTTCTTAAACTGCACTGCAACTTCTATTCCATTTATATTTATATATATATATATATATTATTTTTTAAATATTATTTTTTTTGCTTTTTAACTGGTTTAATGTTTTAATGAATGTTCTTAACTGTTTTTAAATCCTGTTTTCTTTTGCATTATGTTTTGATGCTTTTAATGCTTTTATGTGAAGCACTTTGAATCGCCTTGTTGTTGAAATGTGCTCTACAAATAAACTTGCCTTGCCTTAAAGTTTAATTTTGTGTTGATTTCGCTGCCTTTTTAAAAAAAGCGGTAGTGTTTCCAATCACCAGAGTCGACCCGGTGGCACAGATGACAATAACTGTATAGAAATGTTAAATCCTCTGGCTGATGGTCTAGTTTACGTTTGTGGGTCATATAGAGTCATCGGCATTACACTGAGACTGTCTGGTTACCAGTTAAACTCTCAGTCTTGCCTCCTGCGTGTCTATACACCACCACAGATAGTTTCAGTCCCAGTGAAATAACAATTGTGGAGGCATGAACGGTGTTATTTTCTGTGCATCGCAGAAGGGAAGCAACAGATGGCCTCAGCGTATGAACAAGTGGTTTCTGTGTGTTCTCTGTGCTCACGAGGGAGACGTCACGGAGATGAAAAGGTGCGTCGTGTTTCTTTGAAAAGTCTCCGCAACCAAAACCACATTTGGAGGAGTTTGTGAAAAAGACGTGAACAGTCAAAATATTTATATAATTTAATATAAATGTACAGATTAGTAGCATTAAATGTTTGCTGAATTTGGGATAGGCGTGTTTTTAGCATCCAATGTGTTGTAACTCTGTTATTTGTTCATTCTGTACACATGTTTTTTTTGGGGGAGTTATTTCAGTTTCACCTCCTCAATGTATTTTGGCAGCTCCTTTAAGTGGAATACTGTTGTATATAGCAGGGAAGACTATTCTTAAATTCTGGATTTCTATTTTTATAAGGGGATGTTGGAAGTTCTTCCTCTGGAAAAGTTGTCAAGGGATTTGTCAAGATATGGAAACGGGTCTTAGACGTGGTCGACCCCTCCGTCTGGACTTTGACCTAATGATATTACCAAGATGTACTCATGTCAGACTGGTGATGTGCAAATGTGATATTATTTGCTGTGGTTGTTTATTTGATTTTCTTTCTTAATTTATTTTTCCCTCTTTCTTTCTCCTTTTACTTTGTATTGTTTCCTTAAAGTTCTGGAGTTCTGTCTTTTTTAAGTTGTAAAATCAAAATAAATACATTAAAAAAAGAAGTTTCACGAGATTCCAATAACGGATTTGAAAAATCGATCACACAATGAAGGCACAAAAAGCACACAAACGTACAGGCATGACGTCATGGTGAAAGTCAATCCTGATTGGCTCAGACAGATCAGCGATGACCTCGTTCTCCACGCTGATTCCCACCACGTCGTCAAGAATCCTGACCTCCTTGTGACCCTCCTGGAACACACACGCACATCTTTACCCGACCCACGTATTTATACACAGAAGACCTGAAGTATTTCAGTCAGTAGAACTGGTGCTTGGATAAACAGACGTGTGCCGTGAAGTCCCGCTGGCCTCTCTGAGGGCAAACGGATCCTTACCTGGAACAGGGAGTTGTTTTTGAAGAAAGTGCAGACGACTCTGCTGGTCTCTTTCGCAGCTCGCTTCAGAGCGGGCGGGAGGTGGACGGTGGTGGTACTGGACTCTGCGGGTCCACCTTTGGTGGCCTATATCACGGAATAAGATAAGAGAGATAAGATAAAATAAGATAAGATAATCCTTTATTAGTCCCGCAGCGGGGAAATTACAGGATTACAGCAGCATTGCTCACAAGTAAATAGAAGATAAATCAAGAAATATAAATAAACAGTAAAACAGTAATACAACCAAAATAAAACAGTAAAGAAGAATATTAAATATACAGACTGAATAAAAAATGAAATAAAAAAGTATATATAAAAAAAGAGTACTTAAACGTATTGCACGTATTGGATATTGCACCAGGTGAATGAATTAAAGTGTTAAAGTGAGTAAACCACTGCACGGTTGGAGACGGCGCACCAGGGTTTTGTGTCGATTTACTCTATTCGATTCAGTTTATTTTGTATAGCCCAGAGTCACAAATTACAAATTTGACCTCGGAGGGCTTTACAATCTGCACACATACGACATCGGATCAGGAAAAACTCCCCCAAAAGACAGAAAAAAAACTTTCACGGGGAATAAAGTGAAGAAACCTTTGGGAGCGCAACAGAGGAGGATCCCTCTCAACTCTCAATTCAATGGGTGAAAAGAGAGCTGGAAAAGCACTGCCCGCCAACCGGCTCGCCACGAGGCACCGACTCCCCACCATTCCATTAAATAGCATGTAGGAACATTGTCAACAAGGTAAAATGTGCGCCGCGTTTTGTTGAACCACCCTGCCGCTCCGCCCCATGCTGTCACACGGGGGTGTAATTACTGCAGTGGGTCTGCATGTGGATTGCCGGGCGCTCACACACACACGGCCCTATTTTAAGGCAAAATGTCAGCTATCAAAATCCGTCCTCTACTTGTCAGTGAAACGCTGCCATCGTTCGCTTTTCATGTGGTTTCCCTCTCACCTATTTTCCTCCACTGAATCACCACCACCCCGGACTTGAATGAAACCGTTCAGGCAGCTACTCATTCACTGGGTTAAACACCTGCTATAAAAAGGAGCCCCTGATTAAAGAAAATGGATGCGGACAAACACAGCAGTGTGGCCGCCTCCTCAGTTGAGCTGCTTTATACTGTGGAGCAGACATTTGAACTGTTGATTTCATCTTTGTAGCAGCTGTTGCTCTCTTTTACTTTCCCCAAACCAATCTAGCGACATGAAGAGTTGTCAAGTCACTTACTTAGAAATAAGCAGTGTTCGGATCCCTTCTGCTTATTACACATTGCATATATGTTGTTCCATCAAAACACATAAAAGGAGCACACACAAAAAATGTATGCGCGTGTTCCACTTTCTGTTCGCGTCGCAGAGGAAATGCGCTCGGCTTTCGACGACGCAGCTAAAAGGCACCAAAGAGGGAACAGGTGTGGTCACAGTCTTGCTGATGTGGCCTGTGTCGACTGCGGCGAAGGTAAGGGCACGTCAAAGTTTGTTCTTGACACAAATGTATGCGTCGATATATGCCAAATACACCCGGTGGTGAGGTTGTTTTTCTCGACTGTTGTTTGAAAGGGTGAACGACTGCGCAAACTTGAATTATTGTGTGGTTGTGCGTTATCCTTACAGGCGCCGTGACATTGTAGCCTCTGAAATCCTCCTTCATGTCCACCTCAGAGCTGCGAGCGCACGGATGCTCCATATTCCAGACGGCCGAGGACATAGTCCTGCACACAAACACACACACACACACACACCCCGTCATAATGTGAAATGGACGCTTCAGAGGGTTTTCAAAAAGAAGCACGAGTATGTATACCCCCCCTCCATAACATGGTATTAACTTTAGCTTCTTGGTTGTAGTCAAAGTTCCCTGATTACATGAAGTGGACTCGACAATTAAGACAAAGTCATGTGAAAAAGGATGTGATGATAAAAACATTGTTGGCGCATTTGAGGAAAAAAGAGAGAGAGAGGAAATTACATGTTGACTCGGGTGGATCCCTGGCTCTCTTGATCACATAATGCTTCTGCAAAAAAACAAAAAGGCAAACAAACAACTCCGTTTTGAATTTGACACTTTAAACTGTGACACTTCACCAGACATCGTCTGTTCATTGAGAGCTGCTTGAATGAAGTTTGGAGTCTTACGTGCATGTGGCTGCACTGAAGGATATTTTAACGATCAATGTGGAAACAGTGGACCTGTCGTCCCTCTGAATACATTACATTTACACATGTGGATCACATTCGTTCTCTCTTACTGCAGTCGATGGAACGTCCGCTGAACTTGTAGGCTGTCATGATTTTGTCCGTGATGGCATCGCTTTTGACCCTGCCATCGGCGATGCCGTAGGGTGCCTCGGGTGTGTTGGCACCGTGAGACAGATCGGTGCAGCAGGAGCCCTGCGTGCTGGCGGGCCAGCACAGAGTGAGGTTCTTCCCTCCGACCTGTACAGCGAAAGAAGACAGAAACTGGTGAGTCCCTGCCATCGTCTAACCAGCTTTAAAAAAGGCAGGGAACACGTTGTCCTTCAAAATGACCCGTGCTATGTTAGCTTTTAGATGTTCCACTGCATGGGAGCGTCTTGTACCTGCAGCTTCAGCTGGTCCAGCAGTGGCTCCCAGTACAGACAGAATGGAGTTTCCTCCAGGGAGTCGAGGACGAGCCGCTCGAGGGGAATCACTTCAGACCGCCTGCACTGCGCTGTGATATCCCCGTTGACGGAGAGAGAGCTCCGATCTGCTGAGATGGAGATCTCGCTGCAGCCCGGGGAGAGGCTGACGTTCAGGCTCAGGGAGCCGCTGCCATGGCGCCAGGTCCCGCAAAAATCCAAGTCGATGTCATTTTCACTTGAAGCTGAAGGAGACCAAATGTGAAAGCACACACTGACAAAAAGGAGGCTTGTGTTTGGTTTCCTTGAAGTATAATGTATTCAAACCTTAACCCATAAACATTAATATTGAAGCATTACATCAAACTCATAATAAAGCAGCAAAGTCCCTCGTGGAAACCGGGGGGAAAAGGCTTGGATTTGCCCCATATGGCAAACATGAGAAAATGGCTAAATCTGGTGGAAAATAGTTAAAAACTACAAACTCAAAGCTCTAGATTGAACGTCTGATATAACACAAAGCTCTAGATTGAACGTCTGATATAACATAATGCATGTTTCTGTACTCTAATGGCTGTGGGATCAATACTTGTGATTTGTACTTCAGGGTCTGTATTTTGTCTACATTGTTTATTATAGACCTATAATAATAATAATAATAATAATAATAATAGGAGCTGAGGAACAACATTTGAGAAAAAGAACACTCGTAGGCCAATTGACACAGTGGCTTAAATTAAATGGAATTAAAAAGCCAAACATGCCCCTATTGAGGCACACGGGTTAAAATACTAAAACAAACACTGTAGGGTTTACACACAGAAAACATTATTATTATAATAATTTATATTACAGATTCTGTATGCGCATACACATTTAAATTAAATGAATGTGCAGAATTCAACTTCAATATAAATATATATATCTGCGTGGGGACTTTCACAGTCTGCTCTCTGCTGACAGTCTGATGACAAATACATGTTATACTGTTACTTATACATCATGTCCGTAAATATAGAGAAGTTATGGCCGTTTAAAGTCGTTGTGTTTTGTCTGTTTGGAGTTTTTAATCATACGATCATTAGATTGTCGTTTTTTTTTATATCTCGACACGAGACAACATAATCAACACGAGGCTTAAAGAGCCCCTTCACATAGAGGTGTTGGTTCTTGTCCCAGCGTGGTTATCTTACCTGTGGAGAGGAGGAGGATGAAGACGAACACCCCTCTCATATTGGCTGTCAGCCGAGGCTCCATTGGTAACACCTGCGTTGGGAAACAAAGAGAGAGAAATGCGGTTGTAAAAGAGGAACGCGTCTGTATCGTCTCTGTGGCGGTGCAGCGAATTAGAAGGGGGGGTGGACACAAAGACAAACGTATCGCTCACGTTATTTCTACGAGCAAACACACATCCGGCATAAAACAAACAGTCCCTATCTAGAGGCCGCACAGGTTTGACATAACACACTTTTTTATTATTTCTTTAATGATACTATTCTTACCCAGGCGCCTGTTTTGTTATCTACGGTCTCTTATCAATGAATACCAATGAGTTCCTGCTCAAAATACACACAGGGACCTCTCTGTGCTGTTATCAATGGAAACAGTCTTTCCCCTTCAAATGGTGCACACACACACACACACACACACACACACGCACACACGCACACACGCACACACACACACACACACACACACACACACACACACGCACACACACACACACACACACTTTCCATCTCCAAGCAAGTTTAGCGAATTACAAATTTAATAAAAAATATCGCTAACGTGGCCCGTTTCAATATTAATAAACAGATGTTATATTAATTGGATAAAAAGAGAAAATAGTAAGGATTTCCCTGAAAAACAATGAATAATAATAATGTTAATCACTTAACATTACGTGAGACTTACTAAGAAGCATGTGACTGTTTCTGCGCAGACGTGTGGCAATCAACCACAGGCACACATTTTTGGTCCTTTTTCGGTTTCTACCAGACTCAGTACAGACAGCGGTCATCGCCCACACGCCACGACTTCAAAACGCAGCGAACAAACGCTGCGTCTGTGACCGTGTGGCGTAGAGATGCAGATGCTGATTTGGGATTTTGAAGGGTGGGGGGGTTGGTGGTGGTGAAGGGGGGGGGGGAGAACGGAGCAGTCACGGTTGTGCTGGCCTCATCGTTCACGAGACGGGAAACCGGTGGAACCATAGACACAGCAGAAAGGAACAGCAACGGACCAGAAAAAGACAAAAAGATACAGAGAGGAAAACATCAAGCTGCAAAGCCTGGACAGGGGGGGGGGGGGAGTTGTCTATTTATAACGATGGACTCAGAAACACACACCTGATACTCGAGAAGGACCTGAGCCTTGGACAAGCACTCAGAAACAGACTCATAAACAAACACACACACACACACACACAACAAAAACTGGACATTGAGCAACACAGAGCAACACAGAGCAACGAGCTGCGAGGACACTTTCAACAAGTTCTATATTTCCCTGCGATCAAAGTCATTCAGGGAGCGATGTCGTGGGTCGCTCCCGTCGGCCTCCCGGGTGACATGCCGACCTTTTAGCCGGTGTAGTCGTGTTCTCGCGGGCTAATTGCTCTGAGAAAAGCAATCTTTCAACAAGCTGTCTGCAAACTCCCATCCAGCTAAATATACAAAACAGTCTCACTGACGTTTTGTGCTGAGAAGATAAACGGAGAAGAAGTCGTTGACCTTAAGCAGCAACCCAATAACATGGGAGACATTTTGGGATAATAACTGACATGCAGATCAGGTTTTACATTGTTGTGCGACGTCAGACAACTGCGGCCAGCTATCAGGTGCAGGTCTCAACAGGTCTTTTCACCAGCCATCCTCACAACTTGGCATTGGCCACGGTTTAAATATGTATCAATCCAACATAAAGCATCTGCGTAAATATGGCCTTCTAACATAATATATACTGGCTTTGGGTTACTGGAACCAATATAAATACTGTAAATACGTTGGATCCATGTTAAAAACATCAATGAGAATAAAAGACGACCATTTGTCTTCTTCATTACGACGGTTTTAAGCTCTGAGTCGACTTCTTGGATCGGGCTCATCCTGGTTCAGGATCAATATAAAACTCGTACGCAGCATACATTGACTGTTTCACTGGACGTTTCAATGTAAATTACTCGGTTGCACTGACCGTCTCCAACAGAAAGACTTCACATTTATAGTTTTTATCATTTCCATGACAATATAATGGACAACATAAATGAATGAAAGCAAAACACTATAATAAAACATGACAGATCACTTCCACTTCTGTTAAAACACACAGAGCCCGTGTGAAACTGTAACCTCTTTATACTTGACACGCCATCACTTGGATGCTTTGTGGTTTTGGCACTTCCCTTTTTTCATAATTCAAGGGCGTCAATAAAACACTTGGTTAAAAAGCAAGTTGTGTGGTGCGCCTTCATGAAGCTTTATGATGGCACTAATATGACACACACACACCTGAAGAAACCCCCCGCCCCCCTGTACTTTTCTCGACAGCGCCAGATCACAAGTCGTCATTTAAGTTTCTCTTTCCTATAGAACCGGTCTACACCTTGTTCTGTTATTAAACAAACTAAACGGCCGTATGTTATTGATCTTATCCACACACAGCTTGTCATTTCTGTCTCTACATGGTCGCGTTAACACTTCTCCTCTGCTCTGCATCGCGCACAGCGGAGTTCCGCCCTGATTCGCACAGACAGGTGAGCGCTGAGCACACAGCAGCGGACAGAGAGCGTCGAAAAATATGTCGCGTGAAAAGCAGACCTATATCTGCGTTTTAAACGCTCCCAGGGTGAAGATGGCAACAGCAGCTCTCCTGAGAGGAACAACCGGAGTTCTCCTCGCACCGGAGCAGCTCTCCTGCTCCAGGTGAAAGAGACAAAGTGCTCGTGTCTTGTACCAACAATGAGCTGCTGGCTTCACATATTACAAAAGTACAAAGTACACGGACATAAAACTAAGTCATTAATAAATACATGGAGAAAAGCCTGTACTTTCAGGTAAATGTTTACGTTATGCCGTTAACAGGTTACGCTTGAGCATGCGCATAGCGACTGGCCGACTTTTGGCTCTTTGCCAGAAGTCTCCGTGATGTCCTTTCTGCTGCTGCGTCTCTCAAAACAGAAAACAGATCTCAGATCAACGTTGAACATGAATTGTATCAAATCTACAACCCCGTTTATAAAGATGTGTAGAGGCTCACTGCTCCACTAATACTGATGCAACCTGATGCTCACATATCTCACTCATTCTGTTTTGTTTGGCAAAAAAAAGAAAAGCTTATTGTTTTCCACAATGAGCTATTTAGTAGTAACTAAATATTAGTTATTTTTTACACAGATATAACTTTATTTTCATTGTTCTAAGTGATTGCAATTTAAAAAAATAAAAAAAATTGTCTGATGGAGCAATCTGATTTACTTGAAAGTGGTTGCACTTTCAAGTAAAGTGCACCCCCCCCCCCGAAGCTGCAAACCTAGAAACACTGGGCCTACAAATGTGGTGGCGGTCTACGAGGCTCGAGCGTGCAGAGACTTGCTGTGGTTGCCCTTCACAAACCTACCTATCACGTACAGGCGGGCTGCAAAAGCGCATTCTCAATTTGCGACGTCAATATGTATTTCGTGATGTAATAATACACATTTGATGGATGTTCGATTGAGTAATTTGAGCGTGAAGAGTTCATTATTGAACTTGAAAATCAGCGGGTGGAGTTAACTCACTGGTTAAATCCATGACTCAGATTCTTCATCGTGAGATCTGAGCACGGAACATCCACGTCAGCTGAGCAAACTTTTTTTTTGTGATTTTCTTTTCTGGTCCATTAAGGTCTGAAACTGTTTGTAGATAACAATTGATTTGGAATGTAAAATACCTGTAAAATCAAGGTAATTCATCACCTTTTTTTTTTTATTCTAACGGTAGGGGAAACCCTGTTGGGTTCGAAGTGATGAACTACGTCACTCATCAACAACATCCGCAAATGCACTAAGATGAAGTGGCCGGGCCACAGGCAGCTAGCTAGCTACAAGGGAGGGGAGGGAAACACAGCGACGCCTTCAGTTCTCTACAAGTGTTCGAGAGATGGCGGGAATGTCCCCAACCCCCAAGACAAACCCCTTCTGTGTACGCACACATGTGCCCAACATGTCAAAAAAAGAACAGAATAAAAGGTGTTGCCACTCCGTAGCGTTTATGTATGTGTGTCCGATCCTTTGCATGGGCCTCGAAAACAGAACTCTACTAACAGCTCAAACCACTATAATCTCCCCCTCTGGATTTGCTGAACTGACGCGTAAGCTCACTCTCTCTCTCTCTACCCCCGCACCCTCTCTATTGTCCCTGCGCGGCGCCCAGGCATCAATTCAGCACAAGAATTTCCCCTTTTCTTTCACTTCCCAGCTCTCGTGTGTGTGCGTGCATGCATGCGTGTGTGTGTGTGTGTGTGTGAAAAGGCACAGAGCAAAGACTGGCATAAACGGATGTGTGTGAGACTGAACATTTCTCATTTTTTTTGTGAGGCCCACACTCCCGAAACTTGCTGCCTCACTGCACTCGTCACTCCTCCGCACGTACAGGAGGATACTGAGCCCTCGACACGCTGATACTCGCATAACCTCCAGCAACCCACGCACATGTGAACGAGACGGGCCACCGTGAACCCCCCCAGTCTTGTCGCTTTGCGTTTTCCAGTAAAAAAGTTACACGCATGTGTCGTCTTCCCATCGCTGCACGGCGTCACATATGGGTCTGACTCACGCCGCCTTGTTTGACTTCGTGCAAAGTGGAATTTCGGCAGCCAAAACAATGGGTGACACAGACGGCAGAGAGCGGGCCCGCGAGTCAGCGAGTCATGTCTGAGCCATTTTATGGAGCTTTAGAGTTTCAATCTTCATATTTAGCCACAACTACTGGATGCATTGCGACAAACATCCACGAGATCTCGAGAGGATGCGGTGAATGTCTCGACGACTACTGGATGGGTTGCCGTGACATGACTGTGGTCACCACCCACAGACTGTAAGTGGACCTGGTAATCCGACGTCAGGCGTCGGTTTGTTGACTACAGTTTTGAAGCCTTTAGTTTGGACATTTTGGCCGTCGCCATCTTGGTATTTTGCAACCAGAAGTGATACTAAGCTAAGTGCAACCGAACACCATTTTTAGTCGACCAAATTAACTCAAATCCAAAAATGTGAACATGTCCAATGGTTTGTTGGGTTTACGACCCCAAAAAAAACCTGCAAAACCATCTTTTGTGTCCCGTGCTATTGTTAGCATGTTAGCAAACACTGTCAAACACAAAACCACGATGGTAAACACGGTAGACCCGCTAAACATTAGCGAGTTAGCTCGCTGATATTATCGCGCTGTGCAAGATTCCAGCCTCACAGAGCTGCTAGCGCGTCGCACACCTTCTAATGTGCTGCAGGTAGCCAAGTGGACCCAGGTAATTAAGAGATAATTGCCAGATCTGACTGTGGATTCTTAATTTCAATTCATGCGATTATAGAGGACTTGTTTTCTGTACAGTAGAGTAGACTACCTTTAAAAAATACCACTTCCTGCTGTTCTCCAAGGCGTTAGAGCATCTGAATGTCACGTTTTCTCTGACTGCTGTTCATGTCTGCTGCTGACTGCTCCCCTGCTCAACATATCGTCCGTCCTGCTGCTGCTTATCGTTCTCTCAGTTCCCTCTTGGAATAAATTGTTGCTTGCGCAACATTTCAGCTGACAAATCCGGACTCAAATGAGAGTTTACACACATTATCTTGCATTATATTAGTTTACAGTAGATTGACTTTGCAGCGAGAGTGTCGGTTCGCGTTCGTCCCACTCGCTCTGCAAGCAGCAGAGGGAGGGAGCAAAGAATGCGCACGGGAGAGTAATTCAAGGAACAAAAGCTGCTCTTTGTTGTCAGGCCTCAGAGCTGAAGTGACAGGGAGCGTGAATGAGGGTCAAAGATCACTGGCTGCTTTGCAGGCTGTTTAAACCAATGGTTAAAAGGCCATTTAACAGCTCTAGCTCTCTGGAAAACACAGCCAAAATGTCAGGGAAGCAAAATATATATTTTAAAACACGACCTTGACCAAACCGGTCAGAAATGAAGTCTCTTCTCACTTTTTCCCTCTGACCTCATTTGTCTCGTTGCTGTGGGAACACTGCATTGTGCCCCACAGTGTCGATGCGCCGCTGCCAACACGGTAACGAGATAAGATACGTGCTTGTCTTCCTGAGGCGCAACGCGAGAAGCAACTGGCATTCTCGTGTCTGCTTGTTTTAGACCTGCGAGTGAAAAGCGGAAAAAAGGTGACGGTCACACACCGAGCAGCTGAAAGCGAAACGTGTGACATCCAATTGAAAGTCATCACAATAACTCTGCATTTCTTTTTTTCCTCTTCACATCAGAATGCAGCAAGCCGACCAAAATCAAACGCGGCACTGCAGCAACGTATCGACTCGGAGACTGGATGTAATGTGGCTGATGTGGAATGTTCCCGAGGCTACTCTTTGTGTTCAGAACTTGCATTCTTTGCAAAAAAGCGCCACAGTGATGCACGTTTTGTGTTCCTTTATCTGGATCTTGCAGTCCTCTGTGAGGAAATTGGAGGAGCAGGTGGAATGCTGCAGATATGTCCTTTGGGGGCTGTGAATAAATCAATAAAACAACACACACACACACACACACACACATGCTCAGACAACAGCCCGCATGTTATTAGGGCCTAATTCACCCCCAGCGTGGCCTTAGGTGTGGGTCACTGGGTTTAGTCTGCCATCAGGGGCTTTCTTTTCCTCGTTATAAAAAATGAAGTCAGCACAACGGAGAAGAGGTTTCTGCAATGAGTCACACATCCTCTGCAATATTTACATTTCAAGGGACGGGGGTGTTAAGAAAAACTCCACAATTGTCATCTGTTCATTTCCAGTGCTCATCTGATCTGCATGGTTTACAAGATGTTTAAACAGGTTCTTTTGCAGGCTTTTTTTACACTACGTCTTTTTTTTTTTTTTACTGAGTGAGGTCTTTTGATTGTGCAGTCAGGAAACCGCATAACGAGGTCGAGCCTCTCTGCCTTTACTGTCTCTTTGTCAACACCATGAACTTGAACACCAACCTCTTGATGAAGGGAACAATAATACACAACACCTTGGTACAACCCTTTCACTGTAAATGAGGATAAGGATTCCTTCATGACCCCAGAAACATGACCAGATAAATGAAAACACCGTATTGTCCGAATAAATAAATAAGATCCATGGGATTATCGCGATTTAGCGCCAATAATGGAGGACCAGGCTATTTTATTTTGATTCCTATAGCAATCTATAACCGGAAAAAATCAAAACCATAACAGTGGTGTGTGTGTGTATATATCAAATATACAATACATAATGTAATAATCACAATGTGGTCTATAAAAACATCAGCTACCTGTCTGTTTATATATATATATATATATATATATATATATATATATATATATATTATAATAATAATAATAAACATAAGACAATTTAAAAGTGATTCCTATATTTTTCAGGTCTCTGGTGGAGGTGCTCGTGATAAATCAAAACATGCTAACATGTAACATGTATGTTAGAGCCTAGCTTGTTCACAGGTGTAACGTTCGTGTCGTGTCCTCGGGGTGTGGAGCCTCACCTCTGAAGACTTCTCCCGTGAGCCGTGGAGGGTGTCTCGTCTCCTACAATACTTTCTGAAGCCTCCGGTTAAAACTTCCACGCACTGCTCCACGCAGACCGGATGAAGGAAGAAGTGGTGTTCACGTTACACGCCGCGGGGATGGACGCGCTCATTCAGTCACCCACATAAAACGACTGAGGTTGGCCAAAGAGAAGAAGAAAAGAAGAACAAAAACACGTAATTCGCGTCCACTTGCTCTTCCTTGGGTTATTTCTATTTTTTTTTTTACTTCTTCTTTTTTCTTTTTTAAGAGGAAAGTCCAAAGAAGAGGCCGGGATGACCGTTGACTGCGCCGTCACACACAGAGAGACTGCGCTCGCGGGCGGACTGTCAGCGGGACTGAGGCGCGAGACCGGAGCATGCAGTCAAGGCAGCTCGAATGAAAGGAGCTCCACTTCCGGTTAGGATTTTCACAATAAGTAATATAATATAATACCAGTGTGGGAGCCTCAGAAATCTGCTTGTTTTTCTCACTTTTTTATTTAATTTAATATTCCCTCCTGAAGTCCAGAAACGTTTCTTGAATCTGTCGCCTATAATGTTACATATTTACCACCAGTTTGTACAGGTTGTAGCCTGCATGTATGTTCACTGCACCTGAATACATACTCCCTTGTTTAGCCGAGGTGTAACCTATTCTTTAACACCTACATTATTAGGCCAATTCAATGTGTCTAAATTGCACTTTCACTCCTTTGCGCCTTTATTTTGAAGGCAAAGTCATTTCCTGGTTATGGTCTGTTGTCTTCTCACTTGACGGCTGTCGAGTAAAAAAGTGTGAAACGGGAGGTCAGACGGAGTTACGTAGGTCTGGGCGCATAGGGGGGGTCAAATAAAATAAGATAAAATAAGATAATCCTTTATTAGTCCCGCAGTGGGAAAATTGCAGGATTACAGCAGCAGTGCACACAAGAGACATAATAATAATAAAAAACAAGTAATATAAATAGAAGTGTGTAGAAGTGAGAGTACAATCAGTCAGTTCACTTTCCAAAGCCACTCTCAACCCCAGAAGTAAACACCTCAGAATGACATGTCAGTGTTTGTTTATTAAAATACATGAAGTTCCGGCTCCGTTCCGTCGAGGCCCTTGGATTATGATAAGAGGTCATCAGGATGTTGCATGTTCCCAAATAAGTGCTCCATGAGTGACTGGACACTTTCGGAGTTATCACAGTGGAACATGTTGACTTGGTTATCTCCAAAAGCCTTAGCAGTATGCGTGATGTAATAGCCTATTTCCTTTTTTTCTGTGCCATTGATATCAGATAGTGTTTGAGCGCCACTACTTCAATGCAGGCAGCTGGCACCCTTACAGGTTTCAAATGTTACCACAAACCGCAGCTTCGTTTTCGTTCGGCTTTGAACCAAAAAAACAAAAGCAACAAAAAAAGATTTTGCTTCCGAAAAAGAAGCATCGACGAGAAAACATGAAGCCCCGTTGGGAGAAGTGTGAAATCCTGTGTGAAAACAGTGTTTAGTAGTCAGATAGCAAAAAGTCTGAATGGAAAATTGAAACTTGCTATCAGCTTCATCTCAGATTATTGCTTCCTTCATGACAAAAACCCAAACAGAATCACAAACATCCCTGGGACCCCTTAAACACTGCACATTGTGTATGGCATTTCCTGTTATTTCACATATAGCTGTTTTTTCCTGATCCTCTCTTTTTTTCTGAATGAGAAACCATTTTTTCTGGCCACACAGCCGTCCAGTAGACATTGCAGTTGACATTATGACTCTGCTGCCACAATACATACAACAAAGTCTTCTGGTCTTTGGCCTCCTGGGAAGGACCTTTTTTGTTCTTCATTTTTTTTTTTTTGCAAGACCTGTGCATATATTTGCATTCTCCTTTGCACAAAAGTATCCGTGACGCACCTGCAGCCGCGGGTGTTGAAAACGCAGGTTAATGTTTAAGCCCAGGGCGCTACCTCAATGTCATTGTTCATGCTCACCCAACGATTTAAAGCACAAACAACTTCAACTCTCTGATGTAGGCTGATATCTTCTTCTGTGCTAAAGAAGAAGAAAAAAGAGGGGGGGGAAAAGGTTTGGTGAGAGGGGGAGGTGGAGAGAGGAAGGGGGGATGTCTATTCAGCACCTGCCTCCTCTTTTCTGTTCAACTGTCTACGTGAGTAGTTGAGAGTATGCATGTGTCTGTGCAACTGTGTGTGTGTGTGTGTGTGTGTGTGTGTGTGTGTGTGTGTGTGTGTGTGTGTGTGTGTGTGTGTGTGTGTGTGTGTGTGTTTGTCTGGAGCAGGACTTGTCAGTTGAATTGCGAGGGCTTGGGTAATAAAGGGCCCACTGTCTCCGTGTTGACACACACACACACACACACACACACACACACACACAGACAGAGTGAGAGTGAAAGACAGGTTGACAGCAGCAAAAAAAAAAAAAAACAGCAGCATGAGACACTCAGCACAAGTTAGTTATCTTACCATCCATCTCCTTGTAAAAAATAAAAATAAAACATGGCAGACACTGTGAGTGACCGCACTCCTTCCCTAATAGATGAACCATTAGGCCTGCCGTTAGGGTAAGGTGCAAGTATGTCCTATACTTTATTGTGCAACGTCTTCTCCTGTCCAAAAACCCCCCGACTGTGCCAGCACGTGACAGGTGCGGGGGCTCGACAGGACATAAAACACAGCGCCTTTGTGATTCAGTCACTTAGCCGGTCTAACATCCTGTAATTATGGTTTCGCACCGGCAACCTTTGAAGGATAACTCCCAAAAGCCAGTTTTCTTAAATCCGTCCCGCCTGCGCGCGCAATGTTTTGCAACAAATATCACACGCTTATACAAGCAGGGTTCTGTCTGTGAATGTGTGTGTTTTTGTGTTACAGCGCGAACAAGCCGCACTGTGAAGGGTCCCACACACCTCAGAGATATTACCCATGATGCATTGTGTGCTGGGAAACTACAACACACTTTGTAAGGCCTTTATGAGTATCTTTTTCTTTTTAGTTTGACCAAATCTTGTCACGCTTCCATGATGTGTTTTTCGCGATGGGAGATGCTAACAGGAGCCCTTTCTTGTTAAAGGTTTTGTATCGATTTTTTTTTTTTTTCTCCTTATCCACGTGATCTAGCTGAAGCGTCCAACAATCAAAAGACCGAAGCTCGTTCCACGTAGATGTTTTTGTCACATAACTTGTATATTGTTATTATAACCCAAACGACCATCTATTCCTAAAACCTAACTAAGTGGCTTTGTTGCCGAAACCAAACTGAGTTTCCTGTGGAAGTTTATAAAAAAAAGACTGTATGCATGTAACGAGCCAAAACTCTTCGTAGTACATCATACGAACCCTCGTATGAGGATACGCTGAGTAGAGTCATGTCTACCTGAGCGCTCTCCCTGTCACGGTTTAGTCCTCGACTAGTTGTTTTCACTCTGTCTGCCTGTCTGTTTACCATCTGTCAGTTCAGTTCTTGCTCCACGCCCTCCTCAGTCTGTCAGCCACTCTCTCCTCGTCAGCCCTCATTTCATGCACCTGTTCATGCCCGTCTCACCTGTAGCACATTCCCTCATTAGTCTTCACTACTTAGGTCCCCTCACTTGCACTTGTCCCCTGTCAGATTGTCTTGTGTGTTTCCATGTTTAAGCCTGTTTCGTTCATTGCCAGTAAAGGACTCTTATTCGCTACCGCTGTGTCGAGAGTCGTGCTTCTGGGTCCTGGTCCACCGAACCGTTACAGTACAATCTGACCAATTATGGACCCAGCACAACCTCCTGCGACAAGCCGGTTTGAGAGGATCGAGAACGCCCTCCAGCAGCACGAGGCGCAGATGGTCAGTTTCGCTGCGGAGACTCGGCGGTCTGCGGCAGCCCAGGAGCGGGCTATGACGGCGATGACCGACCAGATGTGCCAACTGACAGCGGCCCTGACCCAGCTTGTAGCCGCTGCAACGTCTCCTGCCTCTCCGCCTCCGGTCTCTCCACCTCCGGTCTCACCGTCACCTGTGCCAGCACACGAGCCTCGGGTGGGAACCCCGGAGCGCTACGCTGGAGAACCCGAGGGCTGCAACCCATACATCACAAACTGCTCCATCCTGTTCTCCCTGCAGCCCCACACCTTCGCCTCGGAGGAGGCTAAGGTAGCCTTCACCATCAACCACCTGACTGACAGAGCGCGACTGTGGGGCACCGCTGAATGGGAGAGACGCACACCAGCCTGCTCTTCGTTCCTGCTGTTTTCTGCGGAGCTTCGCAAGGTATTCGGAGCGGTCTCCAGGGGCCCAGATCCAAGCGGGGGACTGGCGGAACTGCGCCAGGGAGACCGGACAGTGGTGGATTATGCATTGGAGTTTCGTACAAGAGCGCGCCTTAGCGACTGGAACGAGGCAGCACAGTGTGAGGTGTTCTTGACTGGACTAGCGGACTATGTTAAAGATGAACTGATCTCTTTTGAGTTGCCTGCCAACTTGGATGGCTTAGTAGAGCTCACTTCCCGAGTGGACAGACGCATCCAGGCAAGGCGACAGGAGCGACGCAAAGCAGATCGCCGCGTGTTCACCCAGCGTCGAGCTCCTCCGGCAGCCACCAGCATCGCCCCGGGCTCTCAACCAGGGGAGGTTGAACCCATGGAGGTAGGGCGCACCAGTCTCACCCGGGAGGAGCGGGAGCGCCGTCGCCGGGGAGGTCTTTGCCTGTACTGTGGCCAGGCTGGTCACTTCATATCCCGGTGCCCAGTAAAAGACGCGGCTCGCCCGTAACGGGGGAGGTACTGGTGAGCCGAACCACAAGACTCTCTCCCAACCAAAGACCCCTTTTCCACGCTCAGCTGCTGCTCGCGAACGGATCACAGACCCTAGCTACGTTCATTGACTCTGGTGCTGACGACAGCTTCATTGACGAGGACCTCGCCCGTCAGCTGGGTATCGAGCGGGTACCGCTGCCAGGCCCTGTTTCTGCCAACGCTCTGGACGGCCACCTACTGGGGACAGTGACTCACCAGACCGCGCCAGTTCGTATGCTCCTGTCTGGTAACCACCAGGAGACCATTCGGTTTCTTATCCTGCGGTCACCCCAGCATCCACTAATCCTGGGGCACCCCTGGCTCCGCCGCCATAACCCCCACATCGACTGGGTCACAGGAGCCATCATGGACTGGAGTGCATCCTGTCACCTGATCTGCCTGAAACAAGCGGCTGCACCTCAGCAGTCAGCTTGCCCCAGCTCTGCATCGGACCTGTCAGGAGTACCTACGGAGTACCAGGACTTTCGGGAGGTATTCAGTAAGGTCAAGGCCTCATCCCTGCCCCCACATCGTCCCTACGACTGCGCCATAAACCTGCAACCAGGCACCACCCCACCCAGGGGTCGCCTCTACTCCTTATCGGCACCGGAGAGGGAGGCCATGGAGGCGTACATCAATTCCTCCCTAGCGGCTGGGATCATCCGTCCCTCTTCTTCACCTGCAGGTGCGGGGTTCTTCTTCGTAGGGAAGAAGGACAAGTCACTTAGGCCGTGCATTGACTACAGGGGCCTCAATGACATTACCGTCAAGAACCGCTACCCACTCCCACTCATTTCTTCGGCCTTCGAGCTGCTGCGGGGGGCTACTATCTTCACCAAGTTAGACCTACGTAACGCCTATCATTTGGTCCGGATCCGAGAGGGGGATGAGTGGAAGACGGCTTTCAACACCCCCACTGGACATTATGAGTACCTGGTGATGCCCTTCGGTCTGACTAATGCCCCAGCCGTCTTCCAGGCCCTGGTGAACGATGTGCTGAGAGACATGCTAAACAAGCAGGTGTTTGTCTACTTGGACGACATCCTCATTTTCTCGAGATCCCGAGAGGAGCACATCCACCACGTTCAATCGGTCCTTCAACGCCTCCTGAAGAATTCCCTGTTCGTGAAGGCAGAGAAGTGCGAGTTTCACGCCTCTTCTGTCTCCTTTTTGGGCTACATCGTGGGACAGGGGACCGTGCAGATGGACCCTGCCAAGGTGTCAGCGGTGACGTCCTGGCCCATCCCTGACTCGCGTAAGCATCTGCAACGATTCCTGGGGTTCGCCAATTTCTATCCGCGGTTTATCCGCGGCTACAGCACCGTGGCTGCCCCACTCACAGCCCTCACCTCATCTAGAGTGCAGTTTCGGTGGTCACCTTCAGCGGAGGAGGCCTTCCAGAGCCTGAAGGCCCGGTTTACTTCTGCCCCCATCCTCCAAGTCCCCGACCCAGAGAGACAGTTTGTGGTGGAGGTGGACGCCTCTGAGGTGGGGGTGGGAGCCATCCTGTCCCAGCGGTCTGCCAGTGACCAGAAGCTCCACCCATGCGCCTTCTTTTCCAGGCGGCTCTCACCGGCAGAGAGGAACTATGATGTGGGTAACCGAGAGCTGCTTGCCGTTAAGCTGGCCCTTGAGGAGTGGCGTCACTGGCTTGAGGGGACCAGTCTGCCATTTTTGTGTTGGACTGATCACAAGAACCTCGAGTACATTCAGTCCGCTAAGAGACTGAACTCTCGGCAGGCCAGATGGTCTCTGTTTTTCACCCGGTTTAACTTTTCCCTCTGTTACCGGCCCGGAACCCGTAACGCCAAGCCGGACGCCCTGTCACGCCAGTTTGTGGACAAGGGGGATTCCATCCCTTGCAATGACAAGATCCTTTCTGCCCCCGTCCTGGTTGCCTCAATCACCTGGGAGGTAGAGGAGAGAGTCAAGGCTGCCCTGGAGGCCCAGCCCGGTCCGAGCTCCTGTCCCCCTGACCGCCTGTTTGTTCCCCAGACCCTGAGGTCCGAGGTCCTCCAGTGGGCCCATAGCTCCAAGCTCACTTGCCATCCTGGGAGCCAGCGTACTAAGGATGCCTTGCAGCAGAGGTTCTGGTGGGCTACTCTGGAGAAGGACACCCGGGAATTCGTCAATGCCTGTCCTGTCTGCAACCAGCACAAGCCCTCCCACCAGGCTCCCGCTGGTTTCCTGCAACCTCTGTCTGTGCCCCGTCGGCCCTGGTCTCACATCTCCCTGGACTTTGTTACCGGTCTCCCGCTTTCCAACAAGCATACCACCATCCTAACGGTGGTAGATCGGTTCAGCAAGATGGCCCACTTTGTGCCCCTGCCCAAGCTCCCCTCGGCCAAGGAGACTGCTGAGCTGGTTCTGCTGCACGTCTTCCGGCTTCACGGTCTTCCCACAGATGTAGTCTCTGACCGGGGTCCTCAGTTCACGTCAGTCTTCTGGAGGGAGTTCTGCACACTCATCGGGGCCACAGCCAGCCTGTCATCTGGGTTCCACCCACAGTCTAATGGCCAGACTGAGCGCAAGAACCAGGAGATGGAGACAGCTCTACGGTGTTTGGTCTCCGAGAATCCAGCATCCTGGTCCCAGCAGCTCCTGTGGGTGGAGTATGCTCACAACACCCTGACCAGCTCCGCCACTGGAATGTCCCCGTTCCAGTGTGCCTACGGGTTTCAACCTCCATTGTTCTCGGCCCTGGAGAAGGAGGTTTCCTGCCCCTCGGTCCAGGCTTTCGTCCGCCGCTGCCACCGTACCTGGGCCAAGGCCAGAGTTGCGCTCCTCAGCTCAGCCAACCGTTACTCCGCAGCGGCCAACCGGCACCGCTCCAAGGCCCCCATCTACCAGGTTGGCCAGAAGGTGTGGCTGTCGACCAGGGACCTACCCTTGCGAGTGGAGGCGAAGAAGTTGGCACCCAGGTTCATCGGACCATTCGAGGTCCTGAGGGTCATCAATCCTGCAGCGGTGAGGCTCAAGCTGCCCCGGGCCCTGCGGGTCCATCCGTCATTCCACGTCTCCAGAGTGAAGCCGGTGCGGGAGTGTCCACTGGTCCCTGCTGTACAGCCTCCTCCGCCACCGCGGTTCATCGAGGGAGGTCTCACCTACACGGTTCGTCGCTTGCTTCGTTCCCGCCGTCGTGGGAGAGGGCTACAATACCTGGTTGACTGGGAGGGCTACGGCCCAGAGGAGAGATGCTGGGTCCCGGCCCGACACATTCTGGATGCCCCTCTCATAAGAGAGTTTCACCGCAGCCACCCTGACCAGCCCTCCAAGGGTCCTGTGCCCATGGGGGTAACCCAGCCGGACTCTGCTCCCGCTCTTCCTTCGGCAGCATCAGACATCGAGGAGGAGCCGTCCTCCGATCAGGACAACTCACCCGCCGATGAGGAGAGGGCGGAGATGTCTGAAGAGTATTAGTCCTCCCCAGGTCCCCTTCGCCTACCTGGCGATGGTTTTGGGACGTCAGGAGCCGTCCCTTAGAGGGGGGATTCTGTCACGGTTTAGTCCTCGACTAGTTGTTTTCACTCTGTCTGCCTGTCTGTTTACCATCTGTCAGTTCAGTTCTTGCTCCACGCCCTCCTCAGTCTGTCAGCCACTCTCTCCTCGTCAGCCCTCATTTCATGCACCTGTTCATGCCCGTCTCACCTGTAGCACATTCCCTCATTAGTCTTCACTACTTAGGTCCCCTCACTTGCACTTGTCCCCTGTCAGATTGTCTTGTGTGTTTCCATGTTTAAGCCTGTTTCGTTCATTGCCAGTAAAGGACTCTTATTCGCTACCACTGTGTCGAGAGTCGTGCTTCTGGGTCCTGGTCCACCGAACCGTTACACTCCCTCTGTGTGTGTGTCGTTATCTGAGCTTCTCTTTGCTTTGTTTACATAGCCAGACTTTTAATGCACGTTAGTACATGTTAGTGCACGTGAGCGGGCCCCACTGGCGGGCTCCCGGCCACCGCTACGATATGAAGGCGACAGCTGATAACGGCGTCCCAATAGGCTGCAGAGCATCCACTCTCCGGTTTCCTGTCAGGTAAACACTGTTAGCGCTTTTAGCACTTTTGCCATAGTTTGGCACCGTTAGCTCAGCCGCCGCCACGTAGAGAGGCAACAGAAATGCTCCCAATCTTGTACTTAGTACCTTTCCTTCAACACCCTTGCACATCTTTTCTTTTCTTTATTAAAATACACATGCCACTTTTATTTTATAACATATACTTGTTTTAAAGTACTGTTATCTATTTGTTGTTTACCATATTTAAATGATGCCTTGATTATTGCAATGTGTCTAATATTTTTATTATTTGTATTGATTTATTGTTATGCACCGTTCACCTAGTCAAATTCCTTGTATGTGCAAATTCCTTGTATGGCAAATATAATTCTGATTCTGATTTAAGTTCACCAACAATAGTTTGAGCCTCTTGGGACCTCAGCGCTACACCCTCCATGCTTAAATGACTTTACAGCACGGTCATGAATGTGAAAAGGCCAGCATTCCCCACGAACACAACGGCTTTACGGGGCTTTAAATCAGCTCTCTCCTGTCACAAGTTCAGCCGTGCATCCTGGGAGTTTTGTGTTCAGGTGAATTTCAAATGTTTGTAGCAACCATTCACATCGACCTATAGATAATTCTGTGTTACTTTCTTTGCAGTGGGTATCCTTTCATTTCCCCTGGAAGCATAAAGGACAAATTCTAAGCTTATTTATAACATTTGACAATCTATGTTCACACAAAGGTATACAGACATAAGTCAACACTTAAAAATAACTTTTGTAAAAGAAGTTTAAACAAAGGAACAACTATTAACAGTAGAATAAAAGTCCTAATGTATGGCCTACTAACATACAGAATAAATCATGAGAGAATTTCTGAAGGGTGACAGTAACTTGCTTAAGGCCTCTGAAGTCTGCAAAAGAGGAAATACAGTTTAGTTTAGTTGTAGTTCCCTGAGGCCCCTCAGGTGTCTTTGAATCCCAGAACAGAATATTAGACGGAGCGAACTTCTGCTCAAGTGCTTTTTACCAAGTTTAGCAGTGGGGAAAATGAAATACCACTGAAATGATTAAGGGTTTAAGTTTATTTTTGTTTGAAGATTAAGGGAATTTATTTACTGATAAAAAAAAAAGATCTAAAACAACTATTTTCAATGTAAAGATGTAGTGGAGGCGTGGCTACCTGAGCTGAGAGTGAAGCTGCTGTCCCTCAACGCGGACATGCACTGAGGCCGCCCCTGTGCACTGCTCTCATAAGACAGTAACAGCTGATAACGGCGTCCCAACCCGGCAGCACGGTTGCCTCCAGCTCCCCTCGAGGCCAACGCCGTTAGCTCTGTCAGCGCTAGTTGTTAGCGCTGTTAGCACCGTTGGTTATGAGCCGCCGGCACGCCCTCGACAAAAGGCAACCGAAAGACTCCCAGTGTCAGATCTGGCTCCTCGCGGGCAGACGCGTATATAATTTAAATCGTTTTGTTCTTCCTCGGCTTCCACAGTTGTTATGTTGGTCTTTTTTCCCTCGAGCAGAAATACAATCGTTACCATGAGAAGTTTGCAGCAGTTCCACCTGGGATGTATAGAATTTCCTCACATTTTAATGACTCTTAACATCTCATGTCTATAGAATTGTTCTGTATTCTGTATCAACAACCGGAAACCAAATATTCTAACCAAGGTCACGGTGTGAGTGGCAGGTTGTCTGAGCAGCCATGCAGCTCCTCAACTCCTCACTTTACTTTACATTACATTTAATTTAGCAGACACTTTTATCCAAAGTGACTTACAATAAGTGCATTCAACCATGAGTACAAACTCAGAACAACAAGAATCAAGAAAGTACAATTTCCTCAAGAAAGCCAAACTACAAAGTGCAATAAGTAAGTGCCATTTAAGTAATTTGTTTAATTCAAGGTATAGTCGGAAGAGATGTGTTTTTAGTTCTGCTGTCCATTTGGGATTAATTTAGGAGTCACTCTCCCCTACATTTCAGTCCGGCACCTTTTATAACCCCCCTCTCCCTTTCCTGTTCCCTTCAACCTTTTTCTGTCAAGCTCCCCAATTTTAAGAACGTTCCTTCCCTCATGTATCCTGGCAGGCTATGGGGTGCTGCGTTATACTGTTGTATACAATGCTGTAAAATGCTCACAATCCGACAACAATTGGTTGGGTCGGATTCTCAATGTTGTGTTTGTCTCGCCAGGATTATCTCTCATCTCTGCTCAGTCTGTCTCTTTGTCTGGAATACGGTCAAGAAGATGTGAAGGCCATGCACACGCTCGCACGCACACGCATGCATGCACACAGACACACACACACACAGGCCTGTCTGCCTTTATGCATTATTGAAAGATTGTTAAACCAACGTGCAATAAACCAAACACACATGGGTCCTCATCTGCCGGGCTTTGTCACCATGGTGACAACTGTGTGACCTGCTAGAGACCAGCTGGTGGACTCTAGCAGTCTCTACTCAGTGATGGGAGTGACGGGTGTGTGTGTGTGTGTGTGTGTGTGTGAGAGAGAGAGACAACCAAGAGACAACACGTTGTGCCGCATGGAGAATTATTCATCAAGCTGTCTAATTTCTTTCTTCACATTTTATGCTTAGACACACACTTTAAAGCTCCAAGATAGAAAGCGCAGCACGCATTAGCATATTGAATATTGATCCTTGTATTGATTGCCAGTTGCAAACGAGCATTTATTCTGCGGTTCATTTAAGCACCAAACTGCGGTGGGAGTAAGCGTACTGACATGCAGACAGCGTACCATCTGTTTCCACCGCTCCTGCACCCGAACGCATGCTGGGCATGCTGAGGCACGACTGGCTGTCTGGTTGGCACAAGCACAGCTATGTGTTTGTTCTCTTCCTATTTACATGATTACAGACTTTCTACTACGAAAACATCCCGACCTCCTTTCTCACCATTCCACACCTACTTAGTCACCATCTCGACTGGCTTTCCTCTCTGCCCTCCAGCTCCAGCTCCCATTTTATCCACCTGATCATCCTCGTGGAAAGGGCATTTTTCTCTAACTTTTTAACTGAACCTTCCCTGCTTAATCTGCTTTATTTAGTCATACTCCTGTGATGATTGGACATTTAGCGAATGAAATCTAGGAATGAAGAGGGACAGAGATGGGTGGATAGGCGGTAACACAAATTCTCATAAACTGAGATACATGAATTGATAAAGAGGGGTTTGACGGATTGGGACATGTGCTTATCACTTTCTTACCAAGAGTTAGATGAGAAGATCGATACTACTGAGCTTAAAGAGCTACTGACACAGTTTGATATTACAAATTGATTCCAACATTGTATAGTGCTGTGTCCACATGTTTTTGAACCCAACTTTTTGATCACAAAACGGCAAAGGTAAAGCATAATTGTCTGTACAAAGTGAAGTTTATTATTTTTCGTCATTGGCAGTTTTTACATATACAGTATAACAAATCAACTGTTTACAATTTGTACATGTCAAGTATAACAAATCAACTATTTACAATCATACAATCACAAAACACATTCTGTCATTAGTCCCTCGTCTGAGAGAAAAAAAACACCCCAAAAAATCACGTTAGATGGAGAAAGGTTACAGTTCAGTTGTGAACTGAGGTGGGCTGAAGTGCGGTCGGGGCTTTCCTTGCGCGTAGCAGAGCCTCTCATATTTCATTTGGAGGCCGCTGTGAGTTTTAAGCAGCTCACGATGGTCAGAATGAATGTCTCTGAGTCTCCTCCCTAGATCTGTGTATTCCCGTTGCAGGTGGTGCAGAGCCTGTGTGCTCTCATCCAGTGCATTCCTCTGCTGGTTGAGCCTGAGCTCAGCGTCACTGATGTGTCTGAGCTGAAGGTTTGACTCCGCCAGCTGTCCCTGAAGCTTGGAGACGTCGTCCCGGGATTTCCTTAGAGCCACGGCCAGCGTCTGCTTCTCCTCCAGGGTTTCAACCTGCCGGGTCAAAGCTTCCTTGAGCTCGACGCGCTGCTTCTCACATTTGGCCCTTTCTTTGTCGAGAGCAGATGTGATCAGATCGGCTCTCTGCTGCAACTCTGGAACTCTTGTTATGTCCGGTTTTAAGGCATCTTCAAGTTGTGCCCGTCTTGTCTTGCTCTCTGACTGCTGTTCTTTGAGCCAACCCTGTCTCCTAAAAATTAGGTTCCCCCAGAACTAAAACGCATTCTCAATTACGTTTGATCAGAAACGTATCTCCTCCCTGATTATGTTTGTGTTTGACGTATTACAAATACGTTGAGGTTTTTAATTTCTTAGGAGAATATCTGTGTGTGCACAGTCATTGGGTAACTATTAGTTTGCAGACAAGTGTGCACACAATTCAAAATAATAATTTTCAAATTAAATAAACTGTAAATAACATTTAAATAAAGTGAAAATTAAAATATAGCCTTATGATGTGAATGATATGCTTCAGCAGTCTTCATTTTTGCTCTTCATATCTGTGACAGCTGGCTTTCACAGCACATTTGGAGTTGCTTGTCAGTGACAGACAGACCTTTTCTGCATCTGTAGTCCATCGTCCTTTCTCTTGAAAAATCCCACCGGCTTTCCCACGAGCGTTGGATGTTTGGTCTCTAGATACCGCTTTAGCTTTGAAGCCTTCAGTGCTGCGTTAGCTAGCATTAGCCCACACTCCACACAGGCTCAGGGCTCCGCCTCATTACCTCCGTTCACAAAGCCCTACTTCGTGAAGTCAGGATTATACTTGCACAAACATGTAGATGTTTGGGGGGGTGTTCAGCAGCACTTTCGTCTTCATGTTTTCGTTTTAAATACTTCTCTATAACTTTCGCTACAGGCTAGCTAGCTGCTGGCTGAGTTTCTTCTTCTGCATATTAGAGCTTGTTAAACTACTGACTGATGCATAACCGCCACCAAGTGGTGGGAAGCTATATTGTAACTGAGCGTCTCATGGACAACAGTAATATCTCTGGTGTCTTCAATTCATTACCTATGCGTTCCCGCGACCCTCGCAGCCCACAGGTGAAAAACGGAAAGTTGTTGACGGCCCTCTAGGTGGCGCTCGCGGCCCAAGGGGTGGGAAATTAATTTTCCCAAGGGGCCACATGAGAAATTGGGACCGTTGTGGAGGGCCGAACCAATAGGCTGAACTTAATTCAATTAACTCAATATTAATGTTATTACTTTATAAAAGAAAAACTGTAAATTATATGGTTTTGAACTGCTACTGGTAAGAATACATGTTACAATAAGGCTATGAAAATATGTAAAAAATGTAATTTAATTTGTTTAAGATATCTTTAAACCTTACCTTAAATATGTATGTTAAAGACCAGCAATGTATTAACTTTATACAAAAGCAATACGTGCTTTTGATGTTTTCCAGTTCAGTCTGTGTTGGGCCTGAACAAGTGCACTGAAGTCTGGTTGAATGAGGTGGATATGTGAAGGACAGCTAAGGTATCAGTGAGAGAGAATCTGGATCTGGATTTGTTGAACTTCATCAGTGAGAATGTTTGTTCTCATGTATGTCCAAAGAGAACTTAAATCTTCTGAGCAGATCCAGGCGTGTATGGTTTTTTAAGAATTTCTTTACTCAACAGGAGCAAAAGTACAGGAACACACTGAAAAATACAGAAACACACTCTGATCAGCTCCACACTACATACAACAGGCTATTCTAGTCCAATCTGAATCAAACGGTTTCTTATACATATATACATATCAGTTTATATTATTACTAACAACTTCATTCACACTTCTACACATTCACACAACTGTCATTCTCACAGGCTACAGGTGGTTACTACGGTATTTCCGGTCGCTAGCTAGCTAAGCTAAGTGATTCATCATATTCCAGACACGTCATGACATTCAACTTCCAAACTGACATACATTCATATTTGCCTTCCAAACAGTTATGCCCATGTGTCGCTACATTTATACCATTTAATCACTTTCACCCACCTGAAAAGTACAGAAACACACTCTGATCAGCTCCACACTACATACAACAGGCTAGTCTAGACCAATCTGAATAGCGCGAGCGCAGCTTTTTCCCTCGCTTTTCCCCAAAGGACCCCTGAGCTGACCCAAGTCTGCCTGAACTTAAATCCTCGTAACCAACATTAACCTTTCAAACCTCCCTTGCAGATACACAAACAGATGCCAGGTGAACAAACAAAACAATTAGCAATCAATAAAAAATAATAAACAAATGAGAATATGGGGGGGTCCATGTTTAGTTCTTGTTATAGTGTCCAATGTTAATGTGGGCCCCACATAGACATAACATAAAGAGGACAACAAAACAGTGAGACACAAGCCAGCAAAACATCATATATTCAAGTACGGTGTGTGGTATAGAAGTATGATGTGTGTGTGTGTGTGTGTGTGTGTGTATTATTTCATCTAAAAAATAAAAATAAAAACAAAAACAAAAAAAGTATAAATAAGAGCAAATTTATATGTATGTGCGTAAGCGTGTATGCATGTACGTGGGTTTCAATTGGGTTTCAGGCTGAAAAAGACAAAAATATGGATATTAATAGAATGGGTCAGGTTTGTAAAAACATAGTGAAGGATGACCAGATGGAGTGGTGTTCTGTTGTATTGTAAATGATGGAGGGGGTTAGATTTTCCATTGAAATGTATTCAATCATTAGGTTTTTCCATTGTGTGATGTGTATGTTATTCCTCAATTTCCAGTTCATGAGGATAGTTTTCTTGGCGATAGTTAGGGCCACGAGGAGTAATCGGCGGTTTGTTTTGCTGAGGTTTATTGTTGAAATGTCTCCTAGTAAGCACAGTGAAGGGGATAATGGGACGAGGCAGCCCAGGAAGACAGACAGTGATTCAGTTATTTTTCTCCAAAAGTGTTGAACTGGTGTGCAGTGCCAGGTGGCGTGAACGTAGTTATCCAGACTATTTTGAGTGCAATGTGAACAGATGTCTGACGTGAATCCCATTTTAAAAATGTTTTGCCCAGTATAGTGAATTCTGTGAAGTATTTTATGTTGGATTAGTTGTAAATTTGCATTTTTGGTCATGAAGTAAATGTAATTGCAGATTTGGGTCCAGAAGTCAGCATCAGGAGTGATGGATAAACCTAATTCCCATTTTCTTGACGGTATGGATAGCAGTGGCGGCTGGTGATTTTTTTGGGGGGGGGCGCAGTTGGGCGGCGCGGTTTAAATAGCACTCCACAATGAGAAGAAAAGAGGTTTGGAGTAGAATATTCTAAAAAAACAAAGCTTTATTTCAAGAAAACACAGTGCTCAACACTGTCCAACAACAACTATCAACAAACTAACTATGGGCATGAGAGGTTCAGAGCAGTGTTCAGAGCAGGGTTCATCAATGTGGTGGCCAGAGCAACTTCAGGGAATACATTGACGTAGCATTCAAACTGGGGGCCCTGCAGTAAGGTGGCACTGATGAGGTGGTCTTTGAAGGCAAAGCGTTCCCTGGTGTGTGCAAGTATGGTGTCACAAACCTACAGATAAATATAGAGAGAGAGACAGAGACAGACAGATAAGTTGTGGGGAAATATCTACTACAAACAGGCTTCATACTACAGACAAAAAACTATGTTTTGTGTGTCTTGATGGCTCAGCAACATAGACAAAAGGCCAGGAGCCACCTTGATGGCTGTAGCCTGGAGCTATGACACTGACACACACACACACACACACACACACTTGTTGAGGGTTGAATTGATATTTTAGATAAAGTTATAGTCTGATATGATATCCACCCAAATCTAACAATGTCCAACATGTGTTCTGCTGTGGGAAAGATAAAACATTAAACTCTAACAGGCATCTGCTGATTTTGACACTCACTTCTGCAGCAATCCTTCCAGCTCATCTTCCTTCATAGCCCGGCGCTTCCTCGGCTGCTCAGAGCCACTGCTTTGCTCCACACTGAGCATCCAGCTAGCAGCTCCGGTTAGCATGTAGCTTGAGGAGAAGCTCCGGGTGTACGTCCTCCCGCGGTCACTGCTTTGCTGCTGACTTTTTAAATCCGGACGTTCGGGTCCCAACTCTTTCAGCCTCTTCTTGTCAACATCTGATCGTGGATTGAAAGGTGTTTCGCGTAGAGATACCACAGAGTTTTCAGTCGCCATACTAACATAATCAAAGTCTCTGCTAGCTGTGTTGCTCGCGTAGCTACGTGGGAGCTATATGGGATGTGAGGGAATGATAAAGGTCTCTGATTGGACGAATAGTCCAACCACGTTGCAATAAGAAACGATGTCATTGGCTAGGGCGCAGATTTGTGCGCCCGAAGATTCACGTTTCATCCGCCAATGAGAAGCTGTCCTTGCCGCAACGAGGGTGAAATGTTTGTTCGCTGCCATAGACTCACATTGGGCCGGCGCCCCGACAGGGAGGAGGGGCTTTTCTCAGTGATGATGAATGGCGATATATTATATTTGGTATATCTTAAGTGGTTGTTGACAGGGGCTTACGGTCTCCCACACGCATTTAGCGCGTCAACACGGTATATTTCTTATTTAAATTATTTGGTATATAATGTTTTTTGACAATATATGTTATTTCATCGCAAAATTTTAAGAGGGCCGGCGCCCTAGCGCCCTCTATTGACGCACCGCCATTGTTTCTAATCTCTTCCGTCAGTCTAACTTTGTTTTAGGTGTTATTAAATGTCAATAACTCTAGCCTACTCAACACTTGCGTCACTCGCTCGCAGATGAAGCCGTTTTTTAGCGCGAGCCGGCAGCAGTATAAGTGTATGGGTATTTTTCCAAGTAGGCCACTGACTGGTCGATATGTGCGATGCATTGAGTGGGCAATGTGCCGTGCATTGAGTGGGCAGCGCTCATTTGTGTTGTGAGAAGGAGGCAGGCAGTGACACTTTCTTTACCCAGCAGGGGATGCCGGAAACGCCTACTCGACTACATCGACAACGAATATGACAACGAGGACTATATCTACGCTCGAAAGGCCACGACGACGACTACTCTTGACGTCGAAAAGGTGATTGAAACAAATAATGAATGTGTGTTTTTGGCTGGGTCGTTAAAGATCGCCTGAATAGGGAATTCTGCTTTTGTCATTACTTTTTTTGTGGCGGATCATTTGTGTTGTGAGAAGGAGGTGACGACAACGACAGCAGTGGCGGCTTGCGTCGTCGAGATATTGTCGACGACGATATCGGGAGACTGCTGCAAATAAAGGAACAATTACATGAGGGGGAGAAAAAAAAAACTGTTGGCGTCAGTACAGTTGCCGTTGTTGCAAAAAAGACCCCAAAAAAGGCGTTGCCGATGCCGCCACAGCGTCAGAGTTGCCAATTTTGTCAAAAGAAAAAAACGGTTCTTTTGCACCGGTTGTTCAAAAACACTATAACCTGTGCCCTTCTGTCCTACATGTTGTGGCAACCCGGGGGACTTGGAGGCAAGATTCAACAATAAAATAGGAGACTCAGAGACATTAGTACGTTAACAAAAAGGGTCCTTTAATAGACAGGTTTGGGGTCAAGGGGAATGGGGTTAAACTCAACAAAAGGTTCCTCCCGGTCGGGGTCTTCGGTCTCACGAGCAGCGTCCTTTGCTCTGAGGGCAGATCAGAGGAGAGAAGTTTAATACACGGTTTACCTCGTGTCTGTGGCGGCTCCTCTCCTGGGGTTCAGGGGATCCTCCTAGCCTCCTGTCCAGTCTGTATTTCCTCCCCCCTGCTTCCCAGCTCTGAGATTATATGTCCCCTCTAATCACCTGATGGGCTGCAGGTGTGTCCAATGCCAGGTGCCGATTGGCTGCAGCACCTGCACTGGGAAGTACATTCCCTTGATCACCTCCCCCAACCTGAGCTTGGGGATCCGCCTCCTGCGCTCTCTCTGCTCCTCCTTTCCTCCTGGTTTGCCACACACCCCCTCCACCAGCTCCAGGTGGCGGCTGGGAGCGTCAACCAACCAGCACTCTCCTGGACAGGGCATCTCCATGGGCTTTTCCAGATCTGTGCTCAACAGAAAAATTAAAGTTTTGCAACTCCAAAAACCACCTTGTAACCCGTGCATTAGTGTCCTTGGCTGTTGACATCCATTTTAATGGTGCATGGTCTGTTACCAGGGTGAATCTTCTGCCCAGGAGGTAATATCGCAGCTTGGTCAGGGCCCACTTAATTGCCAGACATTCCTTCTCTACAGTTGAATAGTTCATTTCGTGTTTTAGCAACTTACGGCTAATATAGGTCACTGGGTGTTCCTCCCCTCCCCTAACCTGGGACATCACAGCTCCCACCCCTGATCCTGATGCATCTGCATGGACGACGAACGTGTCCCCAAAGTTTGGTGTACTCAACACCGGCTCGGTGCATAAGGCCTTCTGAAGGGTTGCAAACGCTTCGTCTGCGTCGGCACTCCAGAGCACATGGTGTGGGTGGCTGTTCTTTGTCATTTCGTGTAAGGGTCCTGCAATGGTAGCAAAGTGAGGGATAAAACACTGATAATAGCCAACTAGTCCCAGGAACGTTTTTACTTGCTTTTTCGTCGCTGGCTTAGGCCAGGTGGTGATGGCTTCCACCTTCCGGAGTTGGGGCTTTACACTGCCCCTCCCAATAGTGTAGCCGAGGTACTGTGCCTCTTCTAGACCAAGGTGACACTTTTTGGGATTGGCAGTTAGGCCAGCTTGCCGTAGGCTTCCCAAGACAGCTCTCAAGTGGCCTACGTGGGAGGTCCAGTCGGGACTGTGAACGATCACATCGTCCAAGTAGGCAGCTGCATACTCCCGATGAGGTCGGAGCACCTGGTCCATCATCCTCTGGAAGGTAGCTGGCGCTCCATGGACGCCGAAGGGCAGGACTTTGTAGTGATACAGACCTTCCGGGGTAGCAAAGGCTGTCTTTTCTTTGGCTCTTTCGGTGAGGGGAACCTGCCAGTAACCCTTGGTGAGATCAAGAGTGGACACAAACCGGGCTGGGCCTAGTCGCTCAATCAATTCATCTACCCTCGGCATAGGGTAGGCATCAAATTTAGAGATTTCATTCACTTTCCTAAAGTCATTACAGAATCTCTCTGTGCCATCTGGTTTGGGAGCCAGAACAATTGGGCTGGACCAGGCACTGTGTGACTCCTCTATAACCCCCATTTCCAACATCTTTCTCACCTCTTCTTTGATAGTCTCCCTTTTTGCCTCCGGAATGCGATAGGGCCGAAGCCTCACCTTCTTTCCTGGCTCCGTGATTATGTCATGCTGGATCACATTGGTGCGTCCCGGTAGGTCAGAAAACACATCCTTGAACTGGCTGGTCAGTTCCATCATGTCTTGTCGGTGGGCCGGGCCCAACTGGGGGCCTAGAGTTACCTGTGAAGGGACAGGATCTGGGATGCCAATGGTTAAGGCTGGTATCGGAACATTGTCAGAGCTATGCCACTTCTTCAAGAGATTAATGTGATAAAGTTGACAGGGTTTCCTTCTCCCAGGTTGTCTCACCTTATAGTTGACCTCGCTCACCCTCTCAATCACTTCATAGGGCCCGTGCCACTTGGCCAGGAACTTGCATTCGGCCGTTGGAACCAGGACCAAGACGAACTCACCGGGCTGGAACTCCCGCACTTGAGCTTTCCGGTTGTAGATTTGGGCTTGAGCGCGTTGTGCTTGCTGCATATGCTCCCGCACTAGAGGCCATATTTTACCCATCCTCGTCTGCATCTGGTCAACATACTCTATTATGGAGCGGTGGGTGATGGCTGCTGTTCCCAGGCTTCTTTAGCCAGATCCAGCATGCCCCTGGGTCTCCGTCCGTACAGCAACTCAAATGGCGAGAACCCTGTGGAAGCCTGGGGAACTTCTCTGATTGAAAATAAGACAAAGGGGATTAGTTGGTCCCAGTTTTTCCCATCCACCTCAATAGTCTTCCTCAGCATTTGTTTTAGGGTCTTATTAAAACGTTCTACCAGGCCATCAGTCTGTGGGTGGTACACAGAGGTTCTTATTTGGCTCACCTTCAACAACTTGCACATCTCCTTCATTACCCGAGACATGAAGCAGCTTCCCTGGTCAGTTAGGAGCCCTTTCACAATGCCTACTCGACTACAGAGGAGGAACAGTTCTCTGGCCACGGCCTTAGCATTTGCAGTGCGTAATGGGACTGCCTCGGGGTAGCGGGTGGCATAGTCCATGATGACCAGGATATAACGATGCCCCCTACTGGACTTCGGCAGGGGCCCTACTATATCCATGGCCACTCTCTGGAAGGGAACATCAATTAAGGGTAATGGGATCAGGGGATTCTGGTAGTGTACCTTTGGAGCTGTCTTCTGGCACTCCCGGCAGCTTTTGCAGTAATCCTGGACCGCCCTCTTCACCCCTGGCCAGTAGAAGCGACCCAGGATTCTGTCGTAGGTCTTCTCTACTCCCAGATGAGCTCCCAACAGGTGGGAATGGGCTAGGTACAACACTTTCGGAACATAGCGTTTAGGGACTAGCAACTGTTCAACAATAGATTCCCCCAGCTTAGCTACCCTATATAGGAGGCCATTTTTCACCGAAAAATGTGGGAAGGTGGTAACACTCACCCCTTCCTCCGGTTTCCCCTCGACCACGGCCAGGTTCTGTCTGGCTTGTACCAGGTTGGGGTCTTCCAATTGGGCGGTCCCAAACTGTCCTGGGCTGACAGCATTTTCCTCTTCTGCCAGGGGGAACTCGGAAAAAACTTCGTTTGACGAGGCCTCTGTCGGCTGTGGGTCCTCCCTCGCCGGGGCCTCTGCTGTGGTTAGGGTTTCTTCATCCGTCTCTCCTCCCGATGAACCAGTCGGGCTAGACGGTGCGGCACAGGCATGTACCACTTCGGCCTTCCGGGGACCCCGAGGTCTGCGGCTTCTCCGGCTGTCAGTCATCCTGTGGGCCCACAACCGCCAGAATATGGGGCAGTCCCGACCAATCAGCACTGGTACTGGCAAATTATCTACCACTCCCGCCAGGACTTCGAAAGTGCCCCTTGTGGTCTGGACCTTAATGTGGGTGGTAGGATAATTTCGTGAATCCCCATGGACACAGGATACTGGGATAGGGGGCCCCCTGGGACCTGTTGTCAGCCCTGGACGTAGGAGGGTGACTGCACTCCCTGAGTCCAGTAGAGCTTCTGCATCCTGGTCCCCTATTCTGACAGGAAGCTTTGGGGCCCTTGCACCCTCATGGGCCCAGCAAGTTGTCAGGTAGCTGCCGGCCTTCGGTTGTGGATCTGATGAGCCCGCCGTCGGCATCAGTACCTCATTCCCCGGACAACTCCACGCTAAATGGCCTTCTTGGCCACAGGTGAAGCACTTCCGGCGGTCCTGATTCACCAGGGGTCGACGTTGGGGTGGTGACTTGGGGTGCGCAACCTGTGGAATCTGGCCGTGGGGCGGTGTCTCCGGGCCTCCCTTCCTCAACCGTGGCTCTTGCCGACTGCTCCGCATCAGCTCCACTGTGACCTGGTGGTTTTCCAAGAGTTCCACTAGGTCATCCACCGTCTTCGGGCTGCTTCGGGAGGCGTGTAGTTTGGCATCCCCAGGTAGTGCTCTAACACAACGGTCCATTACCACTCTGTCCAGGGCGGGGGGTCCATCTCCCGTGGTTAGCCAACTGTGTGTCAGCCGCATAAGGGTCGCAACCTGCGGCCGCACTGGGGCCGTAGCGTCATATGACCAGGAGTGGAATTGTTGCGCCCTTGTCTGGAGGTTGTGACCATAATGGGCTAAGATGGCTGCTTTTAATGCCTCATAATTGTTCACGTCGGCAAGGGAGAGGTCCCGACAGGCTTTTTGCGCATCGCCTGTCAAAAAAGGGCCAAGTAGACCTGCCCACTCTGCTTCAGGCCAGCCCACCCTCTTTGCCGTTCTTTCAAAAACCTCTAGGTAGGCTTCAATGTCATCCTCACCAGTCTGCTTGGTGAGCACTTTACTGGGCTGTGTAGGCCTCTCTGGTTTAATCAGATGCTGACCCAGAGTGGTCATCGCGTCCTGTAACGCTCTAAGGCTCTGGGCCTGCTGAGTTTGGTTCTGTATCAGCTGGGCTAGTGCGTTCTCCATAGCACTGGGTGTCTTCCTCTCAGAGTACCTATTTTATTGTGAATCTTTAGCGACGGATTGCTATGCCCACATTCTCCACCAAATGTGGCAACCCGGGGGACTTGGAGGCAAGATTCAACAATAAAATAGGAGACTCAGAGACATTAGTACGTTAACAAAAAGGGTCCTTTAATAAACAGGTTTGGGGTCAAGGGGAATGGGGTTAAACTCAACAAAAGGTTCCTCCCGGTCGGGGTCTTCGGTCTCACGAGCAGCGTCCTTTGCTCTGAGGGCAGATCAGAGGAGAGAAGTTTAATACACGGTTTACCTCGTGTCTGTGGCGGCTCCTCTCCTGGGGTTCAGGGGATCCTCCTAGCCTCCTGTCCAGTCTGTATTTCCTCCCCCCCTGCTTCCCAGCTCTGAGATTATATGTCCCCTCTAATCACCTGATGGGCTGCAGGTGTGTCCAATGCCAGGTGCCGATTGGCTGCAGCACCTGCACTGGGAAGTACATTCCCTTGATCACCTCCCCCAACCTGAGCTTGGGGATCCGCCTCCTGCGCTCTCTCTGCTCCTCCTTTCCTCCTGGTTTGCCACAATGTGCACTAAATAAATGAACCGTTTTTCTTTACCCTGAGACTTATTTTCACTCAATGACGTTTGACACGTATAATTTCCCATGTTACAAAGCTTAGGTTCATCTCTCAATTGGCATGCTGGCCGAGATCAGGGTTAGGGGGGATTAGGATTTAGTTTTTTTTTTAGCAGTCTCGATGTGAAAACTAAGAGACCACCTGTGCACAGTCCATCACTAGGCTCCATCCCGAGGCCCCCAGTTCACCAATAGGCTCCCCTATAACAAACACGGAAATCCATTAATTTCAACGCCAGTTTTCCTTTTTGGAAAATCTGTCAGCATCGTAGTTATAACAGAGGAAACAGTAGAAACATATTAAGATATCAATGTATACAGTAGTAATGTTAAACATTTTCGGTCCTAGTTGCGTTGGCATGCTAACACCGGGGCTAACCGTCTGATCCTCACCTTAGCAGGGGGATGTGGGTTCTGTGCAGCGCTGCGGGTCTTAAGCACGCGGTCTGGGGTCTCTTCTTTCGTTGTGTTACAGCAGGGGTGCCCACACTTTTTTGGCTTGCGAGCTACTTTTAAATGACCAAGTCAAAAAGATCTACCTACATTAATAATGCTATATATATATATATTTCACTAACAAAGACCACGCCAATAGCGATATGAGTTTAAAGATTGTTTATTGTGAGATGGAAAGAGAGGGTCGGGTTAAAAGAGTGAGAAAATGACCAATTTGAACTGCTAACCTATTGGCCCCATACATCGATCGAGGCCGTCTAGGGTCCAGAGCAACTCTATGATTTAAAAGAACAGTGGCTAATTATTTCACTGTCAATCTCTCTGTCCAGCCAACCAAGAGTGCCACCTTCTGCGGAAACCTGCCTAAGACCTACTCCATGATCTGTCTGGCCGACGACAGCAAGAATCTCAAGTCCCGCAAAGTCACCAAGAAGTCATCCTTCCTCAGCTTCGGTCTGAAGAACCGGCTGAAGAGCGCCAGCACCCTCAGCCTCCCCACAGCGGACCACTCCGGTTCCCTTCCCTGGAATAAGCCCTGTCCCTCGTTCCCCAGCTCCAGCTCCTACAACGACAGTGCCCTCTACTGAGCTGGCTGCAGACGTGTTAGTCTGCAAGCATCGTGCAGTATGCATATTAGGCCAAGTATGGCTGTATCCAGTGCTGTGTTGTACCCATACTATATGTGCTTAATGTACCAGTTATGCCACAGACCAAAATGCCTCCACATCCGTAATGTGCCAGGATGTGCCACTTGCCATCCCATGGATGGATACTTACTTATTTTGTGTCATATGTATAAACATAAATCTCAATAAAAGAAGGGGACAAAACTAATTTCCTGGATTTTTTATTTAATATATATATATATTCCTATATTTGTGGTTCTGTGTATCTGTGATTGAAGCTACCCAGCAGGTGAGAATGACTGGAATGAAGTTTGAACACAGCCCTCGGTGTGCCAACACACACTAAGGTTTGTATGGGTCTGGCCTGGGGTCACATGACATCCTAATCTGCCTGCATGGAAACACCATGTGATTAAGTTTTACTCATCAGCGCTGTAATCACCCATACATTCATGATCTTTGGGCAATAGCTTGGCACGTATCTGTGTGGTAGAGCATTTAGATTGAGCCTAATGTTTATTCTCAGAGCTTTGAACTTTGAAAATTAGTTCCCCTAAAGCCAAATTCTCTCCTGTATTTAGATTTGTTTTCACAGGAAAAATGTATATTGCAGGAATCAAATCTGTTGACTTTAGTTGTCATGTGAGGTATGCTTTAAAAGGGTATTTCTTCAATTTTCGTGGACACATTACATTTAAAGTATGCTGTATATTGTATTCATAATACATTCTATTGTTGCTTTATGGACAAAGAAATACATATTTAGTTTTTAATGGAACGACATCGCCCCCTGTCGGACTAGCCGCTGGTCGGTAATGGCGTCGTTGCTAGGTGAATCGTTTTCGTCGCTGATTGGCTCCGCTCCTCTTGTTTAACCAATCAGCGCTGCTTTTGTAGGAAGGTGCCGTCCTGCGGTGAAGCGTCTAGATACGAGAAATCTTCTGCAAACAGCAGCCTGTTGAACACTGATAGCTTGCCTTTTATTTATTTATCGTTTGAGGGCGAAATAGGACAGATACTTTGAAACAATGGCAACGACACGAAGCCATTTCTTCTGTTATTCGACTTAAAGAATGGTCGGCACCCAAGTCAAGCTGTTCTCCTAAACTGAAGCAAAACGTCAGGCTAACGGTATTGAAGGAAAAGTCGGCACTTATTTCCACTATGTTAAAATTCAACTTCAGGAGGGAGAAAGACAACGAGTTTGTAAGTTTCGCGTCTTTTATGAAAACGTTCACCGTGTTTCATTTCTAGCTAAACGTCTAAGCTAGTTTAAATGATTGTTTTGGGGGCTTAACTTAGCTAACACCAACCTAGCGTTTACTTAACCTAACTAACTTAGTTAGCTAGTTAGCTGTTAACTGCTAGATAACTTCGGTTATTTAAAGCAAAAGTTAGGCTCACGTTAGATATTTTAGACATGTTTAAGCTAGCGTTTGACAACACCGGGTTAGTCACGTTAATACGTCAAGTGGTGTAATGTTGTTGACCAAACATTAAAACGGCGAGTTGACGGCTGAAGACTAGACACAATATAACAACAGGCTGTTTGAATACTTCAGTGGTTGGTGTCTCGTTTATCAAGTGGTCACGTTGTAAATTCTGTAATCATCCTTTTCCACCCATCCACCTCTGTGACGTCAGCCTCTTTGTTTTTTCGTCCGTGTGGCTGTGAAACAATGATTTGATGTAACGTGACAAACTCAAACTCCATTGGCCCACATTGTGTGTGTGTGTGTGTGTGTGTCCATGTGACGCTAACCCTCTCTCTAACCCTTCTCTGTGCGTGTTGTGTAGAAACATATAGCTCATGGTTTGATCCCTGCTGCCTCCATTGCCCCTAAGCCTGCTGTGCCTCGTACCCCGCCCCCACGCAGCCCAAACCCCTCACCTGAGAGACCCAGGTACCTAACAACCTCCATCACCTCCAACATCCTTTCATTGTGTTTCCTTCTCCTCCTCCTCATATCACCGTCCTGGGAACTAGCCAGTGATTCATCACAGATCCTTTTCCTTACTTTGAGATAAAACTCTGAGACAATAAATGCAACTCCTTCTTTATTAACGTAACTCTGTGACGTAAAAGCGGAAAGCCTATGTGTAACTTCATGCTGTCCTCAAACATTTAACTATTATTGAAGTGCTGTAGAAGAGATGTATTCTGGTCTCATCCTGTAAGAGCTTCCACTGTTATTGCCACTGCAATTCAGAAGACCATGACCAATGTATTCATCACTAAGCTTCATCGTACATTTACAATGTATCAAATCAATATCAACATTACAATAATAAAGTATTGACATTTTGACATGATTAGCAGCATTTCTTATGTCCCTCCTCATATGAATTATGTATTTCCATCTCCAGATCGGCCTTAGCAGCAGCCATCTGGTCTTCGTCGCTCACTGGGCAGACATGGGCCATCCCCCCCTTCCGGCCGAGGTCTTTCTCTGAAAGTGGCCAATCAGAGTCCTTCACAGCTGAGCCAAACATCAGTACAGAACTTTTCATCAGGTAAAAAGTCTCTCTGGCAAATACATCAGTATTATCACAAGCTTTGTGACAAATTATTCCAATTCCAAGAGGTGACTCTCTACGTTTAAACCTTACCTAGGGCTGTATTTATCTAGTTTGTCACAGTAGAAAAATGGGCCACATGGGCACATGATTGGGCCTACTTTTAAGGAGTAGCAGTAAATGTATTGTTTGAGCTTCCTCAAATAGGACATTTGAGAGAAATTGAGCAAAAGAGATGTCTGTAAAATGTGAGATGTCTGTAAAATGTGAGATGTGACCTTTTAAAAAATTAAAAATATGACTTTCTTACCATCAGGGACAGATGGTCAGAAGACTTGGGCAGCCGACCGCGCCTGTCCTCCCCTGACCACTCAGAGGAGGACTTGGAAGACGAGGAAGAGGAGGTGGAGAGTGAAGAGGACAAGGAGGAACATGTTTACCAAACTCTTGACAGAGGGGTGAATTGTTCAATCACAGAACCCATCTATTCTGTGCCACTAAAACCTGAGGTGAGACTTTACAGTACGATCTCATTGTTATGTGTAAGCAAGTTTCTGACTAGTTCTAAAAAGACAAAAGAAAACATTCTTCTCGACATAAATACCTGCTGTTTTAAGATTGTTTTAGCAAATGAGTGAACCTCCAGCTGGAGTTGCTTGGTGGCCAGCAGAGGACTAGAGCCATCAGGCCTTTTTCACATCAGCCATTTTAACATTTCATTGCAGGATAAACATAGGTATAATAAATAACATGTATTATGGCCCTCTTCCATTTATGTGTGTCTGGTATTGTGCATGCTGGCTCACTGGAATGGTTGTGACACATTAAATAGAATGGGACCATGATAAGAGGGCATGTAGACCAGTTTTATGTCAAGCTGCGTTCCCAAGCGCATATTTTTTTACTTTTAGTACATACGGCAGCTGTCTTTATGAAGTACGTACTGTTACATGCAGGATGCATTTAATTGGGACATAGTACTTCCATCATAACATTGCACAATGACACTTTTGCACATATATCCGCAGCGCAGAGGGTTGTTGGTGAGACTGGCCAGAAAAGCATGCTGGCTTGCATACTGCAAAATGCCACCGGATGCGGTAGGACATCCTGGCATTTTTGGCATACTGTATATTGGGACATACTAAATGTTTTTTAGTAGTGTGGGTATGGGAACGCACAGTCCCAGATTGTGACACGTTGGAGCAGGAATGGCGCCGGTGTGATCAATAATGATTTGCATTATATTCAGGTGTGTCCATTGGAATGTCCCGCTGAGACATTGTTAATGTTATCAGTAACACCGACGTCTTTCCTGCTATCACTAGTCCGAATATCTGCTTTTGAAATTTTGCGTTGAGGGAAGATAATTATCCTTTTTCAAATAATAAGTGGTTCAGGTTGTGATTTTTCTGAAGCCAAGTCTGGGTATCGTGATACCAGTCTGATCCACTAGGGGGCACATGTTCACACAGAATTAAGGTAACACGATCCATTGAGTCTTAAACTGTTGAGAAGATTTATCAAGCTTGCCGAGAGTGTTGAGATATCCTTTCAGTGTCCCTGAATCACTACTCATGGCTATTGTTCCTCTGTAAAGCTATTTTGTTATGTGCCATTGCAGGGTTCCTACCTTTTGGCACGCGTTTTATTTACTGGCTGAGACTTCTCCCTTTGCCCCATAACACAATTCTGCATCGTTTGCCTCTGACAGGCGAAAAATTGGTCTTCCTCTAAACCTGCAACCTGCATTGAAAACTGACTTTGTAATTGTGAGGTCGTCTCTTACAACAGGGTATTAGAAGTGGGTAGCGAGCCACGCACCTGAAATGTCTCTCTTTACCTACTCATAGTTACGCCAGCTCCATGCTCTGTGTCTATACATTTTACCTGTGAAATGGTTACATCCCAAGAGTCTTCTCTCACAGCATATTTTTCTATTCCATTCATGTTATTGTCCTATATATCGCTACATTGGGTTGCTAACCTCTAATGGTCCCACTGGGCTCTGTTTCCCTGCGGTAGTTGCCTATTCAGCCTCTCAGGGTCTAGCTGCCTGCTGCTTTATTCACCAGTTAGAGTAAGCTGAAAACATTTTAGCAGCACAGAGTACACTATCTTTCTTTCCTTTGTACCATAATCAAGGCGAGCACCCAAACTGACAGGCGTTTCTATTATTTTGTCCATCACCTTTATATTAACGAAGGTAACAGAATAACAGAAGCACATCTCTGTTTAAAGCATGCGGTTCAGACTGCAGCCTCCAATGTGACCATACAGTCAAATCAGCACCTCTCTGAATAACCTTTATGACGGTAGCTTTATTATTGCAAGACTGTTGAATTAAACCGCATCAAATGTACTTAATAAACAGCCAGCTCAGCGTATGAATATAGTTTATTGTTTATTGTTCTGCAAATGTTGATATATAAAACATGGGTATGTATCTCATATGCAAGTGCCTTTTTAAAAGGTGACTTTAAGAAATTATGTAAAATCGCGAAAATGACCTCAGTGAGTTAATAAACAGCCATCTTAGCGTATGAATATAGTTTATTTTCTAATCACTTGAGCATTATGCCTTGAACCAATCAGTAGATGACACTGTTCAGTCTGCCACATTCTTTATTTTCTGCACTCTGGGGATTGGCAACAATGCTGTAAACGCACTAACAAGATTTTATTTTCCACATTTTGACAATGGCCATAATGGGCATAGTGGTCTTTGCACAAAAGGGCTCCGAGCAGCAGGGCTTTGGAAATCTCTTTTGAAAAGACTTTCTCATTATCCTGTCTGTTGGTTTGGCCTGTCTGTCTTTCAGACCGGTACCCCCCAGCTCATTCAGATGTCGCGCAGAAGAACACCTTCTCCAGGTAATTACTCATAATCTGTCAGTAGTGGCAAAATAACCCAACCTAATAAGACCAAATGCTGTGTATAGGTTAATGAGGCAATCCATTAACCTTACAGCCCAATAAAACAACTTCAAATGTCAATATATACATACCGTAGATTCACAGTACTGTACAAATTACTCAAGAATTTTTGATTCATTTGACAAACTTGATGTTGCCGTATTTATATATAGTCACGAGCAAACATACGGCCTCTGACAGGGAATGACTTTTCTAAATCTTTAGGGCCTACTCAGTTTACACATTACGATCACATTAAAAACATATCAGTTGGTACTCCTGCTGGTTGTGACCACTGGTGGGAAAAGACGAATACCTTCAACAGACAATATTGTGGCGGTGTCATTAAATAGACGGCAATATCTATCAGCAGCCTCCGGTAGTACACAGAGTAGTTGGAAATTCCTTCTAATTATAAATTGTTAACAGACCGGATGAACTCTTATAAAGTAGCAAATGATCCATGAAAATTATTCCTACAACATGCAGCAAAATAAATGTAACGGATGATATATAAAGAGACGTGCAATTGGATTTCGGAATTTTCTTCCAGTCAATAGTAAAAAAAAATGGTGACTCGGCTACACTTTATATGGTTCCTCCTCAGGCTTGAGAGGACGACAAAGATACAACTCTAACTCAACCAAAGTGTAGTTTCACAGCAGACATAATGTACCTTACATCATTAAAAGCTGAATGGACCGCCTCATTATACAGTTGTTGTTACCAAAGCTGGCCTCAGGCTTTCCCCGGTGCTAATCGAAAATGTTTTATGTGTCCCTAAAATTCTTCTGCGTTTAACAACTAAATTGTGTCTGCCACACACACACACACACACACACACACACACACACACACACACACACACACACACACACACACACACACACACACACACACACACACACACACGCTGGCTGGCTGTGTTTTTAAAGTAGCACATTCAAGCTATGCAGGAAGTCACTTTTACAGAACAACCTGCATGTCATGGTAAAATTGGGTTCTATAGTTAAGCACACAGGAACCATCACTTATTCTGCAGGTATTTAATGATGGCATTATTTTGTATTATCTAGCAGTGATTCATTACGAGATATTTCTTCGATCCAGCACTCGTGCTGTTGGCACTGCCTTTTTGTATCGTTTCTGATTTTCCTCTTATCTCTCAGATCTTCCTGAGGAAAGCAGTGTCCATTGTGGTGATTCTACCAAGAAGAAAGCCTCTGTCAGGAAGAGCCCTGGAAGTCGGGGAGATGTGCCATGTGGGTGTAAGTCCCAAAGAAGCCTGCTGTGTGTCTTCTTGCCATTTTGACAATTATTATTTGTTTCTTCCTTTTGCTGAATACTAGCCAGCTTTTGATTTATAGCACATAAAAACCAGGCTTGCTTTAGATCATACAAAAATAAATATATTTTTGTAATCTGTCATGTGACAACTCAACAGTGCTGTCTGATGTAAATATGCCCTCTGTTGGTTAGGTTATTACTAATGTTTATATTTATGTTCATTGTATTGTTATACAGTTAGTTTTAACTTTAGTTTAAGTCACTTTAAGTGACTGTCAGATTACTTTAATATAAAACGGTTCAAGAAATGTGCTGCTCCATACACACATTTCTCTGTTGATGTGTGAGATACTTGTGTATGGAGATTACCTTTTTTTTTTTTAGGAATACAGTATATTTTCACATGTTATTCCATTGAGAATATGTTTGTGTACTGCCAGTCAAAGTATTGGCCCTCCCCATTACAGCTGAGCTACCCATCCTAACCACCGACCCACCCAGCCAAGCCAAAACCCCGAAACACCCCATCCAGCCGTCTCCAAAGCTCAGCAAGGCTTGCAATGAGGTGCAGAGGGAGGTAGCGCGGGCCTCGCCGGTGGAGGACACACGGGTGGTAGATGAAAAAAAGATACTGGAGGAGCGACTGCAACGGCTGGAGCAGGAGATCAGTCACGGCCAAGCCTCCTCCAACCCGAGGTCATCTGCAGGTAGAGTGGACGAGCCGCTGGAGACGGACAGAAGAGAATGACGTGAGGGAGAAAGAGAATCAATAGAGTGGAATAAGGAGGAAAGGGAGAGCGAGGGAAGCAGTGAGTCACACCAGAGAGGAGGGAACCGGAGATACGGCTGTGAGTACGGTAGATGTGGCTCTGACCCTCGAGCTCCACAGCATCTCCTGAGCATGATGAGAAGTATAGAGGGTGAGGGAGTAATGAAACACGAAAAGGAAAGAAAATATAAAAATCATGTAGAGTTTAAAGAAGGATGGAAAATTGGCAGTTTAAATGGGTAGCAGGTTGGCTCGGCGGTTCGAGACTCTGACCTCCCGGTGGGCAGAAATATGCAGCATGGAAAAGTACTTTTCCCTCTCTGCTAGTGAAGCGTTCATTATGTTCTCTTTTATTATACCCCGAGGGTGAAGGGTCCTGGGTCAGTCAGCATGGAGAGTCAACGGCATGCTGAAGAAAGACCAAAGCATCACTATAGTCGTCTTTAGTTTAGATAACGCCAGCCCTCTCTGTTCCCTTCTTCCTGAAACTATAATAATCAAATAGGGGTATTGTATGTATAGTTAGGCCACTAAGCCCTCGACTTTTCTTGTTTGCGATAAATATTATTTTTAATTTCTGATTCAATCGAGTGCAATCTTTTCAGTTCTCGTGGCATTCTGAATAAGAGCACATCTCGAAAATAAGTATAACCGGATCAGCTGTCCTTACAGGCAGCCAGGCAGAGCTACTGAATCTGAGGCAACACGCTCAGGAGCTGGTGGATGAAAATGACGCCCTCAAACTGACAGTCCACCGTCTGAATGTGGAGCTGAGCCGCTACCAAACCCTCTTCAGACCGCTGTCCAAACAGGAGGTATGGCTAGCTACAACGTAACACCTTCTGCTTTTCGAGTCGGACCTCATCTCGGTTTCCCAAATTGACAATTTATGAATGAGACCTCCTGCAACCTGATTGTAGGCCCTGTGAAACAGTTATGAGCTCTCGCCTTGCATGAGAGACTTCTGGTAGAAGGCCAATGGGAGGCAGCCTTGAAAAGCTTACCTGTAGAACGGTTCCTCATGACACCAGAGCCCAATCAGCCCCTACCACTCCGGCTCACGTTGCTAGAATTAAATGACAACAGAGTATCTGTTCTGGTGTCGTCCTCTGCTCTCTTCACCGACAAGAGAACATGTATTTTGTAATGCGATCCTCTCTCCTCAGTCTAATTTAATCAGCTTTTATACTAAATATATGACTAGTACATCACTTTATTTCCACAGCCAGCTTTCAAGATAGAAATCTGCCTTGATCTGAATCCCTGCTGAGCTAAATACGTCTTATTTTTGTCTGTCCTTCCATCTGACATAAAGGAGTCACTTGTTCCCGTCTGTGGGTGTGTGTGTGTCCATTCTGGTTCAGTGTGTGTTTTACACTGCAGAAGAAAACTGGCCTGTGGCTTTAATCATGGCCACCTCATGCTGTGTCTTCACACAAAGAGATCTCTGCTCTCATCAGCACCAGTTTGCTTCTGCTGCTGCTGGATGTCTCTGCTAGCCCTCAATACTGACGGCTGGTGAAAGGAAGAGATGAAGGAAAAGATTAGGAAGTAGTTTTATCGGAGAATGACAATAGGAGATGGGATGAATCTGGATTTGTTAAATTGGCCAAGCTAGAATTGAACTTTCATACACCACATCAACACTGCCATTTACTTTTGACTTCCCGTTTGTTCTGTAGTTATATACTATAATGTTCTTTGCGATAGAACATGTTGGCTTAGCTTAGCAGCAGACCTTAATCCTCTATCACCATTTAAAATAAATAAATAAAAAAGATTTACTTTGTGTGAAGGACAACATTTAAAGCTGCCATATCAACCATGGCTACGATTGTATGATGACTAACTTTCTTACTGTGTTTCATCCAGAGCTCAAGAATCAGCGGCTTACCAAAGACAGGGTCTCCTCCTCCCTGGCTGGTCAGTATCTTTGTATAGCTGTGAACTACATTACTTTCAATATGGCAGGGCAGGATTCTAACCATGGCTGGTTAATAGTCAAAATTAGCAAATCAATCTGTTTAAGCCTGCTAGTTTAATAGGCAAGTTGTTTATTCAGCAGATTGATGTGGATTTAACATGTGTAATCATACATGCTCGGTCTGGTGAACCATAACTGGTCTGATGGTTTGGAAGCTCAGCTTCAGTAAAACGTTGCAGAAGGAAGAGAATGTGCTTTACCACTCAAATTTACCACTCAAAAGCAGAAAGCCAGGTTGTTCACTATGTGTTCACAGTGACTGGAATCCTGCTGGATAGATCAAGACAATAAAGCCCATTTGCACCTTGTGTGGTTCAGATTTACCAACCACTGTGACTGGTGGGCTGGAAAAGGATTTCCCTTCCTCCGATTTTCCTTCGAATAGATCACATTTTTTGATGTTGTGGCCAATTTGGATAATTTCTGTTTGTCCTCTTTTTTTTTTTTTTAGCTTGACATGAAGTATTTATCTCCTTTGGTGCTGGCCTATGAAGACAGGATAAATGAGAACGATGCACTTCTGCAAACCACTGAGGTAATGTGTGTGTGTGTGTGTGTGTTTCTTATTATTATTATCCGCTATTATCATCTGTCATTTGATCATTTAGGAGAATGTTTTGTGTTATCAGAGACATAAGCAGCAAACGGTTAATGTGCTGCCTTTGACATGTGTAATGCATGGGATCAAAACCTGCAACACACAGATTTATCTGACTGAAATGTCACATTTGTATTCAGTGAAGCTGTTTAACAAAGACAACAGAGGGTGTCGGTTATATTTTCAATTATTAATCAAAAATGAATTATGATCTTGTTGGAATGATGACTGGATTTTTCCAGTGAGCTGTTGGGATGTTTTAATCTGATCCTCTGAAGTTGACATCCTCCGGAGCAGTTCAGCTGTGATAGCTTACCATTTCCAACGGCCCCTGTGAGAAGTGAGCCTGCTTATCGTACTGGAAAACTATGCTAGTTCAGTCCAAAGAGGAGGTCTCCCTAGTGATAATTAAGGGTCAGCAGATTTGTCCAGTCGTGTAAATATCGTGGGGTCTACCTGGACAGTACATTTAATTTACAAAGGCTCAGTCAAGCCTGTCCTTCTTGAGGAAGTTTGATATCAGCACAAAGCTTCTTCGTGTTTTTTTTTTTATCAGGGAATCTTAGCTTGTATCCTTTTCTATCGTGTTCTTTGCTGGGGGGGAGACTGCATCACTGGTAAAAACAGGATCAATAAGATGATCAGAAAGGCTGGTTCATTGATTTCTCACCCCAGACTCACTTGAGGTTTTTAGATTTACCATCTTTCTGATGTTGTTCATGTCTCAAATGGCATTGTATATGCATTGTGTATGTGTATTGTTGGAATGGGCTTCAGTCTGTTGTGTGCACTCTGGAAACTATGTCTGTCTATTTTGTCTGTCCGAGTTGATTTGGTGGCAAATGAGTTTCCCCGCTGGGGATTAATAAAGTTTTCTAATCTAATCTAAAAGATAGCTGGCTAACCCAGCTGTAGTTGCTCTCAAGGCTTTTGTCTTGGAAGACCCTTGATCCTTAGCAGAGGGTTGGTAGCACAGTAGAGGATGTATTTTTTGGCTGTCCTTCAAAATCAGAGATCCTTATGTCTTTGTCTGCTTGCCACAGGAGGAGGTGAAGAGGTTGCGTGTTCATGTAGAGGCTGTAATCAAAGAAAATGAAAGACTCCATGGTGAAATTGCAATGACCAAAGATATCAGCCAGAAGAACTGGTAAGAATAAATATTCTCTCTATGCATGTGTATTTGTTCGGCACCATCAGCACTTGTTTGGCCGTCACCATTAATTTCCCTGATGTAGTGAAAATGAAATACCTCCTTTTTATTCTCTTCTGCACCACTGCTTGCCTGTCTCTGGGTCTGTACGTAAAGCTTATATAGTGTGAAAGGATGACATAAAAGTAGTAAAACCTTTATCTCTTCTGCTGTGCTCCTATATCTTCCCCATCACTACTCTGTCTTTTGGCTTGTACTGTTGCTGAATGCTGACTTTTTTTCTTCTTCTATTAATTGTGAATAGCTGTGACATGTCAGATATAGACAGATGGAGACATTTCAACCTGTTTTTAAATCGTGTATCGACTCGAGAACAATGTGAAGATTCAGTAAGACATCAGTCATGTGCGTTTAAATGCTTTTCTTACTGTAGACTAGAGTACAATACATGATGTGTCCTATTGTGTCGTCCTACCATGTGAGACGAAGTGTTAGGAGCCGTTTATAGTTCATCAGTTTCCATAAAAATCCTTGATTGGTCAAGAGACCATTGATTGTACTCCAAAGCACTGCTGCATACAGGAGTAGTCACGAAGAACAACACCACGCAAATTATCCATCTAATTATGAATAAACTAACAGTACGGTTTCAGTTTCCTTCAAAATGCGCATTATAGTGGTTATGAGGATGAATAAGTCACAGCGTACACACACATGTGCAGTAACAACACATAGAAGATGAAAATTACCAGTGTACATATTGAAATTATAAAAAAAAAAATCCAATGCCGCCTCAAGACCCATCTCTTCTCCATGACCTTCTCATGTTTGTTTCACCGCCGTTCTTCAGTGCAAAGCGACTTTGAGTTCTAGAAAAGCGCTAAAGAAATCTAAGTTAATTATCAATATTACGAGTGCTTAGAAAGAGATACTGCACTTTATATTGGGATTACAAATGTTATCTAAGATCTTGTCCTCGAAAGACTACAAATCCTCCAGACATGTTTTAAGACAATAATACCCTGCTTGGAATATTCATTTGTGTCTGTTGTGGTTTTTCCACAAAAATGTTCAATTAACTTGTGACGCCTCGTGTTGAGTCACATGTACATTCAGACTTTGGCTTTTAAAATAAAAGGGATTTATATTTCCAAAAAAGGTACAACCTATTGGGCAAGCTTGTATTCATGGAGCTATATTATAGCAGCTTTGTGCTATAGACATAATATTTCTCTCTCTCTCTCTCCCCCCCTCTAAGTCATCAGCTACAACAACAGGCCCTTCTGGTATTGCAGGAGAACCAGGTTCTGATTGATCAGCTGGAGGCTCAGCACGTTAAGGCCAAGGCTAGCCACAGCAGACACCGTTCTGAAGGTACGAAGACAACCTCAAAGCCGTACATCCCTGGCGACTTCGTTGGTGTCTCCGAGCGCAGCAGCTGGAAGGTGCAGAGGGGCACAGCGCGAACACACAGCACCACAGATCTGTAGCCCACAGCAGATTGTGTGTGTTTTTCAACAGTATAACAATGAGTATACAAGCAAATAACAAGAAATAGCTTGGTGAAGAAGTTTTGATCGGATTTCAGTTACAATTCTGCAGTATTTTCATGTTGTTAACAGTTACTTTAGACCTTAGAATGTGACATAGCAGTGTTGGCTTGAAATGGAAACATGAACTGCAGATTTTTTTTTAATTTAATTGTCCAGCACAGGATTAATGTCAGAATCAGAAACCGTTTATTTACCAGGAATGTTTACCTTTCTTGGCGGTAGGTGCATAACATTAGACGAGACAATCAACAATCAACAATCAACGACAAGCAGAATTCTACTTCTCTTCCCTCACTTTGTAGTGTCCAAGGTGTCTAAGAAGCTGATGTTGTTGGAGGCGGAAAAGCAGCGTCTGCAGGAGGACCAGGAAGAGAGCAGGAGAGAGTTGCAGAAAAGTGGAAGGGAGGTCCAAGTGCTGCAGGCCCGTCTCAAGGACGCCGTCACCTGGGACGAACACTGCAACATAGCTGGGAAACTCAGGCGGTACGGCTACAATGTCTCATCTTATCAAACATTGCCTTCTCTAAAAGATGAATCAGTCGGTATTAGAAAAGGTTCTGCTTCTTAACTGGGACACGGTTCTTTTTCGTTTTGCGCGGTAAGAACAAGAAATGAACTGTCAGTAGTTTTTATTAGTGACACACATTGAAATGGAAATGAAAAGTAAAGCAGCTAAAACATTGCATTTATATTTACATTTAAGTTACTTATTTTTTACAAGAAACATTTCAAATTCAAGTTACAAAATTAAAAACAGGAGAGAAGGCTGCTGTAGAGTTTAACAGCTGATCGCGCGCCACCCCCCTCCCCAAGCGCGAGCGCGCTAACTAGCGTGCTCGCAGGTTAGCATCGAGCTATGCGAACCTGCTTTCCCGTTTCCATCGCGTGTCTCACCAGCAGGGTCAGATGCACTTGCCAGTAGTGTTACAGAGTCCACAGTCCTCCAGCTGAAGATGTTTCTTCTCTGTAAATTAAAGGGTTCTTCCCCAGGTAGCCAAAATGACCTTGTCCGGATCCGGCTTAAGCTAGACACGCCGGAAGAAACATGTCCGGCCCGGGTCCCGTTGCCGATTCTGCTGAGACTCGGCATGAATGACGCCCCAGAATCGGACCGAATACACCGGCCCGATTCCGGCGGCCGTCACTGCCGTCACTCGGCCGTAATTGAAACTGACCTGGGGCCAGCACTGGCCTGAAGCCAGCTACAGAAAACACGTCGCCAGGGTCCGGTTGCCGACTCAGCGAAGTCTCAGAATGACGCCCCAGAATCGAGTTGAATATATTCATCATGACACAAAAACAATACTTTACTTACTAAATTAAGCCTATCAAGATCCCATTGTTTGGTAACACAAGCAGTCCAGCAAATGCCAAATAAGATAAAATTTTATATATAATAATATATGATAAGAAAATATTGTTCATTATTATATAACAATACAATAAAATAAGACACGTAGACCAAAACGTACACCCCTCACAGTTATTGTTTTAAATGGTTCTGTCTTATGATTAAAGTTATTTGATTGATTGATTTCCTATTTTTTTCATTCATACGCATATCAGGAAAGGTGCGATGTTGGTCTTAAATTTCATTTAAAGTGGTCTTGAAAAGGTCTTAAAAAGTCTTAAATTTGAGATGAAAAATCCTGGGGGTACCCTGTACAATTTATTGTGTCCAATATTCTTTGTTGAAAAGTGTTGACCGAGGCCCAGCTGTTTTGTTACAATGTGCTGTGCAATCTGCTCTTGGCTCGCAGACAACTGGAGCAGCAGGAGAGTCAGAATAAGAGTGAGATGGACGAGTTACTTCTCAGATTGTCCAGCCTGCAAGAGGAGAAAAGGAGTCTGGCTCTGGACAAGGCTAACCTGACTGCTGACATAAAGAATATGGAGGCTGAGCAGGATCTCACCAAACAAGCCAACCGGTACTAAATACACAAATAAATACTTTTGTCTTGATATCATCTTACACATGCCAGTCTCCTCAAAGAAATGTTTGACGCTTTATTTTGACAGTGTACTGCTACTGTCCCCGTTAATACTGTCGATACTAGTCCAGATAATATCATTGGCATGTTTTATTATCTGTTGTTCAGCCCAAAGCAACGGAATATATAAACATCTGTTTGTCTTTAGTCCACAGTAAACATAGAAGAATGTGATTATTTAACACACCTATTGTCCACCCACACAGGTGTTTTCGCTTATTTTGCTAGACTGGAGCCTCAGGAATGTGCGGTCATGTACAAACTGTTGGATAGACACCTCCCTCCGTCTCTTGTTAATTTTGTTGCACGTATTAGGACATGGACGCTTACGCCTCAATTATTCTTATTAGTGCATGGCGTTTAGTGACCTCCTGTCATTTTCAGCATAGCTTTGTTCAACTTTGTTCGACCTCGACAAATGTGCAGTCAGGCGGAATACAAATAAAATACCTGTTTGGGTTTGCAGGGCCTAAAATGGTTATTCAATGTTGCCTCGTAATTATTGAATTAAAGTGTGACCCAGAGAGTTTAGTTGAACTGGAAAAAACATTAAGTCCTCCTTAAATCAAATCGCCAACCACTGAATCAAACCACTAATTAGCGCTCCCACTTAATGCTGAAGTGAGATTTGAGCTGGTAGCTTGATCTCAGGTTGCTGGAAAGGTCAGCGGTGTGAGAACTAGAGGAATGCTCAGAACCTCTTTTTTGTTCAGTGTTTTATCCCATATTATTAAAAAAACATTCCCCCTCCACCCAAAAAGTACAACCAAAATGACGTCTTAGTGCGAGAGACTTATTTAACAATCTGTAAAGACATGAGCTGAAGTTGCCCGAGTGACTTTTCAGCAGCATTTCACATCTTACCACAGTTCACATCAGGTTGTTTTCCAACAGTACATCATTTATTTTGGTCAGGGATTACAGCTGTTTGAAAATGTGTTCTGGTCTCTGGCACCATCCTCTGCTCCCGGCAGACCCTGAGCTGAGATTAATGTGGACTTTCTCATTCTGAAGTGTGAAGATTGTCAGAAGGTGTTTGATTAGCCAACAGTGTTTTTTCACCGCACACGCATCATGAAGGCAGGGTCTCAAGATATCATCCAGTTAACTCTTTGTATTCCCAGTTTGTTTCCCTTAACCCCTGAGACATTTTTCCCACCAACGTTCTTTTCGGAATCTCTTTCGCCACTTTATTCGTCCATCCTCCTTTACCTTTTTTTGTCTCATTGTTTTTCTTTCCCCCCCCCCATCTGTTTTCTTAAATTCTGTTTCATTATCTTCCTTCTCTCCATCATCCAGGAAAGCTGAGAGGAGGATGAGTCTATTGAAGAGACAGAAGGAAGACTGCGTGTTGAAAGAGGAAAAGACTCGGCAACACATGGGAGCTGTCATTTCTGTGGCTGAGCACATTTCCCTGGAGAGAGACCAACTATTACAAATGGTACGACTAATGCTACTCATCATGTTGAAAGATTTTGTACACCCCATGGTACACATGATTCACGTGGAGCAGCAGCGCTGCTGACACCCTAGTGAGACAATGTGTGTACGTACAAGTGATATCCCTGATACCTCAATGACTGTAGGGAAACAAGGGACTACACATTTAACTTTTGACACTGCAGAAATCTAGGTATTACACATGATAATTCAGACACTCGCTATAAACTGATAGCTGCATATGAATGCCATGGAACAATATTTGGGTTTCAGAATCGTTCTGTTTTCCGCTTGGTCAATGCTACTCGGACGACAATCATGTTTGACAGAGCTTTGGTTGCATGCAGGTAAACGATCTCGTAAACCCACCTGCTATCATCTGACGACGATTGTCAGACCGACAACCATCATTTTTGCATCATTTTAATTCAAGACTGTATTGATCCCCAGAGGGGACTAATCAGGAGCAGTTTAACTCAAAATTGCAAGGCAAGCAGTACACGTAGAGTACCCAGTGTTGTACTTCAGCTAATAGTGCAGTACTGTCTTAAGGGAAATTACATGGTGGTGGGATTAGTAGATGCGAAGTCAGCAAAATATATATGCAAGAGTGAGATGTCATCTACTATAACAGTGTACACCAGAATAATACATAATATGATTGAGTAATGATCCTTAGTGTGTCCAGGGTGCCACATTTGTCTATATGAATATAATAGCGTACATAATGTCATAAATAGTTTAGCATAACGTATAGTCAGTGGTGTATAGTAACGAAGTAGAAATACTTCGTTACTGTACTTAAGTAGTTTTTGGGGATATCTGTACTCTACTTTACTATTTATATTTCTGTTTACTTTTACTTTTACTTCACTACATTTTGCAAAGAAAAATGATACTTTTACTCCGATACATTTCTCCTGAAACCTTCGTTACTCGCTACAAAATCAAATCTATCTTTAGAAAAAGAAAAAAAAACATCGGGGACTGTGGTGGAACACAGACTCCACCAAGCAGGTTTTGTGAATCACAATATTCTGCATTTTCCCTCTACATCCTCTAGTCCAGCGCTCCCAAACCTTTATGCGTCACAGACCGGTTACGTGAAGACCAAACTGTCACGGACCGGTCCGACATCGGAGAGACAGGAGACAACGACACCTGACGTGTGTTCGTTATGTCCAGTCTACTCCTAACTAAACCTTTAGTCCAGTCTACTGACTCTACTGCTAACTAAACCTTTAGTCCAGTCTACTCCTAACTAAACCTTTAGTCCAGTCTACTGACTCTACTGCTAACTAAACCTTTAGTCCAGTCTACTCCTAACTAAACCTTTAGTCCAGTCTACTGACTCTACTCCTAACCAGTGGTGTATAAAGTACCCAAAAGCCGTACTTGAGTAAAAGTAAAGATACCTTACTGGAAAATTACTCCAGTAAAAGTAAAAGTCACCTATTAAAATACTACTTGAGTAAAAGTCTTAAAGTATCTGATATTTTCTGTACTTAAGTATCAAAAGTATTTTTCTGATATAAAATGTACTTAAGTATTGAAAGTAAAAGTAGAAGTACATGCTTTTAATAAAAAAGCAATGGGTCAGAGTTTTGAGAATTATGAAGTTTATTCTTTTAAGTGCTGTGGCCACCGTGACCAAGGACCAGGAGTTGTGTTGATACAATAACTGGGTTGGCTGGGATCCATCCATATATATTATGTACAACATAATATATTGTACCTAAGTATACTTTTGCATCTACTATGAACTTATCATCATAATTCTCCAAAAAGCAATATGACACTATGAAGGACTTGTAACAGTGTGGTTATAAGTATGCTCATTCCGCCCGCCGTGGGTCTCTTGGTACCGGTCTGTGGGTCTCTTGGTACCGGTCTGTGGGTCTCTTGGTACCGGGCCACAGAAAGAATGAATGAAACATTTCAATTAAATAAATAAAAAATCAAGGCCGGAAAGATGTTTTATTGTGAAAAATGACCGCATACATCCGTCTGTGGTAACCTCAGACGGAATCTCTTGACACATGTCAAGATGTTACGTTACTCTAAAAATGAAACGTAAGTCTGTTACAACTCTGTCGGTGATCTGGAAACCAAGGCAGAGTATCCTGAGATCGCCAAAAAAGCATGAAAACCTGCTTCCATTCCAACATCCTGTCTTTGTGCAGCGCGTTATAAGTTAAGCAGTAGACTGGACTAAAGGTTTAGTTAGCAGTAGAGTCAGTAGACTGGACTAAAGGTTTAGTTAGCAGTAGAGTCAGTAGACTGGACTAAAGGTTTAGTTAGCAGTAGAGTCAGTAGACTGGACTAAAGGTTTAGTTAGGAGTAGAGTCAGTAGACTGGACTAAAGGTTTAGTTAGGAGTAGAGTCAGTAGACTGGACTAAAGGTTTAGTTAGCAGTAGAGTCAGTAGACTGGACTAAAGGTTTAGTTAGGAGTAGAGTCAGTAGACTGGACTAAAGGTTTAGTTAGCAGTAGAGTCAGTAGACTGGACTAAAGGTTTAGTTAGGAGTAGAGTCAGTAGACTGGACTAAAGGTTTAGTTAGCAGTAGAGTCAGTAGACTGGACTAAAGGTTTAGTTAGCAGTAGAGTCAGTAGACTGGACTAAAGGTTTAGTTAGGAGTAGAGTCAGTAGACTGGACTAAAGGTTTAGTTAGGAGTAGAGTCAGTAGACTGGACTAAAGGTTTAGTTAGCAGTAGAGTCAGTAGACTGGACATAACGAACACACGTCAGGTGTCGTTGTCTCCCGTCTTTCCGAGGTCGGACCCGGTCCGTGAAAATATTGTCTTCACGTAACCGGTCCGTGACGCATAAAGGTTTGGGAGCGCTGGACTAGAGGATGTAGAGGGAAAATGCAAAACATTGTGATTCGCAAAACCTGCTTGGTGGAGTCTGTGTTCCACCACAGTCCCCGATGTTTTTTTTTTCTTTCTAAAGATAGATTTGATTTTGTAGCGAGTAACGAAGGTTTCAGGAGAAATGTATCGGAGTAAAAGTATCATTTTTCTTTGCAAAATGTAGTGAAGTAAAAGTAAAAGTAAACAGAAATATAAATAGTAGAGTACAGATATCCCCAAAAACTACTTAAGTACAGTAACGAAGTATTTCTACTTCGTTACTATACACCACTGCTCCTAACTAAACCTTTAGTCCAGTCTACTGACTCTACTGCTAACTAAACCTTTAGTCCAGTCTACTGACTCTACTGCTAACTAAACTTTTAGTCCAGTCTACTGCTTAACTTCTAACGTGCTGCACAAAGACAGGATGTTGAAATGAAAGCAGGTTTTCATGCTTTTTTGGCGATCTCAGGATACTCTGCCTTGGTTTTAATTCAGAACACCGGCAGAGTTGAAACAGACTTAAGTTTCATTTTTAGAGTAACGTAACATATTGACATGTGTCAAGAGGTTCCGTCTGAGGTTACCACAGACGGATGTATCTGGTCATTTTTCACAATAAAACATTTTTCCGGACTTTTTTAATTTAACTTACATTTTTCATTCATTCTTTCTGTGCGGCCCGGTACCAAGGGGCCTGGTATCAAGGGACCCACGGACTGTTACCGGGCAGAATGAGCATACTTATAACCACACTGTTACAAGTCCTTCATAGTGTCATATTGCTTTTTGGAGAATTATGATGATAAGTTCATAGTAGATGCAAAAGTATACTTAGGTACAATATATTATGTTGAACATAATATATATGGATGGATCCCAGCCAACCCAGTTATTTTATTAACACAACTCCTGGTCCTTGGTCACGGTGGCCACAGCACTTAAAAGAATAAACTTCATAATTCTCAAAACTCTGACCCATTGCTTTTTTATTAAAAGCATGTACTTGTACTTTTACTTTCAATACTTAAGTACATTTTATATCAGAAAAATACTTTTGATACTTAAGTACAGAAAATATCAGATACTTTAAGACTTTTACTCAAGTAGTATTTTAATAGGTGACTTTTACTTTTACTGGAGTAATTTTCCAGTAAGGTATCTTTACTTTTACTCAAGTACGGCTTTTGGGTACTTTATACAACACTGCGTATAGTATGGGATGTAGAACATAGCATTAAGTGTAGTGACTTCACTTAATATTTTATATCCAACCCTATATTCTACTGTACTGTTTTATACTATATTAATTATGTTAATGTATGTATAGTAATACCTTTTTATTTGTTGCAGTGTTCCATATTCACAAATAGTAAAATGGCAACTCTCGCTGTATTACTCAGTTTAGGCTATTGCGTAACTCGGAGCAGCCGTGCAGCATGTGGCTGATGGCGGTTGGTCAGCAGAGGCAGAAAAGTCTGAGGGCAGATCTCAGGATCCTTTTGTTTTTGTGTGTTTGTCCTTCATCAAGCTGGGCAGTTTCTTGCCTCCTGAGGCGCCACCATGTCAGCACAGCTGTGAGACGCAGGGATGATACTGCAAATCAGGGCGGGGAATATGATAAGTAGGACGGATTAAACATTGCACAGAATTTACTTACGGTGATTGCAATGGACACTTTTACAGCAGACATTTTGGGCATGTCCTAGCTGGAAAAGCACCCGTGTAATTGATAACCATTTGGCCCAGGGTACAGTGCTTCATTACGGTATTTATAAAAGATAGAACACAGGCTTTACATTCAAGTGAAGTTTCCTTTTCAAATCAGAATCCCACCTTCTCAGTGCTGAGTTTTGGCTGACTTCTGTACTCTACTGAGTGAACTAGTTCGTGATTTGATCTATTTTCAGCAAGAAATAATCAGGCATGAAATCATAGAAAAGTTAACAACTTGTAAGAACATGTCATTTTCTCGCTGCTGAGCATTGTATTGATTAACAAAAGACTCCTATTCTATTAATATGACTTCTTGTTCTTTCAGAGCCTTGATACTGAACTGAAGGAGTATTTTTTTTGTGGTTATAATTCCAACATGGCAGAGGAGTTGCTCTGCCATGTTGGTAGATGAATATATAGAGAATAGAACATATGGTCAAAGCCATGACAAACCAAACAAATACCTGCTAATCTGACACAAATAGAACTTGGCTCAGTTGGCTGAGTGTGTGGCAGAGGAACTGAGAAAGGTACATTTCGGGTAAATGTTAATAGATTCAGGGACTCTGCCATGTCTCGAAAGCCAGAGCCCGTCATGTGTGGAAGGTCAGACTGACACCATATTAGAGGTAGCTGGTCTAAAGCTAACAAGAACCAATCTCTCTGGAAGAGAACACAATGACTACAATTAATGTGTGTGTCTGTGCATGCGCACATACAATATTATTGGTTATTTTCTGTGTTGTGGCTAGATCACATTAGGAGCGTCTGTTTCTCGGAGCAGATTTAAAGAGGACTGGCTCGTTGTCGTCGTCTTCACTGTCTGGCTGTGACCTTCAGGGTTACTGCATTTATGTTAATATCCAAGACACGATCTGATGTTCTCGGCACCATACAAAAGATCTTTCATTTTTCAATTCAGGAACTGTTTAAAAAACAAACATATTATGTATTATTATTTTGGATGAATTTGTCCAACCTGAGAAACATACATATAAGTGTAGATGTGCAAAAAATAAACATGCTCACTTATTCAAATTGCACTCCCAAAAAATGACTTCGGGAGCAGTTTTTAACAACAGTTAATTACAACTTAAATTGCAATGTGCAATCAATTAGCTGTAAATTACTTTAATTTTACAGCACAAGCTTTGAGTTAAAGATCTTTCATGATGCATTAGCGCAGCACCAGCTGTGCTTTGTAGGCTGACAGATTCTTCACCATTGTTTTGATGCTGTATTTTTATTTGTATCCTTTTCGTATCCTTCTTCTCATTTTTCTGCACACCTGCAACCTTTGATTGGTTCTATTAAAGAGAAAGTAGGTATTGTGCGGCAGTGTTTGTATACCTCACACAGGACTACTGTTGATTGGCAACTGTTTCAACACTCTTTCATTTTCCTTCATCGTCCCTTTCCATTATCCCTTACTTCCTCCATCCAAGTGTGTGTGTGTGTCCCCTTCCCCCCTCTCTTAGATCAGTAACCCTCTGTCTTCCTTCCCCAGGCTTCGGTTCTTCAGCAGGAAAAGCAGGGATTCGTCAGCAGGATCCTGAACGGCACAATACGATTCGGAAAGCTACAGGAAGACGTCAAAGTAAGTTCCTTTATTCAAAACGTCACTTTCACACGACCATCGTTGCCACGAACCTATACCCCCGAAACTACCCCGCTGCACGGCAGGCGGGTTAATCTGATCTTAACCCCTGACGTGAGAGGAGCATGTGCGGCGACATCTTTTGGTTCAGCTCGTCCCTCAACAGTCCACACTTGAACGCAGCATTTGATCTGAAGTCAACTTCGTCCGCGATAACGCTCCAATCTATTTCCTATCGATCAGCCCACTCCACTGCACTTGATAATCCATCTAGTGTCTGTTCTCCACCACTCAGAATGCATACATTGACGAACACTCATTGACCTTCTCGCACTTGATTTTCCTGTCTTTAATAAAGTGTTGAATCAACAGCACGCAGTCGGCAAGTGAAACCTAAAGAGAAAACCATCAATGACAACAGTGTTGCTGTGTGTGCCGGTCTCGTTGACTTTGGCCCATTGATCTCTTGAGTGTCTCTGTGACACTGCGAGTAGCTATGGCGCTTACTTGCTAATATCCGTGGCAATGATTCTACATGTGCTGTGTTCCTGCTGCTCATTACTGTCTGCTGACCGGTCTCAAGACTCCTTTTCTGAAGGTCCCAGTCCTGTCGCGGTCTCAAAACCGGTCAAGACCACAACTATGGATATCACTAAATTGTCTGATTATTGTCTGATAATTAGTGTGATTGGATGTAAAACTTCCTGCTTCAAATGAAGCCAATAACTTAATTGATTTCTAGTTAACATTTTCTGTCGCCACTTTGTTCAGACCTGCCATAGCTATAATATTGCAACGGGACCGGCCCTGACCTGGTCAGGGCTTAGGGGGAGCGCCTACTCCTCACGCCAGCCGTGTAAGGAGGGCCCGTTTTAGAACCCTGAGGTTTTCCTCTTATTTTGCTTTCGATTACAGTTTATAGAGACAATGACGGATGTTAAAAAAACCCTTTCGTCTAGTATCTCCCCGTGGCCTACCTATTTCATTGAGCCACGTGATCCACCGAACTGTTTCCTCTAATAGGAAGGGAAGATGAACCGTTTTACACACAGTGCAACCCAAACGATTACTTACATTTGTCTGGATCTGGAAACGGGGCAGGATCTTGCTGGATTGTGTTGCCTGGTCAATGGCCTTGAGACATCAAGGTGTTTACCTTGATGTCTCGACAACCTGGAAGTTATCTCCTTCCACTAAACGGGAGTCCCCTTTGAATTGATTTTCACACTCTTTTTATTTCAACAAGAGTTATTTATACATACAGTACTTCAACTAAGAACATTTAAGGCCCATGGGGGACTCCCCCTCTGTGCAAAGAACAGTCATGAAGTATCATATGTTTTAAATCAAGTAGCAATAGCAGTGCTAGTTCGACATATAGTACCTTGACCAAGAACTTTTAAGGCCCATGGGGGACTCCCCCTCTGTGCAAAGGACTACGGTCAAAGGCAGAATATGTTTCACCCAAACGCAAAACTAGTTCTACATACAGTACTCTGATCAAGAACTTTTAAGGCCCATGGGAGACTCCCCCTCTGTGCAAAGGACTTAATTCAGAAGTATCATATGTTTTCGCCAGCTCTACGAAGTGCAAGAAAATCTCTGTTTGATTTCTCAAATAGAGTGATTCAATCTCAGGGACAGAGTCTGAGAAGAACGCCGGAGTGCGGAGTTGTTGCAGTTTATATAGGCAAGTGCGTGGGCGTATCAGGTGCCTGTGGTTAATGACCTCTATGTGCTCAATAAGGTGTTTGCGGTTACAGCTGCAAAAAGCTTGGAGAACAGCGGCTGCATGTTCTTGTGGTTAGGTGAATTCGATAAGCCGGTTACAGCTAGTTCAAGACAGCAAGATATCATCTATGACCATATTTAGACTTGTGTCTTCCTTTTACCATTATCATATATGAATGGCACATGAAACAGAAATGTAATACAGCGTATTAATGCAGAGTGATAGAATACATTTTTTTTGCTCAAAACATTCATAGTTATTATTCAATCAAAAATGAAGATGAAGAAAACTTTATTCAATTAAAAAAATGAAAATGAAGAGAACTTTATTCAATCAAAAAATGAAAATGAAGAGAACTTTATAGAAGAACTCTGATCAGGAAATAACTCGTACTTTACATTACCCAATCCTCAACAATATAAACCAGAAACACTAGTCTGTTTATATCACCTCACTATGTATTAATTAAAAAAGGTTTAATCTTTGGAGCGTTATTGAACTCGACTGTTTCTTAGGCATATGGAGGCTTTAATAGAGGTTTGGTCATCATGACCAATTGCGGACAGGATGAAAGGACAACTTTTTTTTCTCCCTATCCGTTTTGTGACAAACTGCAAACAAAACAAAACACAGAGACTATTCCAGCAAATCACCATGGCAACCTTTTCTACATCCGTCTAAATGCCATCATAGTTTTGAATCTTACCGCTGTGGTGACGGTTGTGCCGCGACACCAACCGGCACAGCCTGTCATTATCGGTTTGTTCGGCGTGGCATTCGTCTGGCGGTGCTGGTGCCTTGCTGGAGGGCCCGTGCTCTGTGTTCCCGCTGTCAGCAGCGCTTGTCATTCAAGACACATCAGGGAAAAACATCTCAGTGGGGCTGACAATTTTATTTGTGTCTCTATAGCAACAGAGAGAAAGAGACGTGTGTGTGTGTGTGTGTGTGTGTGTGAACGTGATTTCTATTGGTGGTAATTAGAGCATTGCAAGAGAAGAGCTATACATGTTAGATGTGTCGAAGGAAAAGTATTCCCTTCCTCATTTTAGATTTCATTCAGTACTTCTAGGGGGGTCCTGGTACACGCTCCCCTGGAACGATGAGAACAAAATAAAGAGGCGACGTCTATGAAGAACGTTGTGCTCTTGTAAACAACGTTGTGGCCCAGCAGTGGTGATGAAGCTAAGTACATTAAGGCCACTCAAGTACTGTACTAAGATTTTGAATGCAGAACTTTTCGCCTACTTGTAGGTCTAACAGAGCATTTTTACTCTGTGGTTTCACTACTTTTACTTTTAGTAAAAGATCCGAGTACCCCTTCCACCACTGTGCTCTTGTAACCTTATCATCTTTAGTGTTTGTGATTAATTGAAGAAAGGTGCGATTCTTCCACTGCCCTCCTTTTAATCGATTTAACTAATTGTGTCGGCTAGAGCTTGTTAAAGAAATGTTTTAAGGCCCTATTGTCCTGAGACTACTTCCTCGTTCCCTGCCAGCCTAACAATATATTAACAAAGAATAACACTTAAAGGTGTTAAGTTACTTCTCCTTCAAGGTGCTGCAGTGGTTATACTGGAGCTGTAGATGACACAGGAATTGTTTCTAACACAAATTATGAACCACTATTGCAGTGCCCGTTCAAAATGTGCTTATTCGAAAGTTGCAGCTTTTTTGAGAACCGTTAATCCCAAAAACCTCTCACTCAACACGACACTTCCCTGAGTTCTCATCTATGCAGCCACCATGCGTGAAGTCAATCCGATAAACAGTGAATGAGAACATTGAACCACAGACAGACTCCATCCACTTTAGTTAGATTTACTGTCATAGATCAGCTAAAACGCAATAAACGAGCCATGCATCGTCAGGAAGTGAAGCGTCTTCATTAGAAACTAACTCCTGAAGATTATTGTCATTATTGATTAATGTGTCATTTTTTTCGTGTAATCATTTACAGGCATGGCAAGGAGGACATTTTTGCTACACTAATTAAAAAAAAAAAGTCTAAATCGTGTCATTCCTTGATCCTCGGCCTTCTTTTGCTTGAATACATGATTAGACTGATATCTTACTTTTATGCTATATTATCCAATTTAAAATGAGATCTGGCCCATCACCTTTTTCAAAAGTCTGAGTTTTCCTCATCAGAGGAAGACACTAAAACAAGCACATTAGTGGGATTATCTATGAATTACACCGGACATTAAGGCTGTGAACGTCCTGAAAAGGAAAAAGAAAGTTATGCCCACATTATGTTAAAATGACTAGCTAAATCTAAACTAGTCATTCATACATCTGCCTCATATGGTGGTGGAGTTTAGTCACCAAATAACCAGGCAAATTTCCATAATGGGAAAACATGCATGAATGTGCTGCTCTGGAAAAACATACCACAAAAAAGGCAGTTATGTCGCGATGAAGGTTAAAAAGATCACTTTTTTTCCTGACCTTGTTCCTATAAAAAATGTATCCATTAACAGTTCATCTGTCATTCTCATGTATATAATTCCATCCAAACGATTTTGGTTTGAAGCGCCAGATGCAGCATCTTCCCATCAGATCTGACAATAGTAGTCCTCAACATGATGGGTGCACATTTTCACCAATGTTCCAATTCAAAGCTCACTGATTACATTCCTTACCTATTTCCCTGCTTCAGTCAGATTTCCTAAAACACAGTCCTGTTTGTAGTCCTCATCGGGGCAGCAGCAAGGTGATCCATTCTGAGATGGGCATGTTCATTTATAAAGTTATGGCCCTCACGTTTCATACCAACCTGAAATGCTACCACATCCCGTCAGCTTTCTTTTGATCGAGCAGCTAAAACCCCTCGCTCTCATTTGATTCTTATCAGCCTATGGTGATTGGAGTGCATGTTGCCACCTTATGAATTGTGTGTCAAGTGTGTGCTATAAAGAGAAAAAGCAGATTGCGACTACATTATTCATGTGTAATTAAAATTCATGCTCCTCCATCTCCTTAAAACACCTGAAATTGTTGAATATTTTAGTGAATGCGTGTATAAATATAGCCAGGTCGCAGGTTTGCGTGAACCATGCGGCTTGATGCTTTTTCTTCCCAATCAAAATCCTCCTCCGCTCTTAGTTAGCGTTTCTTTCCCCTTCACATAGCGGTGATCTCACATAATCATAGGATCGCATCGATGTTTGCTCCTTCTATTGTCAGGGTGTTGTGACCCCTGACCCTTGACCTCATCTTTAGTGTTTGTGATTAATTGAAGAAATTAAGGATTCTTCCACTTCCCTCCTTTTAATCAATTTAACTAATTGTGCTGGCCAGAGCTTGGTAAAAAAACGTGTTTCCAGGCATTATTTCTGGCTTCTATTTGAAAGCTGAAACCCAGGAAATGAGTTGGATTCTTTATCTTCACAACTTGTCCTTGACAAACTATACTTCTACTGCAAACATTGTAATTTAAACCATTAGAGAAAGATTCCATATGCAAATATATATGTAACATATGTATATGTTAGGTGAGGTCTGTGGTATATCCTGAGTATCTCATAGTCATTGTCTTTGGACCAATGTGTTCTTCTCTTCCCAGATGAGGGGGAGGTTTAAATAAATAAATATATATATATATATGCTACTCAGTTCAGAAAGATGAAAGCAGAGTCCTGTAGATGTCAAACAGCACAACCAGCAGGGCAAACGCTCCAGTGACAAGCACTCTGTCCTCCTGCTCTGCCCACTCAGGCAGAAAATGAAATCTCTTTCTACTGTCTGACCTGCCGCAGATGTCTCTCAGCTCTAATTTATTTTTTATTTTTTCTGTTGCTCCTAATCGTGTCTGTCTCTAACTGTATAAACCAGCCTCAGCACTTGATTGCGTTATTATCTTTGACCGTCATTGACCTAAATAAAAAACGAGAAGCTGATCCATCTTTTTTGGAGTTAGAAATACTATCGTGCTGAGTTGCCATCATTATACGTGAAAGAAATTGTTCTTTTGTTGTCTCTCGCTTTGGAGCTATCGCTATTTTGGTGACACTTGAAGGTAATCTTGTGCAGCCAGACCTCCATCTCATACATTTTGTGACGGTTTGAAGAGTCTTGTAAAAAAAGAAAATAGACTTTACAAATCCAGTGGATTGGAGATTAAAATGCTCCCCTTTTTTTTTTTGTAAAATTACAACCAAGCACCTACCTTTGTGATTTTGTTGGTTTGAAGTATAACAACAGCATCCTGCCTCGTTGTGGTTGATGGGACACACTTTGAAAGATTAACCTGCACCGACAGCGATGTTGATGTTATGGACTGAATCAGCAGGCAGCAGACATAGAAATAAGTACACAAGCAACATATAGAAAACAATTCTCCATTTATTTCATTGTCTAGTAGCTTCTGTAATCAGAAGTGTGGCACTAAGCTGAGAGCTGCAGTCTGTAGATCATTGAAGAAACACAGGAAAACATGGAGGGAGTGGCTACAGAGACAGCTAGAGAAGCAGTGATAGTTGACAAAGGAAAGGTGAGAAGGGAAAATGTAGAACCACACATTAGAGAATGAACAGGACTAACTGGACATTATACTGTAGAGGAAGGGTTTAGCACAACATGTACTTCCTCCCCCCCCCCCCCCAATTATACATATCCATTTTGATGAGAAATATAATTACCTGAAGTTTATTTATTTCTATCTACATTTGTTCAGTCCAGGGCCCTCAGGTATCAACATTGCACAGAAAAGGTACAATGTAGAATGAGTACAAGAAAGTTGGTAATTTTCACTTGTGCATAACTGCTCCGAGCACCCCCCCAAAAGTAGTGTGAATTGATAAAACCATCAAATTCTAACACACCATGCTCAGGAACCGAAAGTTCCACTTACATAATGAAACACTCAATTTAGTCTTATGCTGCGTTCACACCAAAAGCGAGTAGATTGCATGCAAAGTCAATGCACAGACGCGAATGGTTGGGAACAACGAAAACTTTCGCCGGGAATTTTCCAACTCTTGCGAAAGATTTGCGTGACGCTGAGTCGCGAAAGCCAATCAGCGTTGAGATGCTCTTCCCGTCATCACCGGCGTCCTGCCGTTGCTGAAATCAAACCGCTGCTGGTCCGCCTGAAGTAGCGCTGGAAGTGGTTTCATTCAGACGCAGTTCCTGGAGCTGCATAATATTATGAACCCAGACACGATGGCGTTTGATGTTCCGACGTTTGTGGAATTTCCACAACAAGTATAAAGCAGAACTAGTGGTTATTTCAATGGTGGATGGCGGAAATTGTAACTGTTTGGACGGAGATAAGCCACGGAGATGAGATGCCCCCTTTCAGGTGCGAATGAAGGGAATGACGCAAATGAACCACGTAAAGTCAACCGTTGCAGCAGCTCAAGATCTCTCAGGAGATTCTAAAACACTGAAATGTATGTTTTGGTCAAAGCGCTATAAGGAAAACCAACAGAAGTAGCTTTAAAAAAAAAAAAACTCATAAATATGAAATTAAATTAGATTAAAACTATAAATGATAATTATTGTTAAAACTGCATCGTAGTTTATTGTTGCCTTTCTTCCTGAAATCCAAATGCCGAAATTGTGACACGTAGGGGAGCATTTGCCTCGCATGCAAAAGAAAACCAAGATGCCACATAAATAATGCACGCAACCTTGAGATGCCACACAACAACAAATCCATATGGCTTACGTATGGCAGGATGTGACTTACAGCGCGACGGTAACGGAGGACTCCCATCGCCATAAACTCTACCTTTTGTAGCTTTTTACAGCCAGTACCACAAAATACGACCGAGCAGCCTGTGCAATTTTCAACCCGACAAGGAACTGAATGGGAAGGTTGTTGCTTAACATCCAAAGACTATCAAAAAACCTGAGATATGAGTCTGGTTTACGCCTCACATGTGTTAAATCCATTCAACACGATGATGGAGAGAGAGAGAGAGGAGCAGGGCACATTCAAAAAGCAACGCTGACGACCTCATCACATGTATGACCAAAGCCACTGCTGTGACAGTAAAATAGGTAAGAAATCAAATATCACTGGCCAATTCACAGTTGATTTGGTAATTTGTATTTGTGTTTAGGCTTCACTGAGATGTGCATTGCATACTAACATCCATAAAGCCTTTTCCTGTAATATTCCATGCATTGTCTAACAGTACACTGAAATTGGAAAAGCGCTATTTTCACAGTTGCTCATTCAGAACCTGTCGACTACATTCGGCTGGAAGAGTTGTTTCAACCAGGATATAACGACAGGCCGACAGTACTTCAACAGCTTCAAACCGTAGATGTCAGTGCACCGATGCGTTTCCTCCATGCATTGTTTTATGAGCTGATGGCAAGACCAGTATCACAATGAACAGAGCGGGGAAATCTTTGGTAACATGTAGCGCCATGAATGCTGGCTTATGGACCTAAAGAACACTCACAGAAAAATGTGATGTAATCAGTGTCTAAGGGGTGCCTTTTGATTATAACTGGTCTGAACTTTGATTTCCTTCCCTTTTTTGTCATTTGTAACTCACAATTATCCAGTAATGCTGAAATGCATTCTCGGAGAGCCAAGTTAATACTGTTAATATTAACCCGACGTGTCACTTTAAAAACGATTGCATGAAAGATTCTTTGGCGGCACACAGTGTTGATAAATGAGGGCTAAGGACTCTATCAGTGCTGTCATTATGTCAGTCAAAAATGAAAGGTCTGCTCTCAAATGTTATGTCAAACTAATTCATCCACACAGCACAGAACGAATATGGGTTACAGAAATACATTACAGAAATGTAGGTATAGGCGCCGCTCCAACCAGCACGTCTTGTCAGTGGCTCTGTTCCTCCTGGCCAAACGGGTTTCTGAGTTGCAGCGGACCAAGACTGAAGGCGGTCTGAGGTCTCCGTACTGGCCAATTATTTGTTAAGTCTTTGTCGGAAAGCGCATCATCTTCACCTTTTTTGGGTAAAAACACATCAAATACCTGTTTACTGCAGCTGACTTTATCCCGTCCCATCAGCCCCTGGAGGAACAGTCACACATGCCCTGGCACAGACACTGGCAGAACCCGTAGACCAGGCAAACTGTCAGGCTCGACGGCACCAAGCTCACGCACACAATGCCCAGTGTCACTCTCTGGATCACCAACAAGTAGATTCCTAGAGGCAGTGAGCCAAAGTATAAGAAACCCAGTAGCCAGACCAGGATGCGCGGGACATGATTACAGAACTTGGACAGGGCGTCCTGATCAACCGGCCCATTGGAGCCCATCGACACCGAGTCCAGGCTCTGCTCGGCGTAGACGTCAGAGCTGCCGTTTCGGCTCGGGGAGTGCCGTGAGTCCGCCTGCACTTCCATTATAGTGATGACCAGGCAGTTGGAGGAGTCGTGAGACGGGCTGGAGGAGGAGAAGCTCGTTGGAGTCAGGAGCACCTCCCTGTTGTGGTCGGAGCTCCAGGATTTGTCCCGCATTGCCAAGTGGGACATGATGATGGCATCATCAGGGAGGGCTGACACCTCGTACTCTGTGACCTCAGTCTGGTGTCGGCAAAAGGGGCAGGAGATGAAGCCCGTCCCGTCGGCGATGTCCAAGATCTTAACGAGGCAGCGGACGCAGACCCGGTGCAGGCAGTCCAGGATCTTAGGCTTGCGGCTGTGGGCATTGTAGCGTTGGTAACAGATTTTACACTCCAGTTCCTCTGGAGGAGGACATTCCTTCTCCTCGATCTCAGCCTGCGCCCCGCTCATCTTCAAGTCATGTTCTGGGGAAGGCGGGAGAAATACAGAGGCAGAGACACATTATGAAAAAAGAGTTGGAAGGAAAATGGTATACAGTCCAGCATTACATGTGACTTTAAGTAGGATGGAAATTGCCTTTGGAACAAGTTGATGTTTCTGGCTACTGTGATCAGCTGTATCTCTACTCAGCAGGGAAAAGGTCAGGGTCTGCCTTCTTCTCTGGCTGCGAGTGTTCTCTGTACGTGCCGGCGATGAATGATTTATGGTTTGGGAGTTGGATCAAGATATGATCCCAGAGCCCTCTGTGACATAGAAATAGCCAGGAATGCTATTGATCTTTGGGGAGAGCTGCTCCTCCAACATTTCCTGTTGGCTCAGTAATTTTGTGTAGAATACCCTTGGATATATCCCTTGGATGAAAAAACAAAAACAAATTTAGCTTTCTATTTGATCTGTTAGGATACGCAACTTTAGAGCAATGAAATGTCTTAATTAAAAGCCAATTGCTACTCTTCTGTTAATACTTAGCACTGTGGGCTTTAGTTGTCATTACCTGTTGAATTTATTAAGGTCAAAGATCATTGTTACAAAACTGTTGGAAGAAAAACCCACAGATTATGGGTGGCAATTCTTGAGTAAAAAAATATACAATTTACAAACCATCATTGGCCATTAATTTTCCTAAAATGACTCAGTGATGTAACCCAAGCCTATACCAACCAATTTCATGTTTGTGTTGTGCAAATACTTGAAGAGTCTTCACTTAGGAAATTAGATGAGATACTTTTTACAAAGTAAAAGAAAATGTATATACAGTGGAATAATAGAGGCATTATTATTGATCAGATATTACAGACGTCACCCCCCAAAAATGAGCATGCATGTCTTGAGTTGCTTAATTAACGGCTGACACGAGACAACTCCAATGATCCGTGTCCTCCCTGGAGAAATCATCATTAATGTCAAGTAGCTGCAAGCATGAATCCACAGACACCTAGCATGAATAGGAATGAGGTTAAGGAGCACCGTCTGTACCTTCACTGTGGCACAGATGAGATCAGTCATCTTCAGGTACATAAAAACACCATTTAAGATTTCAACAGTTTCATAATGTGAAAATACAATAACTTCTCAAAATGAATACAATGATTCATTTAAGTATTTACATAATCATTTTTTTTTAAACTGCTATTTTACTTTGCCCACTCTTTGATAAAAATAAAAAAAGTATTCGATTTACAGTCACATGTTTTGAAGCTTTTGAGTGTGAAACTAAATTCCGTGGAGAAGAGATGTGACGATGCGTTGTTTGGACTTGGAATAGTAAACATGAACTTTGGGGAACGTGTAGTTTCATTAATTTAACTTCATATGTGTGTCATTCTTGTTAAGTGACTAATATTTCACAGCAGTGTGCTAAGTGGTGAAATTAAATGGTAAAATGTTTGTTGGTGTCATCATAATGTGTTGATGGGGTTTAATGTGATCTTGTGAGTGGTAGTTGTACAGTGTTTTAGTGATACTGTGTGAACAAAGTTGTAACTTACTGCTTATGACTTTTCAGTTGTAAAAACCCACTCTCGTACCTCTCTACACGGTTAGCCCGGTATATGTGAACACTGGTATCGCGCAGAAACGTTTGTTTTTGCTTTAAATGCCGTACCACGACATGTAGATTCAACGTCAACCCACTTGTAAAGCTTACAAACCACGCAGACACATGCTCTCTGACAAGTGGCCTACATCTGCCCTTACACAGCCTGATGAGAGAGAGAGAGCCACCTGAAGTAACAGGAGATAGGACTTGACAAAAGCTCCTGAAAGCAGCTCATCAGGCAAGTAACCTCAACAGCTTCTTTGCACGGTTTGAAACAGCACACGTTCACACGAGACTCCGCCCCCTCCCCATAATCAGGCTCTGTGCCTGTCTGCTGCCAGCGTGAAGAGGACACTCCACTCCCAACACCCTCAAGGCAACAGGTCCAGACAACATCCCTGGTCGTGTGTTGAAGGACTGCACACAGGAGCTTAAGGACGTCTTCACGGATGTTTTTAATACTTCTCTGAGACAAGCTGTTGTTCCATCATGCTTCAAGGCCACCACCATCATACCTGTGCCAAAGAAATCCACTCCGTCCTGCTTTAATGACTATCGTCCGGTGGCACTGACCCCCATAATCATGAAGTGACACATCAAATCCATTCTCCCCCCCACACTGGACCCTTTCCAGTTTGCATACCGTGCCAAACGGTCCACGGAGGATGCAATCTGCTCTGCTCACAAAAACTCATCTGCACACTTGACCAGCTGGGGCTCAACACCTCGCTGTGCAACTGGCTGCTGGACTGTTTTTTTTTTTTTTATAATACAATTTTTTTTTATTAATTAAGGAGCAGTGTGCTGCTGTGAAGCACTGGGGCTTCAGTGTCTTGCTCGAAGGACACTTCAACATGAAACTATGAGAACAGGATGAACCGGCTACCTTGTGGTTTCAGGACGACCACTCTCCATGAACATGAGAACTTTACATAGTACAAAAGTACAAAGTACACGGACATAAAACGTACATGGCGAAATGCCTGTACTTTCGTGGAAATGTTTACGTTAATCCGTTAACAGGTTACGCTGCGCATGCGCGACTCGCCGATTCTTGGCGTTTTTCTAAAAGCCTCCGTGAGGTCTTTTCTGCTGTTGCGTCTCTCAAAACAAAATATAGATCTAAGCTCAACATTGAACATGAGGCCGTATCAAACCTACAAACCCGTTTTAAAAATATGTGTAGAGGAAAGCAGCTCCTGCAGCCACTAATACTGATACAACGTGATGCTCACACATCTGCACCCATTTTGTTTTGCACAGGTTGAACGTTATTGTTATTATCTTGAAAATATATTCAGTGCAAAACAGGTTATTTGCAGCCACAATAAGTATTTTTTTTGCACAGATAGAACTTTATTTGCAATGTTCTAACAAAGTGATTGCAGATGTTATTAGTTATTGTCTGATGGAGCAATCTGGTTTACTTGAAAGAGATTGAAATTTTCTTTATTCTATTATTTGAAAAAGCACGGATGGAGGAGTCACAAAAAGTTGGACCATTTTGTTACAATTTTGTTGGGGCGGTGGGGCCCGAACATTTTTCTTCCTCCAAAGTGGGGCGTGACAGAAAAAGTTTGAGAACCACTGCCCTAACCAGTGCAAAATCATCTTTGGTTGAATAAAAGATGTAATCCACAGCGCTGTGCCATCAGTGTCCGATTTAATATAGAATATATACAATTCTCTTCATGAACTATATATATTTTATTGAATACTTATTAAACAACTATTTTTAAAGGATTTTGGCATGGATGGTAATTTTTTATATATATTTTTGTAATCATACGTACCCCTTGGAGTGCCTTAACGTACCAGCGTAGGTCAGCCTTCTGACCATGTGGTGCGCAGACAACAACCTCCTTCTGAATAACAGTAAGACCAAGGAGATTGTTGTTGACTTCCAGAGAGGCCACACTCAACATCCGCCACTGACCATCAATAGTGCTGATATAGAGAGAGTGAGCAGCACCAAATTCCTGGGGGTGGACATCAGTGAGGACCTCTCGTGGACAGCCAACTCGACATCACTGGCAAAGAAAGCCCAGAGCCGCCTCTACTTTCTCCACAAACTAGCAAACCCCCCCCTTGCACCACCAGCCTCTCAAACAGCTTCAGGAAGCTGAACTCTCTCCTCACCCTCCCACTCCCTCCCCTCCATCAGACTCCTATGTCTGTCTGCTGCTAAATACAGAATGATAGTTTGTCTTAATATATATGTTGTCTCAATGTTTTTTTCAAATCTATTTGCACTTTATTATTTGTATTCACTTTATATGTTGGACTGGGGAGAAACTTTTTTTTTTCAATTCCTCTGTATGTTTGGAAATTGACAAATAAAGCTGACTTTGACTTTGCTTTCTCTACTACAACAACACAATTAGCCATGATATTGAAAGAACCAAGATACAATACTTACTATTGCTAGAACCCTGAATCATCCTCAGTTTGTGATGTAGAGCTTAACCACACAGTATGACAAACCCCTGTGGTTTGCAATGGTTTGAGCACAAAGCACAGAAGCAGCGATTTAAATCTCTCAGCTCTGACAACGGGGGACCAAACGTGTAAAGATTAGAGGATATCAAGACACGATACAAACCAATAACCAGTCAAACCTTCTGTCGTGATAGAGCGACTAGACCCATTTCCACCAATTACTGTCACATTTTAGTTTTCGCTTATTATTATTCACGCTATACCTGAGCCATGATGTGCTTGCTACCAGAGGCGAGGCCTGGAACTCGATTCTTTAGGAAAGCCACGCCGTGGATTTCTTATAATGCCCCTGAGGGCTGTGAAATAGGTGGGATCACACATAAGGGATGGAATGCTCAAGCAGCAGATCGGTAATTTTCAAATCAGCATTACATATCCCCAGGTCAACTTATAAAATAAGACCCAGGAGACTGAAAGAGAGACGCTCTTCGCTCCAGCAAGTTACATAAATCTGCAGTGCACTGTGCTACATACCCTATTTAATTAAACCTCTTATTCCTGTACATCATATAGTTGTATGCTTTGTGTTTTATACATAGAGCTATTAACTGAATCAGGCACGGATCTTTACAAGGAAATTAATTCATTTGAATGGTCTCTTCGCTTGAAATAGCCTTGAGCAAAAGAGGGATTATGAATCCCAATTTTCTAGAGGGAGACAAATACAGTGTTTTTTTTTTAACTGACTCATTTTCTTGTTCTGTCAGTATGCCTGTTAATGAGATTAATGAGCAGCTCAGTCAACAGATGTAGTACCAGGAAGTGTCCCTGAACTCTCGCTCCATGACGGCAACGTCGTTCAAGCTGCCCGTGAGTAGAATTGATGTTTCTTTTATTTTTAATGCCTGCTGAGCTGCTGAGTGACGTGCATTCTGTCGCCCAAAGACAGGGGTCGCAGCTGAGTCTGAAACAGGCTTTCCAGTCTTTGTCCAGGTCCAGGTTTATTTTTTTCAAATGATGTATGATTCAATAAAGGTAAAAAACATAGAAAAGAGTGCTTCCGCGAGCTCCATCTGCAGTTACCTCATTCCTGTTACATCTTACTTTACTTACTTCACCTCGTCATTAGAGAGTCCCCCTCCCGTCGGGAAGATGCTATATAAAGAAAAAACAGTCATTCATTCATTCATGACCATGAAATATAGATTGATTAGGTGGATGTTGCACTGGCAGTTGCCCAGCAGGCCTCTCTGACTTGCTGACTGTTAAATATTTCAGCCAGCAGTCTGTTGCGTTAAAACGCCTTCTGGAACATGTCAGAAAGATGTCAGAAAGAACCAGCTGCATCCATCCCAGGAGCAGATTTTCCCCAGTTTCCCCCAGACGTCCTGGACAGATAAACACTGTACTGAGATCATGCAAGAGAAAATCCAGCTCCTTGTCACGCAACATGAACTTAAACATGACGGTTACAAAGATGTCTTGTGCAGTTACATTTACACAAACATTCATCTCTTTGACCAGAAAAAAATGGTGTGTTCCTGAAGCCTCGCAATGTCTTTCTTATCTCATGAAACATCATATTTTACGTTTTGAAACATCAACAATATTGATTGCATCAGCTTATTTTATTCTTTGTTTTTGCTCTTTTATCGGTTCATACTTTTTAATGGCACATTACTGCCACAGTACACTACTGTCAGTGTGCATAACCGCTCTGCAGTTGCCAGAAATGTAAATTGGAGTTTCCAGTAGAGCCACACCTCTGTTTTATCCATTTCACACCTCGAGTCAAACTGTGTACAAACCAATCAAACCTGTGCATGTCACGCTCTCAATCATATGTTTGATGCCAGGTGCCATTCATCAATTCATTTTTAAAAGCCAATTTAGAAGAGAGGACAGATCGGCAGTGAAGTGGAGACAGGAAACAAAGGGAGAGAGAGAGAGAGAGGAGTGGGACGAGCAACGAGTAACGAGTAATGTCCTCAGCTGGAATTGAGTTGTTGAGATTCTGTGTCATACGCCTGTAGAGGTTTTTAATACATTTTTGTTATACTTCCAAAAGTTGTCATTTGCTTTGGTTGGGAGACGTTTTGAGTTGAATAATTACGTCGCCATTCCGGGGTTCAACAAACGTTTCCACTGGGCTGCTCTGGTTCAAAAGACTACCGTGATTTTCCATTGTTTCTCTGCTGCCAGATCCTCCAATTTCTCAACCTTGAAATTGTTTTCAGCCCTCCATTGGATGGTATATGAGCACACTCCACATGATACCCATGAGGAATCCGTCTCATAGCCCCAAAGAAAAGAACAACTTAAATCAGAGCTGTGTCGCCTGTGGGAAATAGGCTGGGGCAAAACGTGCACATTGCATCGGAGAGGTTCTCTGGAGGGATGTTTTGAGGCTTGAATTCGGGATTACTGCTCGCTGACAATTAGGGAACGGCAGCTGGCAACCAAAGGAGTGATAGCTGTGTGTGGTTGATCAACAAATCAACCACTTGATGCTTAAATAGATGAAGTTGTGTTATTGTTCTCCAGAGTATAAGCACAGATCCTGTTACATCTTACTTTGGCACACATATGGGTTATTTCATTGCTCTCTGGAAAACACTGGAGAATGTACTCTTTATTATATTGGAATTTTAGTAACCTGTTCTGTAGATTGTAGGGTGAGCTGGGCTGTATATTGATTAGGGAGACTACTATTTACCCAGAGAGTGGTTTAAAGTGTCCTTGAGCAAGAAACAGAGGTCCAGCTTCACTAAACATCTCACATCTTATATCTCGGATTTGCATTTCGACAGAAAACTGGAAGCTGAGTTTGGCCGCTACCTAAGTGCTCATTGCACTTATTAACAGTTTAACCACAACAACAATAAGAATTCTGATAGATTTGAATGCAATCAGTGATTCAATGATTCAACGTAAAGCTGAGCCCATCTGAAGTGCGCCTGGGCTAAAGTTGTTGCTGACTCCAGGGATAAACACCTCCACTTTAATCAGCAGGTAGTAAGCAAGACATAGGAACTTGGCTCGGGTCTTGAGGAGAACAAACATATGTTCGTTAGTAGTATATTTAGATTGTATGGAGTATGCATTGGTAGAGGTGGAATTCTGGCCTCAGTTTCTTTAGAGCGTGTGGCTTTCAAAATTGCACCTTTTTAATACAGCAGTCTGAAAGCAGTTGCAGACAAGAGATTGTAGTAGTGCCTGAAAGATACATTTCACATGTCAATGCCTTATCTAGAGCAACGAACAGGCAAAGTGTGATTCAACATCAGCTGATGATACAGTTACATATGACATTGTAGCCTTTGTAGCCTACAAGTGTGCATTGGGATGCAACTACCTTGGGATTCATCAGTCGTGTCAATGCCGTCTGATTCCCAATTGAGCATCTGTTGGACCAGTTGCTCTGTGTATGTCCGTCTCCCCCTCCATTGTGGCACTCCTGTATAATTGTCTGTTTACACATTAAATCAAATGCCAATTACACACATGCAGTAAAAACGAGACGTGCATTCCAGGAAGCATCCGTCGTTTCAGCAAGTGCCCCAAAACGACGCGTGCTTGTAGAACATATTGATCACGAGGAGAGCCAATGTTTTTGTGTAGAGAGGAAGTTTGGGTGGATTCCAACAGTTTTCAGGTAACCTCGTTGCCTAACCGTACCAATGTGGACAACAAATGTAATTTCCCCCCAAAAAACAGCATATTTCTCATACCTTGACAAAGTGCTTGTTTTTTTTTAACGAATTCCAATCTTTCCCTAAACCTTAATCATAGCGCTGTCACATCGTAAAACAGATGTATTTGTCAACAATGATTTGTATCCGTTTCAATGGGCGCTGACACATTATGCTGTCCTGCCAGTTGGGGGATGATGGGAAAAGATGTCCTTCTTAAGGATAATTACAAACAACACGATTTGTCATTCAATATGGCGGACATGTTGGTTTGATGATCATGTACCTCTGCCTCTGAATCCCTACCAGCTCCATTTGTGCTGTTTTGTGGCTGACCCTGAGCTCCCACAGGAGGCTGCACCAGAGAAGAACTTACCCATGGGGAAATCAATAAGACTCACCTTGACTATCAACAACAAGTCAATATTTGTAGAAAGCAAAAAGTGCTTTGATCAACCAATTTTCTCGCATAATGTTGAAAGACTTTGATCACCAAGATGAAAGCAAAGCCTGAGCTGGGTTATCACTGCGGCAGCAGTGTAGTACGACATTGGGCTCCAGGCGCTCTGTTGCACCTGCACCTTTCCAGCCAGAATTACACAGCAGTCAATATTCTGCATGGATCTTGGCAGGACAAATTCGATGAAACACTGTGTTTACTGCATTTATAGCAAATAAAAAGGGGGAGATAGTAGATCTATGCTCTCGTCTACAGGAAAAATGTTTTCTAGCTGGCAAGTACTACGCGGTGGGTTTAGGCTTACAGTCTTGCCATGAGAAAACCTTTGTGGAGGATTTTGACTCACAGACTTACAGCAGGAATCCCACAACACATAACACATAAGGAAGCACCCACCATTTTAAACTCCTGTGTGTGTGTGTGTGCGTGTGCGTGTGTGTGACTTGCCATTTGTAAAACCTCCCTTTATACTGTATATGGAATATGTGCTCTGCTCCCCTGCCTCCTCCTTTCCGTGTGGATTGTTGATGATAGTTTTGACCTTTGCTGTCAGAATATCTGTTTGGTGTGGCCCCTCTCAATTATACAATTGATCCAGAAGATTAAGTTCATGCTGCTGTTGGCAGATCTGTCATCCTTGTTCACAACACATAGATGTAAACACAGACTAGTCTCTTGGTAAACTTCCCTCATTAAAAAAGAAAAACACTTTTTGAGCTAACTGTACTGTCAGGGTCGTTTGATCTACTGATAATATAAATCCTTATATTCTGTAGATATTCTTCATTGTATTTCTCTTCATGTCTATTAAAGTTCAGGTTAGCGAGGTCAGTATAACACAGCTATGCAGCTGTTGTGTCTATGAAATGTCCAGTTCTCAAGGGAAGTTAGTCACACGCCTGCGCACTTCAACACCACAACTGTTTATCAGTATATTGACATTATGGAAGCAGACTGGTCGTTGCACGTTCCAGTCTTGTGAGAAAAGATGAGAACACGGGATTCTCCTCCTCTTGACAGGACAGAGCGAATCAGATGTTAGGACGAGGCGAGACGAACCTGTGACGATAAACTGTGTATGAAAGGCCCCACTTCCGTGGTGGGGCAGTTGTTCTTTGCCCAACCTGCGTGTTGCTGTACCACTCACTGCTTTTGCAATTGCAGCGCTTACTACTTTGCTTGTGATCATTTAGTAAATAAATATAGAGAACGAGAGAAGTTGTTGAACTGAGTTCTTCCAGGCATCCAATAATTGACACACGCTATCACTACTTCAGCTGGAATTACACTTCTGCAGAGATACACGATGAATACATTAAACTGTCATATTTATTTTCTATGGTAAGATTTACAGGAACAGTGTTGTACTTTAATTTAATTGTCTTCTGTCTTAATCTCCAGGTGATGTGGTGGTTCACCTTTACACAGCGATCTGTAGGCTTTAGCCTCTATCTATAATTTTAACCTGTTTTTGCTCCCGATTTAGGTTTATATCCTGCAAATGCATGCTGTCTGCTACTCTCTGAATAACCGAGGCTTCAAAATAAGGGTAAATCGTGGCCTCCCTACTCCGCATTCTGCACATTGGCCTGTGAAACGTTTGAGCCGCTCTCATTTCGACAGATAGTCAGACATTTCTCTCCAGTCCTCGGCAGTTACAAGAGCAAATGTGTGGACCTAAAATGATGCATCTGACACTTACAATGTTATGTCAGTGTACTTCATCATAAACAGCAATTACTGTATGTCTAGGGATGTGGCTCAGTTCTGGAAGCTCCTTGCCATAAAATGCATGCACGCAGAAGTGTGTAAGGGACAAAATTGAGCACTAACAGAACAGAATCTGTGCAACGACAATAGAGTTGCTATAATGTTCACATAAATATACATTACATACATGGAAGACGAGTGTAAAAAGATCCCCTTTGTATTTCCACCTTAACCACTGAATGATTCCATTGAGCTTACATTGCTCTACCTGCCAACAAGGAAAAGCACTCAAAGTCATGTGTTATGTGCCCAAGTATATGTTATGTGCATGTTTGGAATTTGAAATGTAGCTTTTGCTAATCCTCCTGCCGTTGGAGCCAGAACTAATTGTGACATTGACTTTGACAGAGGTTTGTTACACACCTGAGAAGGAGAGCTCAGTTAATCTGATGAGCTGTGGGCTGCGTTGTCTTCACAGTTCTTAACCAAGGGAAAAGCATTCGTGTGTGTGTGCAGACAGCAAGGCTTACTTATCTTACTTACTCCTGTCATTACGCTAACCCCATACTGTAGCTATCCTTTGCCGTTGCGAGCCAACCTCCTCACACCGGTGGACTGCCCCATACTACCAGAGCTTCGCTTCTCGGCAAAGGTCAGAGATTTTGAACCAAAAGGGCATGACAGCAGGGTAATGTGATAGGTGGCACATCAGATCTTCCCTGACATTGAGACATTGAATGCTGTACATCAGTAGCTTAGAAGGAGAAATGTCATCCTTTCTAACCTTTACTGAACCAGGAGAGGATACCTGACCGACCTGCTTATAGTTATACTATATATACAGTATTCACATGTCAGAGCTGCACAGAAACACACAGGGTTCTCCTGTCAGCCACTGGTAGCCAATAGCTTAGTTTAAGCCATTGGCTAGCCACTGGGAGCCAACCAGCACAACCACAACTTTTTTTCTTCTTTTGTTCCTCAGTGAATGCGTGATCCTCTGCCGTGCCATCATCTTCAACGCAACACTCACACTTTGTTCAATTGTACAACGTAGTCCGGGCTTACGTAGTGTACAGTGTAGTTTTGTAGGGTGCCATTTTTAAAATTTAAATCTAGGTCGAGTGAATGAAAAAATGGATAATGCCGGTAGCTTGGCTCTTCAAAAACAGCGGGTTTGTGCAGGTGATGATTCTGTCAGTGATCCGCGGTGTTTTTACCTTCTAGTGCTGGCTCAGATCGCTTGGAACCTTGACTGAGGTGCTATCAAAAAACTACCAGGTACTATCCATAACCTTTGCTCATGTAAAACAAGAAGAAAACGGCAAGTGAAGTTGAGTGGCGCCCTGTCGAACCGTGCATTGGAAATGTGACAGTATCTTGCGTCTTCCCTCAGGGACAACTTTCCTTTTTTTCTCCCTCACTATGCTCCGATTTATCCACTTTTATTAGATGCGGCAAGATCGGGGGTAGAGTACGGTATCATGTAGTCTTCCTGCCCTATTGAACTGCTTCATTAGCTAATGACACAAGACAGCCAATTTCAGCAAGAAAAGGTCAGCTTGTTTACTCATGCACTGATGCTTTATAGCTGAGAGAGTGGAGGCATTGCCGTAGGGAATTTAAACATTTTGACTTGTGAATTAATGAATGGTATAAAAGGGTATGGTGTGGTTATGAGGTGTTAATTTGAATAATGGCAGGTTGACTGATGACATGATGTATCCACAGTAGCCTTTAACACAAGCCCAAGATTTACTCTGCAGTCAGACTATGACTGTAGCAGCCAGCAGTTATCGGCTGCAGCACAAATTGTTTTTCAGCACGAGGCAGGACATATGGCAGCGCTGATACATTGTTGGTTTCAAACAGGTGGTAGGACCCAGAGGATCAATTTGGAAATGGCATTTCCTACGGATAAACAAAAGAACCAGATGACTGGTCATTTTAGAAAATAAATAGAGGGAAGCTTGAGCGCAAGTTCAAGCGGAAAGCGTCAGTGTAGTAGTGCGAGCCACTGCAACATGCAGTACATCAAGCGCTCTCCCTCGACATCCATCAGTAGGCTCTGGGTTGCCCCAGGGGGGAAGTTATTATTGCCAGGTCTGAGTCTGGACGCCATATACATATTAATCTATTTTCACATACAAATTGATGAAACGTGAGTTGACTGACTGAAATGTACGTTCAATGATTTTGAAAGCCAGTGCTCAAATGTACAGGGAAATGTAATACATGCACACGGAAAGCTAATAATGCTCACACTCAAAATATAATAAGCCACAATTGTGACTCTAAGCTTTCAGACTGACATCAAATCTCAGTCCCAACAGAAAAAAACACAACTGAGCAGTTCAGGTGTGTGTGTGTGTGTGTGTATATACAACTACAATTGCCCACTGAATTGTAGTATGGCAAATACTTTTCTGCCATGAATTTCTTTTTCTTTCTTTCTTTAGTTATTACTGTGTGGAGAAGGTCAGCCAGCCTCTGGGCCACAGCTATGAGGGGAGTGTATTGGTTTGGGCGTTGCTCAGCTCAGCTTGTTATGAGGGCTAAATGTCACCGCTTCAGCTGGGCTGATGCTGTTCCCGTGCTGCCTCCCCAGGGGGTTGATGGAGATTCAGGGCAAGCTTTGGAGACATTCCTGCTTTCCAGGTTAAAGTTCTCCAACAGAAAATACCAATTCCATTCATTACTGAGCACAAGTGGGAAAGTGCACGTTGGTTGGGAAGAGAGCTAGGGTCGTATTCACGGCTAGAGCTCTCAACTGGCCGGGCCAAGTGTCCATTACACTAGTACATGATGGGAACAGATCCAGATGGGTTTCAGATGAACATTTCGAAGGCACAAATGTTAGCGGGGCCTTGTAGCAACCCTGCTAAGACAGGACCAAGACTGTTGAGTGCTTCTTGAACGTGTAAAGATCTTTTTGTGCACGGACAATACCCTCTGTAGACTACACATCATCTGGTGACCTCATTGTCCTTTAGCAAACTACAACAAACTGATGCATACATGATTACGTAAAGAATATGAATCATATGATTTAATTGGCAGTTGACACAGTGACACAGTGATTTAAACAATGTATTGCACCATCAAAGGATTGACCATTTAAATTAAAGTTACAGTATATTGATCCATTTTTTTGTTATTTTTCTCTCTCTCTCTCTCTCTCTCTCTCTCTCTCTCTATATATATATATATATATATATATATATATATATATATATATATATATATATATATATGCAGCCTTGTCAAAACATCGTAAAACAGCTGGTTAAATTATTGTCAGTTGTGGTTGGATTCAGTACTTTATGACTTTCTTTGGCTGTGACATCGCGATGTCGCTGGCCGCTACGTACGTCAGACTATGACAGGGTGGTGGCTGATGACACCTAATAACCACCTGGACCTTCTTCTGAGGAGAAGCGGCCACTGGTGCGTCACCGCTGTAGGATTAAGCAGGCAAGCTCCTCCTCTCCATAGCTTATGTCCTGTTCATGACAACTTGAGGGGAATTTTTGTATAATTCACCCATTTATATTATATTAAGGCTTAAAGTTATGCATAATTAAGGGTGTGCCCACTTAGTTTTTATTCAAATATCAGACAAATAGTAATGCGGTTAGCTATACGCTGTGCATTCTGCTGGCCATGATTTATTACCCCACAAGTCATTAAACCACACACACACACACACGCACACGCACACGCACACACACACACACACACACACACACACACACACACACACACACACACACACACACACACACACACACACACACACCAGCCTGCACTTCACAGTGGCAAGTTGTCAGTAAATGAAAGGCAGGTCAGATGCTTATTGAATCAGAGATAGTACTTGCGACACTATTGTAGTGCTGTGCTCATTCTGTGTTTGCACTTGCACATGTATATCACACACATGTTTGCCTCTAAGGAAGTCAGGTGAGGTCAAACAAACACAGAAGTCCCACCCAGCAGACGTCTGTTTGTGTCCCATGTGAAACCAAGTCAGTGTTGACTTTTTGTTACGTAATTTAAGCACTTACATAAGTTACCTAACCAATATATTTGTTTCACGTAACAAACGTTCACATTTCAACCAAAATCACGATCTTTACCTAAACCTAACCAAGTAGTTTTGTTACCTAACCAGTCGCACTGCAGGGGCTTGTACAGGCACACTGATAGACAGTTACAAAGAAGGTTGAGTAAAAAGGTTTTCAATCATTGGTCTGATGATGAGAATATATGGCAAAGTGTCTGCGATTTAAAAACAAGCCGCCTCATGGCTGAAGAGCTTTTTGGGGAAATATGACATACTTTGTCTTCAAGAGACATATCTAAGCCTGTCACAGATGATTTAATGGATGACACAGGTACGGTATGAAATGACAACGTTATAAATCATATGCTGGGTACGGGTAAACGCCCGTATGTGTAAAATGCACACGTGCCCAATCGATGTCAGGGCACATCAGGACCGTTCAGGACTTGGTCAGAAAATAATCCCGATGAACTCAGGCGCAAATGATACTGCTGAACATCATTCATACATTGATTTAACAATGGGCAGTTTCAATTTACTTACCGCTGAACAAACCTCTCCACTATGTGTTTCGCCTGGCTCCTCAGCGTTTTGTTACTCTTCCATGGCTCTGTTTATATTCTGTATTCTCTATATTATGTGTTGATAAGGTAGAAAGCTACATGATGTGTTTCGGGGTTAATCCCACCATTGTGTAAACTCAGATGTAGGCGGTTAATTATTATTTATGAAAATGGGTGACAATGATGAGGATCTGATTTTCTTCTGTATGGACTATATTTCCTCTGTGGACTATTTGTCTGGAAATAATGTGATTTTATTTATTTCTTTGTTTATGGAAGAGATGCTATCCCATTTGTGCAACAGTTTCTAGCCATGTGGAAGAAACGGTCACATTTGGCTATGGGAATAGAGACTCTGCAACTGTCAAACTTAATTGGACCCAAAGTCCTTTTTAGCCAGAGCCAAACTCATTTTGACTCATTTTGACTCCCTCTTAGCGCTCGGGTCCATCCCAGGCAATTACTTCTTTTTTTTTTTCTCAAACTTTTCATCATCTCTTCGAGAGCAAATTATCTTTCTAAAGCGAGGTCCAAACAGTCACACAGTAACATAAAAAGATAAAGGGGAAAATGTGTAGAAATGACAAAACTGTCAGCAACATGCAAATATTCCAAACCGCAACCATAGAACGACTCAGAGGAAATGTGAAACAGTATTGCTTTAAAGTCATTGAGATAGCACACACACACACACACACACACACACACACACACACACACACACACACACACACACACACACACACACACACACACACACACACACACACACACACACAGCACTAATAGGAGTACAGTTGTTTAGCTGAGAAAAGCAATTTCACTCCTCGTTTTTTTACAAGCGTCATGAGGCTCTGTTGCATGATCCCTCTGCTCGACGTTCTACTCATTACAATGACCAATTTCCCCCACATGTACTTAAGCCATGTTTCTGTCTCCGTGGTTGGAATTGGCTGGCGAAGGCATTTGACGTCTGTTGTCACAAAGAGAAGCCAAGGTTGCTCTCTGTTGCCGTCTGTGTTCAATAGGCGGGAGCAGTTGGGGGTAAAATATGCTTTGTGTGAACACGTTGTGTTTAGATAATTACAACTCACCAGTCCTCTGATCTTGTACCATAATTACCACATTAAAAGACGGGATAAGATTGCTTCAGAAATACCGCCATTTATTTTGAATTAGTACTACATCTATCAACAGTATTTAAACACCTTTTTCTACTCCTCACAAATGCCTCACAACCAATTCCAGACCAGTCAGCTACAAAACACCTACTTGTTTGATTTACTCTTTATCAATCAGACAGAGGAATAAACTCCAATGCACACACACAAATAGCGGACAAACACGCACACTCAAACACACGCACACACAGTGTGTGTCCTAATACAGAGCTTGTTTTTCTCCTCACTAAATATCCAACTGCAGAGCACAGAGCAGCAACCCACAGTATCTTTTTGGGGCATTTGCATTTCCCCCGCCTCTCTTGCTCCCTTACAGTGTTTCATTTCATTGATTCTTTCTTTACTTTACTTGCGCTCTTTTTTTGCTTTAATGCCATGACTGTTGTTCTAGTTCACATGACGATAAACATGTATGCCACTTGTATGAGTGTGTGTGTGTGTGTGTGTGTGTGTGTGTGTGTGTGCTGCACCACCTGCAGCAGTTCTCAACTGTCCACAGCTCAACAAAAACAACAACTTAGATGTAGGTCTCAAGCAGAACTATTATGCTCTGGTCACAAAGATTCACACAACACATGCAGTAGAAGTACACGTGTGTGTGTGTGTGTGTGTGTGTGTGTGTGTGTGTGTGTGTGTGTGTGTGTGTGTGTGTGTGTGTGTGTGTGGTTTCTCACCTTGTCCCAATGTGTGTGACTCCCCTTCCTCCACCCCAGTTGTCTCTGCTGCGCTGTCCTTCATGTAAATCCGCCTCCTTCATAGCAACACTCCACATCTCATTCCTCTGTGTGTGTGTGTGTGTGTGTGTGTGTGTGTGTGTGTGTGTGTGTGTTACGTGTATGTGCAGGTGTACCGGAGGCAGGCGTCAACCAGACTGGCAGTGTTGGAGGAGGCTGCGGAGGGAAGGACAGCTTCTTACCAGAGGGAGATCCTTCACCTGCAGAGGCTGCTCAAAGAAAGACAGGAGGCTGAGGAGAGACTGCTGCAGTCCAAACGGTAGGAGGGGAGTGGGGAGGGGAGAGAGAGAGAGAGAGAGGGAGAGAGAGAGGGAGAGGGAGAAAAGGTCGGGGGCGGGCGGGCGGAAAAAGGGAGGAGGACAGGGAGAGAATGTGTGAATGAAAGGAGGAGGAGAAAGAGAGAGGAGACGGTGTGTGTCGTGGGAGGGAGGGCAGAGACACCGAGAGGCAGCCGTAAGGTGAGCACCAAGGCAGAGCGTCACATCAACAAGACAATTACTGGCAAGAAACAGATGGAGGTGTCTAGACGAACAGATCGGTGTCAGCCTTTTTGTTAATCATCTCGTCTGTTTTCTTCCATTGTTTCCCTCAAAAAGAATAAGTCAGGCCGATTATCATCTGGTTTTGCTTATCATTGAGATAAAAATCACAGGGACAGTACAGGACAGACATGCATGACTTTGAGATAATTCAGCGGAAAGTGTTTCCATAGTTTGTCCAACAGAGAGCACTGACTCAAATGCCTTTTGCATTGATGTACATACCTTGGTCACAATACTTTAAAGCTACTACATATGTTGATTGTTGTGGTCTCATTGGACAAAAGCTGTAGTTTGTATGAGCACCAGAGTTACATTACATTACATTACATGTCATTTAGCTGACGCTTTTATCCAAAGCGACTTACAATAGTGCATTCCATCATGAGTACAAACTCAGAAAAACAACAATCTATAATCAATAAAGTGCAGTTTCTTCGCTAGAGTTAAATTTCGAAAATTACAAAGTGCTATAAATAAGAGACATCAAGTGCTACTAGAGTGCTAGTACAGTGCTACCTTCCAGAGTCCCCTTTGGAAAACCTCTTGTTTTACAGTCTGCTCCGCTCGGTCCTGGTCCTCTGTGCCTCTGTTTAAATAAGCAGCTGTTTGCAAACCCATTCACCAAATCAACTGCACATAGTGATAATATGCCAATAATTTGCTTGTTGCACAAAAATCAGTTGAAGAAGCCCGCAGCTACACAAATCTGTAAGATGTGTCATTGCAGCCGCACTGAGAAATACGCTGCTCAAAATATCCGCCAACCGATCCATTTTAGAAGTCGACGTCCTTGATTTCGGGGCTTCACATACCAACTACGATGCGTGTTAGCTGAATTGCCGTGATCTCAGAATGAACAATTTAACAACAACCTCCTCGAGGTGAATCCCTCCACTGGAATCCTTCAGCAACACATGTAGTAAATAGGGAAGTATGTGAACTCAGGGCGCAGCAGGTTGTCTATGCGAGCGTGTGGTTAAAGTATATCTCCGACATTAAGGGACAACATTTTTGTTTGTCGGGTTTTTCGTTCCAGTTTTGAAAAAAATGTTTTATCTTAACTATCATTATTTATATTTACCTTGACCGACAGAGTCTCTTTTGCTACTGTGTATCTATGTATTCTCCAGGTTTTCTATATACAATATAATATATAGATGCAGACGCCGACATCCCTGTAAACCACTGCACGCGGCGGCTCACGCAGCTCTTCTAAAATTCTCTCTGCACACTAAATCATTTAACCCCCTGAGGACCGTCTGTTACTACCAGCCCTCCGATCCCCACTGGGTGAGATCATTTACAGATGCCAGCTGGCTGGGGGTGAAACAAGCCTACCTGAATTTTCTTCAGAAAATCCTGGTAAAAAAGATTTTTACCAGGATTTGCATATTGCCTGAAGCATTTTATTTTAGAATTACACAGAAATACCTAGGACTATGACAAACAGCATAGAGTGGTGTAATTTAAGTACAAACTTAAGTATGTGTTTCATATTGTAAGTATTATGTAAATCTATACTGTGTGTTTCTTGTGTACATATACATTCTTGACTTTATTTGAAATATTTACTGCTAGGATTTCAGAAGAGAAGAAGAGAATAGCAATCTTGTAAACAAAGGCTGTTTGTAAATGATAATTGTAGTCCATTAAGCTAATTGAATTGTCTTGGTGGGGGAAGTACTGTAATAACCAAAAGAACTGAAACAACAGGCGAAGTCACAGGGTGGTTATATGGACAAAAGTGGCCAATCATCTGAGTTGGGTCTGATTCTCAGGAAGAAATTTTTACGATATTCTTACTGCTACAGTGTGACAGCCGTGAGAAACTCTCCCGGTACTTTGTTGCTCCTGAAACAATCTCCCACTTCCCCTTCATTCCCTCATTGATGTGTCTGTTTTTAGCTCTGTCCCTGGGCCTGCTGCCCGCTGCTATCAAATGAAAGCTAGCTAATCAGATTGTGAGAAGATCCTGTCCTGCTCGGCCCTGAGGGCATCGTAATGACAAATCTCACACACACACACACACACATGCACACGTGCACACACACACTACCAAACATATCCCTCACAGGATTTACGTCATCGCAAACCGCTGTCCTGCTGGCCTTGTGAAACTGCATTCACCAGCAGACTCACCAAACATGCGCTCTGTACCCAGGATGCTGTGAGTCATCGACTACCAGCCCCAGCAGGAAAGTGAAACTATCAGTGTACATAGCGTCGTGGAGTAACCAGCTGTCCCCTGTTCTCAGCGAGAGCATGAGGAGTTCAGCCGGGTAGAGATCCACTCAGCTGAAGTCAAAGTGCTCACCTCCTCTTTTCTCTCTGATGCCCTGTTTGGTATTCTTCCTGTGCTACAGCAGCAGGTTGCGATTATTCCCTGCCTGCTTCTGTTCTGTTGAGAGGGAGTGGGAGAGTGAGGCAGCACTGCCTGAGACTTCCAGGATCACTCCCCCCCCCTAAAAGCAGTCCTGTCTCCCCACGTCCAGCCACAAACACGTAGAACGCCACATATGAGCAAAGACGGACCAGGACGAAGGTCGCTGAAGTCTCTCGTGGATTTTTGCATTTTGACAAATAGTTCTGCTTTCATTACATTTCTTTCACCTGATAATATAATTCCTTCACACTACATTTAGATTGTTTTGGGGAGGGAATGAGGACACAATAAATTGGTTGAAATTGGTTGATGATTTAAGAATGCAATGAGAATGGATTTGTCGAGAGTTAAGTATGTATGTTTTTGTAGTTTTTGTGTACAATATGTGTAGATTGCATTCCAGGGTACAGAACTGGACTATTAAATGCAGGGTACGCTTGTGTTTACTTGGATATTGTGTCAGCTTGGTGAAACACTCTTTCAGTTGTAGCTCAGACTTAAATTCAGCCTTCCTCCTTTCAAGTGGGGTCGGCGCTTGTGGCCGCTGCAGACTTAATTCTCCTGTAAACAAGCGGAGTAAATCGCTGACTTTTTATGTTAATGGGACACACACTTGGAACCTCATGCATCATTAATGCAAAAGCCCATGAATGCAGATAAACCCAGTTTAGTAGTATTTCATTATCCCTTGGTTTCCCATCAGGTTCAAGAGGGGTTCTGTGTCCAGAGGACCAGAGCAATCACTCTCTTTCCCCCTTTTGTTACTTGTTCCTTACTTCCTGTGACAAAGTATTTTATAACTCGTGCTTCCTCGTAATGGCTCAGCGGTTTTAAGAAAACATCTTTTAAAAAGTACTCCAAGGAAGCATTGAATTGACATTGACGGCCGGTGATTCTACACACTTTACACAAGGAGCTCCCGCTTTCTTCTTTTGTACCCGTGACTCTCCAGCTTCTCTTTGGAAGCACGTCGTAGGAGTAGCACTCCTCTCACATATATAATCCATAATGCGTTTATAGAGCTGCAACCAGCACCGAGATACCATTTCTCACTTCGACTGAAATAACCCACAGTGTGACCTGTTGCTTATAATGTTCCACTATAATATAGCTTGCAATACAATTACAAAATGTGTTTTTCTTCTTCATAAAACAGCAGTCATAAGGAGAATAAATCCACGACCTCTTTTATAAAAAAGAAAAAAGATGTCCGAGTATCACCCAAAGCATGCTGGACGGCACATTGAAAACTCTCCTAAAATATGGATCTGAGAATAGTGATAATATAAATCCTTATATTCTGTAGATATTCTTCATTGCATTACTCTTCATTTCTATTAAAGTTCAGGTTAGCGAGGTCAGTATAACACAGCTATGCAGCTGTTGTGTCTATGAAATGTCCAGTTCTCAAGGGAAGTTAGTCACACGCCTGCGCACTTCAACACCACAACTGTTTATCAGTATATTGACATTCTGGAAGCAGACTGGTCGTTGCACGTTCCAGTCTTGTGAGAAAAGATGAGAACACGGGATTCTCCTCCTCTTGACAGGACAGAGCGAATCAGATGTTAGGACGAGGCGAGACGAACCTGTGACGATAAACTGTGTATGAAAGGCCCCACTTCCGTGGTGGGGCAGTTGTTCTTTGCCCAACCTGCGTGTTGCTGTACCACTCACTGCTTTTGCAATTGCAGCGCTTGCTACTTTACTTGTGATCATTTAGTAAATAAATATAGAGAACGAGAGAAGTTGTTGAACTGAGTTCTTCCAGGCATCCAATAATTGACACACGCTATCAATAGCCAGATTGAATTTAGAAAAGCTGGTGACGTGTGAATGTTACAATTGACCATTGCAGTATCTCTCTGGTTCGAGGGCTATTCAATTCTCCGTGTGTATTTGCGAAATTACACTTCTTTTGCGGTTCGGGAACAGAAGGACAAAGACTTTTTATTGAAGTGATAATTAAGGACGGGTTGTCTCGCGCTCATGTCTCATGTGGCTCCCTGTTTCTGCTCCCAGCCAGACTTATAAACCCCGCTGCTCAGATAACATTGAATAATGTGCTTGTCTGAGCTGACAGGCCGAGGATGTGGAAGGGGGAGTTCTGTTGCAGAGCGATAGACCGAATCCTAAGATGGCTGCAGCTTCCTGAAGCTATAATTGTAATGGAGACGTACTGAGGTAGAAGAGCTGCTGCTGAGCCTTTTGGGTCCGATTGCAGCTGTGCAACCTACTGGTCACCACGGCAAAACACACTCACACACGACAGACACACTCCTGTTTAATTTTCCACCTCCGAGATTTATCTTTTTATTTTGTCTGAGCAGCTGCAAAAGAAGCAATGCAGAGTGTGGTTGCCATGGGTAACACACACACACACACACACACACACACACACACACACACACACACACACACACACACACACATCTCTCTCTCTCTATATATATATATATATATATATATATATATATATATATATATATATATATATGCATGCTTTTTGGGCTAGAGGTAATTAGCAGATGATGGAGTAAAGCGTTTTTAGTCCCTCAAAGAAACATCATTAATTATTGTAGAAGAATGAGAGCTTTTTTTTCTCCTTTTTTCCCCACATAGTTGAGTCAATGCGCTCCAGATACAGCTGGCTCTCAGAGTGACTCGATGATTTTAGATTTAGTCGAAAATACTGTATGTCAAACCCCCTCTACAACCAATCTTGTGAGTTTTTAAGGAAACAGGTCCCACACCTAAACAACTAACTATATAGTTTCACTTGTCTCCAAAATGATCCCTTCGACCATTATAAACTATTCATATGAGCCTTTCCTGACCTGCCACTGAAACCACTCTAATAGGTTAGAAAACAAACTTTGTCATCCTGTAAAAACTTTAGAGACCCGGTTCAAGCAGTCATTTTACATTCTGAACAAAGATATGTCTTATTACCTCGTGACGTACTAGTGGGACCCCCTAGAAAACGAAATGATACATTTCAAAGGGTTTATCCCGATACAATTCATTCATATTTAAATACACTTGTAACTTTCCCATTACACTTTCACACACACTCACAGTACACTTGTTTATAGCACTGCCATCTGTTTGTCTGTGCACTTTATTTTATATTCTATTGTAAATTAAATATGTTTCTGTTTATTGCACTGTGTTGATTGTTGTTGATTGAAACATACCTGGAAATAAATGGCTCTGGTTCTGATTTGATACAATCTTAGTTCAGCGTGTTCGCATGTGAACATTTTCTCTGAACACAAAGTGCAGCTGAGGCTTGAAATACTATTTATAATACTGTGTTGCCCACAGACTCACAAATTGATGATGGCGTTGGATGAAACGTTAGGGGATCACCAAAATGATCTTGATTCATGCTAAGAGGGACATGAATGTCTGCACCAAATTGTATGTCAATCCATCCAACAGTCAATGCGCATCACTTCGCTCTGTTACAAGCAGACGAGCCGGGCGGTGTGTTTACTCTGAGCCGCGTGCTTGGAAATGAATTAATATAATAAGTGTCTGATTAAATTGTTTTTTTCCAACAGTTTTTTAAGGTTGTTTCTTTTAAGGACAGCCTCACAGAGCTGCTGGCGTGGCTGTAGACTATTAGTGTTGTCTTATGTTTCACTGCTTTAAGACAGAAAAACAACAACAAAAGCGTATCCCCAATCATATGTGTGTGTTTTTACTGTGTACCTGTTGAATCCAGCTAAATGTGTCCATTACTCTAAAGTAATAACACGTGTTTAATCTTAATTTTGCCCTCTTCTAGCTTTGAGCCAGAAGTTGGTGGTGCAGTGTTTCATGCTCTTCCAACCAACTGGCCAGCAAACGCAGACAAGTCGTCGCTTCCTTTGAAGACGAGGCTCTTCCGCCTGTCACTTCCTTTCAAATGCACATGAACAATATTTGAGTTGTACAGTTATGCTGATGTTCCCTCCGCTGTAATAAGAGACGAACTGAGTCCAGACACGGCAGCGGATTGCCTCAGTTGCTGACGCGTCAACGGCATGTGAAGAAAGAGCTTTAATCCATCAGCCATTATAATAATAGCAGCACACACAGATAATTGCAGTGCTGTCTCCATGGAGCTGGTATGCCATTATCACTCCTTTTGTCTCTGCGTGTGAATAGCAGACCGTTGATTGGTGAAACCAACACGCGTACATACAATGAGAAGATCATGGCCGACATTGTTAATGAACTGAAATGTCAACACTAACGTGGAATATCACTATTTTTCACTTTAAATGTTGTCAGGAAACACACACATAGAACACAAGTCCAATCTTGACCGTGATAAATAATCTCAGCTCACAGTGATTTAGCTTGCTTTTCCTGAAGCTTTACGACGAATATATTAATTGGATTCAGTCACAGCTTTTATTCCAAATGAGTTTTGATTGGTGATGTGTTGAATGGACACATTTCTGGACCTTGAAGTCGTTCAGCATTACTGTCATGGCTGTTGTTTATGTTCCTGTCACTGTGCTCGGTTTGGAAATACATCAGCAGAGTCTTATCAAGAATGTGGCAAAAGCTCAAACTCTGGAACGGGGATTATGTGTCGTGGCCGGTATAGTGAAGGTGAAGGCCTTGCACTTTGAACCTATAGCAGCTGGTGGACATAGTACTTAGACTATCGTATGCAAAAGTAGAGGACAAAAGAAGTGCAACAACAGTCGAATGAAGGATCATTGTTTATTGTTAACAGATGATATGTGATGATGAAGTCTCAGAATCTTTGGCGCTTGGACTCTACAGGGAGATTTGTAATTGAGGGCAACAAGATCAGCAACAAGATAAATCCCCCCGTGGAGTCCAGACCTGGTGGTGAGGATGATGATGATGAGGCTGATTAGAATGATGAGTTGATGAAGCTGATGGATCTGTGAAGACTGGGCGGAGGTGGAGGGGTGTAACAGCAACATGAATGAACTGCAGGTAGAGAGACAGTCATATTTAAAGAGACAGCAGCCAGATGACCAGCTAACGACGTCATTGTTTCGTGGTGCTTATTGGTCAGAGGAGACCAGCTAATCTACACAGCTGGTGTCGGGATTGACGGCCTGAACAATGAGAGCAAGTGAATAATGAGTGAGCGTGCGTTGGCAGATGTATGAGAAATAAATGACGGGCTTGCAAGAGTACGGTGTTCCGACTGAACTTGCGCTATAGCTTCATCTGTCTGACGGGGTCTCAATAAAACCAAAACATGACTCAGAACAGAAGTATTACTTTATAGTACGACTACTGTAATGGTGTCAAGTAAAGTGTTCCTTTTTCTAAAATGGGCATTATCAAGAGTTAAGAGAATTGAGAATATAACAAAAAGGTTTTGCTGGGGTCATAATTATGGTGAGGTATGGCCTATTTAAACACAGTCAAGTTGTTAAATTACTTTTAAAAAGGGTCTGTTGAAACGACAATCTTAAGGCCACATTTAATGGAAACGCAACACAGATTGTATTGTATTTTTCTCACCGCAAGCCATTTTAAATCCACGGTGATGCGAACTCAAAAGTCATTACAGCGCTCATTGCGCTGATTATGCTGAAATAGCCTCGTCCCTCTTAATGTTAAGAAACTGATCATGAGGAAAACAAAGAGAAGAAAAAAATGTTTGACGCTTACAAGTACCGCTCTGACAGTTATTCCCTTATGATCTGAATGCGGTGTAACACCCTTGCAGAGCCCATTGATTGCTTCTTTATTTAGAAACGCTTAATTTGTTCCTGCATTGTGCCAGTTCATCTGGTAGCTCAAGGATCCTTACTAACGCGAGGGTGAATGTTGTGGCCAGTCGAATGTAAAACCACAATGTTGTAATCTATAAATCCTAATTGAAACAAGTCATTCTGGACACAATTTAATGTGTTTTTGTGTCGTGAGAGATGTATGAGGTTTAATCCAATCCTAAACGGGGTTTGTTTTACCAGGTTTCAATACAGTTTTTTTTTTTTAGCATGTCATGGACACTAAAGTGAGGTGAAAACCCCAGATTATCAGAAGGAAATCAAAGGAACTGGTGTGACATTTCAGTCTGATCTGGTTGCAATTTGTTGATTTATATCCCTGACAGCAACACACAGGTAGAGATATGAAAAAAGAGCATCTCCTCCCAACTTAGCTGGTGTGTAAACTGCGAGGCGTCTTGTGCAGCATCAAGCGTTGGCAGTGCCTGCTCTAAGTAGAGTGCCACAGATGAACGATGCTTGAACACAAGTGGTTATCTGTGACATCTTCACAAATGTCACTCGGGTCTTCTGATCTTCATATTTGACTCCTTTCAGTTTCCCACCATCACACTTCGGATGCAGAACTGACGCTTCTTTAAGTGTCTCCGGCACGCATGGATAAATGCAGGCGTAGAAACCCTGGGGTGCACAACCCTTTCCAATCTGGCCGTTAGTTTGATTGGTAGTACTTGCAGTACTTTAACAACTTTGACATGACAGGAATACATTTGATTTAGTCTCCTTCAATCTTACTGCACACGCCCAACTCTTCATTTTATATTCCCACGACTGTGAAATGTAACCAAAGCAACTACAGCCACGATTGTGCTCCATCACATTCTGATGCCCATTGCTGATATGAGCCTTTCTCTCTTTCATTTAAAATTATACAATGCTCCAGGCACTACTTAAGAAATAATTGGGAGAGGAGATGACGCATGCAGCGGTGTTCCCAGGAGCTCAGTGTTTTTGATAAAGAGGAGTGAGGACTAGGCAGTCCTGCAGCCGCAGTGATGTATGAATGAGGTCCATGACGACATCAAGGCTGCATGCCACCTGTTATTCAACCCAAGAGCACCTTTCATTTGGGTTTAGCTACGTTTGTCAGCCTACACGTTATTAGTGTTTTTTTCTTTCTCTCTTTGCGTAATTGTTCAATTTAATTCTCAGAACTTTCTTCTGTTTTTTATTTCTTTTTATTTCCTTTACATCAGCCTATCAGCTTGCGCATGACTAACTGACCTCCTTGTTTTCTCTCATGCCTCTGCTCCTCCAGGGAATTAGAGGAAGACTTGGAGGTGGTGTGGCAGGCAGCAACCAGGGAGAACCAACAGATGAGAGAGACTCTTCAGGACTCAACGCTCAGTGCGGAGCTCCACGGCAGCGCCGCTCCTGGCCGGCCTTCCCGGGCTCCAGAAGAGGCCACCGCAGCCACCCGGCATCAAACACACAGCTCCGGGCCTCTCGTCTTCACCTCTCAGCAGAGCCCCGGGCTCCAGAGAAGGTCCATATTTAAATCGGACTCAGACCACCAAAACAACCCCTTGGACGAGAGGCATAAGCATGGGCTGGATTTCTATTGTTAAGATTCTTGAAGCCATAAAACCATAGGTGTGTTCACTCATAATGGCAAGATAGACTGTGGAGATGAAAACTTAAAACTTGCACCGTCCTCTGTAACAAACTCATAACTGTATTGAACTACTTTGTAAGCACATTTCTCTGGTAGAAGCCAGGATATACAGTGAAGGGGAGGCAATAGTAGTCTGGGTAAGGTCACTTCAAGCTTGATTGTCCTGCAAGGAAACTTGGTTTGGACACAAGGATTGCAGTGAAAGATAAAAGCATTACGAAGCAGTTTTGACAGTGTGGCCAAATATGCCTGACATCCGGCTGGGTAGTCAGAAAGCCAAGATTTATAATCTTTATACAGATTTTGTATCTGTTTGTATTTTTTAATTTGTCTCAGGGTTTTCTAGACCATGCCAACTAGTATAATAGATGAACAAGTACACCCAATATTGGAGAAAGTTGCATTATTTAGCTTGATTAGGGTTATCGTGTCCTAAAGAACTTATCCAATGTTGCCACCTGCTGGGCACACATGACAATATGTCACGGTGATGCAATGTTACATGGTACAGACCAGGCAGACATGGAAAAGCTACAGGGAAAGTAGGATATTCAAAATGATCTAAAAGACATTGAGTAATTTTTTTTTCTTTTCTGGAGAAAATACTGTATTTCAGACCACATCCTGAAAAGGTGTGTTTATGCACAAAGAAATGCACTTATAATTATACCTGCTTGGCTCTCGTGTCACATTATTATTATTACTATTATTATTACCTTTTCAAACCATCAGATTATATTTTGGGGCATGATTTAGATGAATTTGTAAACGAATGATTTTGACTTGCAATTAAATCTGCTTTAGACACCGTAGAAGTGACTCCAAGTGATATTTCTCGGGATAGTGTGTTTTAGGATAATTCTTTTTCCCACTTCAAAACAGTAGCGAACCCAGTGGACATTGTTGGGAGTACAGACATCACACTAACTGTCATGACATGACATAACATCACCTGTCACCACCACAGCCCTGCTGCATGAGACTGATACCACAAGGCAGAGTGCTGTCTGAATAGAGACGTACCACAAATCCCTGCTGACGATCTCAGACCAGCATGACGGCGGTGCAGTGGCTCAGACGCGTATGATGGCTGTAAAGGGATGAGGGACACGTCTAATACCTGGTGTACTGGGAGAACGGGCAGCCTGTCAACAAATCAAAACAGCCCAAATATGGCATTGAGCCTCTCAGCCACAGTGTCATCCGCAGTAAACGTTATACATGTGTTTTAATAAACAACAACAAATAACATCATAGTGACTGCCGACCATACATATACAGTACATATGAATGTATGCATTTAAGTATGTTGAGTTTCTGGCCCCGACAAAAGCAGTGTTATGTACCAGAGAGACTAGGGACAAGGACAACAAATCAGGACAAATGAAAGGTAAAGAATAGATAGGACTGTTATGTACACAGTAGTAGTGAACAAAATAGGTGTGAATACAAATATGAAATCAATATAAACAAAAAAACACCAATTATCAACAATAAAATAAAAAGGAAAACATTAATGTAAAAGTAAAATGTTCTTTAAGTTGTAAATGAAACAACGGGATGAATATTTACAGTACATACATACATACATACATACATCTATTTACTGTACTGACAGTGACAGGTGATATGTACATTTAAAAAAAGAAGAAACTGTTTTGGAGTCTGGTGTTCTGCAGCGCCACCCACAGGGGAGAAGCTGAAACAGGTGAAGGATCTGCAGTGATGTTTCCTGCCCATTTCCTGTACATCTTGAACAGAGGGCAGGCTGGCACCAATTACTTTCTCTGCAGTCCTTTCGCTTCCTGTCTTGTTTAGCGGTTGATCCAAACCACACAGCGATGTATGTGCAGAGAACAGACTGGATCAATACAGGGTCGAAGTGTATCGGCAGTCCTTAAGCTGGCACAGGAAGTACATCCTCTGCAGGGCGTTTTTCCTGATGGTGTCTATGTTGGAAATCCACTCGAGGTCCCCAGAGATGGCGGATTCCAGAAACGTCCACAGTAGACCGTAATGGTGGATTTCCACTTAGTATATTGTGTCAATGCTGAAGTGCTTGTACTTTTGCTCTGAACTCCGTTGAACTTCACTGTGTTGCGTACATGCCCATATATATCTTTTGTGATGTTGCAAAAGAAGAATTCACCTCTTGCCTGCGCGCAAAGATAAATGTGACTGTTCTGTACGCCCAAGGCCGTTGTTTGAAGCAAAATGTGTGTAACTTTGGCCATTGGCCCCCACCCTTGCGCTCTTTCTGTATAAAGAGAGTGCGTTCCCTGTACACTTTGTTCATCCTCCCTCAGACTGCTCGCATTCTGTCTGATGATTGAAGCTTTTCTGCACAAAGAATAAATACTCCGAAGACAACCTCTGTTTTTCAATATTCTTTATTTCAGCACTAAAAGACTCACTGAAAGCGGCTAGAAGATGTTCCACCACAACACACAGTTTTAAGAGCGTTCAGCTCCAGGTTGAGGATCAGCTGATCAACCTTCTGTCTAGAGAACACAAAGAGCTCAGTTGTACATACAATAAACCCAGCAGCCGAACAGATTTATGTGTCAAAGGCAGATTTTTGGTCATTTTGTAACTTTGGCGCACCATTGGCGGAATGGAGTGGGATTATAATAAGTAATTATTATACATTGTAGCTGAGTGTGTTAGAGGCTGTTAAAAATCATGGCCTTTTACATTCACTATACTCTCATCTTCTTTAAACACGACCCACTGACAGTTTGGGAATATTCGAGAGTTTTCCTCAGTGGAGAACATGTAATGTCTGGGACCTGCAAATCTATAATTAAATGAGAGCAGCAGGTCAAATATACTTCCAAGAGCAGATTACTGAATTAGTTGAATTCACTTTTGTCACCATGTTTTCCGTGCATAATGTTTCATTTTATTTGTCATCAAAATAATCCATACAATGACTTTCTGCAGCTAAATACCACTGAAGGGACATAAATCCCTGTTGCCGTGTCTAAGGTGTATAGAGCAAACATGTAAGTCACTTTGGATAAAAGAGTCAGCTAAATGAAATGTAATGTAAATAAGGCACACCCTTTTATAAGCCGCATCTACTAAATTTAAAGAAAAAGTCGTATTTAATCATAAATAAGCCGCGGCAGTTTATATTTAAGCAATAAGGTACGAGAGGCAGTACTGTGTCGTGCAATAATGTACTGTTCAAGGGAGTTGTTAGGCCCGACGCGCAGCGGATCGACCCGTATTATAAAGTTTCTTAATTTATATGTTGTCTAAATGTTTTTTTTAGCTGTTTTGCACTTTATTATTACAATTCACTTTATGTTGGACAGGAGAGAAACACACTTTCAAATCTTCTGTATGTTTAGATAAATGGAAGATTTGACATTAAAGCTAACTTTGACTTCTTGACTTTGATAAGCTGCTACTTGCTGCTTCCTAAGTCCCTACATGTACTATTTGTTATGAACATCCATTAAACATACGTGAACATCAATGTACCAACATACATTTATAACAAATGCCACACTAGCTGCTGCAGCTAACAAGACCTTTTATTTTCGTGCTGAATTTTCAGCACAAGCTAGCTCGTTAGCTCGCTAGCCCGTTAGCTCGCTAGCTCGTTAGCTCGTTAGCTCGCTAGCTCGCTAGCTCGTTGCCCGCGCTGTGGAGGTGGTGTGAGAGGCAGGGGTTTCGCGCCTCCTCGGGTGAGTGGTGGCATCGTCGGTGGGTGCCAGTGGAGAGCCAAGTGGGGTGGCTGGGTGAGAGGCACCGTGGGGCGGGGGAGGAATATTTCACGTGAATTTTGTACTGTATGTCTCTGCAACTTCTGCTAAATTTAGAATCCGAAAAATCCACAAATCAGCCGCACCGATATTGAAGCTGCACGGGTCAAAGTTGAGAAAGATAAAAGTACCAGTTTATAACCCGCATTTTACGTTATTCCTATCTAATCCTGAACCAGACCAACCAGAGATTGGAGATTTAGGGGAAGCCTCACTAATTCATTTTAAATGGGCCCCAAAAGGGTCTGGTTTGGGGACCTTAGAATTTTTACATTACATTTCATTTAGCTGACGCTTTTATCCAAAGCGACTTACAATAAGTGCAATTCCACCATGAGTACAAACTCAGAACAACAAGAATCAAGAAAGTACAATTTCTTCAATAAAGTTAAACTACAAAGTGCTATCAGTAGGTGCCATCTAAGTGATTTCTTCTCAGCTCTTTGCCGATGATGGGGTGCTAATGGGTTCTTCAGACTGGGACCTTCAGTATGCGCTGGGATTACATTTTTGCCTCTTTAGTCATTATTTTGTCACATAAATGGGATCCTGGTAACATCCACCAATATAAATGTACCCTCGCTGAGACCCAAATCTGCCAGGCAGAGTAAATAACTTCTTGAACTTAAATTCTGCATAAATGCATCTGAGAATGTAGAGATAACATAGAACCTCTAGGCTCGTTCGAGATGAGCCAGTTCTGCGCAGAAGCGATCGGCGGCGATCGGCGCACAATGCATGCTGGTTATATTTGTGTCCGACTTGCTCCCGACTTGCTCTGACGTCATGCACACGTGGTCAACGACACTCTCACGAGATCAAGTCGCCGTCGATTTCAGAGTCAGCCGCCGCAGTTGCTCTCCAACGACTGCGTGGCCCAGTGCATGATGGGAAACGCCTGGCTGTCGCCACATCAGAGAGCTGATTGGCTCTTAGATCTGACAGCAAACACCACGTGTTGTAGAAAATCCTTATTTTATGTGTAGTTGTAATACTTAACGCTGGATTGTTGACTATTAGTCTCACGTTTGATCTAAAAACATTTCTTGTGTGGTTGTTAATAGAAAATCGTATTTATACAACACACATCAAAACTACTAGTAATGTATTTCACAGGCAGACATAAAAAGAACAAAGGATGCAGCTACACACACATTTCTACATAAATATATATTTACAAACACATATGAATAAATCCAATCGTGATCTGTAAACTACAAGTAGACAAAAATTCAGAACTAACAGGAAGTCATTTTTTCTGTGACTTCCTGTGTATACTTTGAAGGCAGCCTAAAACTGTCCGACTTGATCACAGTTTATTGACAACGCCTCCTGCTGCGGCCGCCTGCTCTCAGGTCAGGTCATTGATCCTTCCTGCTCTTTCAACTCTCTTGTCATTTCGGACCCAGCCACTCCCACCTGCCCTATATGCTACAGCATCTGCTAAATACACCCATTTTCTGCCAATTCCTGACTGCTCCACCCACTTACTCACCTGCTTTCCATTTCCCTGATGAGCTCAGTAGTACATACACCGGCCCACTTTCACAAATCCACTGCCAGGTTGTCTTTTGCGTTCAGCATTCCTTGTCTGATCCTGCCTGCCTGCATCCCTGCCTGCCTGCATCCCTGCCTGCCTGCAACCGTGATTAGTCTGCCTTCTTTATCTGTTTGCCTTGTTTTGATCTCAGCCTGTTTACTCAATTTAAGATTTTGGACTTTACTCAACTTTGCTGTGTCTATGCTTGTGGGGGTTTCCATTGCTCCAGCTTCACATTCACAACTGGACTGGGTTTTCCATAGAGTTTATTTTGTGGTTGGTGTCGAGGGTTGTTATCATCTGCACCATTATTTGGCTTTTTATGTTGAGCAGTTTTAATGGACTTTCAGTGTAACCCTAACCACTCTCACTACTCATGCCTAAACCTAACGAAGTACAAACAGAGATAAAGTAGTGAGGGTCATGCTTTTACCATTGCAGGATTCATAATTTAGCTACCAGGCTTAAGTCATGACATGCAAAGCTCAAAGCTTGCATCTGATCAACATTTAACCCCTCCCAAATTTTACAGTTTAACCATTCAAATCACTGAAATGGCAATGGGAGGGATTAAACCTTTAAAGTTGAACCCTACACCAGAAGACGGGCGACACAAGAAACTAAACGGAATAAAATAATGTGAATGATATTATGTTAAGTAAGCCAATGTAACATCACAAATATTCATGAGGTGCTTGATATGTGGGAGGAGTTCAACATTCTGCCTTCATATGTTTCCTTGAACACAATAAAATTACATTTTCAAATATGGCTTTTGTTAACCCCTCAAGCTGAACTCTTTTGCCTACATTTAGTGAGTATTTGCTTTTGCTCCTTTTGCTCCATAGTGATCACGTCTTTCTCCGGACAGAAAAGAAAAATGATTCTTGGTGACCCTTCATCTACAAACCCAGTGACGCCACCCCAGCTCTCAGTAAGTTACTGACTCCTCGTTAGCTGAGGGCAGTGTATCTGGATTATTCAGTTACCTGTATATTACCCAGCTGTTTGCATTCCTACTTCTCCTGTCTGCTTCCTATCTGTCTCCTCCAGCTGCTCACACATGCAGCACAGACTTATCTTTAAGAGGTATAACTGTTCAGAAAAAACCCGTAATCGAACAACTGCAACGCAAGTTATGGTACAGCATACTGATGACGTGAAACTTCATAAAGTTAAGAATAAAAGTTGGAAAGAAAGGTCATATTCACCATCATCTCCAGTCTTTGTCATTAGGCTAATCTGATTGACTGGTCATTGCTGGTTGACCACGTTGTCTCCTCGTGGTGGTCCGTGTAATCCTTGTCGTCTTCTTGGCCTGGACCTGTGGTTGTCCTATGGCCATGGTGCGGACAACCTGGACCAGTGTCAGTTGAGCCATGTGTAGTTGTTGTTTTGCCTCTTCTTTTTGGCCGCAGCTTGTTTCTCAGTGTGGTTGAGGTATCTGATGGTTTCTGTGAGGCGGGTTTCTTCGTAGCCGACGCAGCTCAACTTGACCGCTGCTGAGATGTGGGCCAGCAGGCCATCTAGGACGCATTGCTTAAGGTGGCACTCCCTGTGTCCTGGTTCTGTTTGCTGGCTCAGGTTTCTGCTCTTCAGGTGGAGGTGCATCTGGATGTTGTACTTGAGGAATCCATCCTGTACAGCGAGGGGCTAGAATGAATGAATATATATACTTTATTAATCCCCAATGGGAAATTTGGTGTTGAGTAGCAGCAATTTACAGACAAACAATGAGATCTAAAAACAGCAGGGATGAAAGATATACACACACACACACACACACACACACACACACACACACACACACACACACACACACACACACACACACACACACACACACACACACACACACACACACACACACACAGCTGGGATGAAAGAAAAAAAGAACAGAGTATTAATTTAGGAATTAACTTAAACAGTAGAAGTGTGAGGTGTGTATATAAACAAACAATAGGAGAATGCAAATTATGTAATGTGTAGATAAACATAAGCATGTACAGTGGTTAATCAGTCAACATGAACATGTACACTGAGTGATTAACCACTGAGTGCATCCTTTTACACATCTACTTCCCCTACATTCTGCTTCATCTTTCCACCTTTCCAAACACCCTTTGTGACTTTCTATGATTTCCAATTATTTATTTATTTATTTATTTAGTGTTCCTGTACTTTTTCTATTTGTCCTAAACTAAAAGATTCTTCTGCAGAAAAAAACACATTTATTAACCCATTCATGTAGATGTTGACAGCTGATTTCTCCGTCCTTATTCTTCATGACTGACATTGGGTTCTTCAGGTGGAGGTACCTGGTATTCCCATTCCTTTGACCCCTTTTTCATCAAAGAGGTCGATGTGCACTATTCCCTTTTAAACAGTCGTCACAGTGAGTTTCTAGGTGCAGTCGGAATCAAAGCCGTACTTGGACACATTTACCCTTCCGAACTCTTCTTCTACTCTATTGACCCAGAGTCCCTGTTCAGAAACAAATACTCTTTTTAAAATCAGCAAACATCAAAACGCAATGAAAATATCAGTGTGCACAATATTAAGAATACAATAGTTCTGGATCGATTTTCAAATTTTTAGCGACTCACCGAGTTTAAATGTTTTTTGTTATTGGGTCAAACGGCTCGTCAGGATTCCATTGGAGAGTATCAGGAGCCGCCCAGGACTGGTCCTCCTCGTCTCAATATCTTTTTTTGGGGGGTAGAAGCAGGAGGAATGCTCCTCCTGGTCGATCAAGTCACCGCCCGCTGTTGGCTCCTGACAATCTCTCATGCAATCCTGTTTGTGACTCCCCCAGTCACTCAATGCAAGCTTTGCACAATACCTGCTTGTAAACAAGTTCCCCCGTAAGGCGGGGCGTTTACCTCTGAACACGCCAACCTTTGATCTCTCTCTATAAACGTGACTTATGCAATGCAGAGTAAAATGTTGCTCCAGTGTGAGCTTCAGAGTCTGTATCAAGCAGCTGCAGAAAGTCATCCTTGTCCTTCACACAGAGGTATTGTTTCATTTTGCTACTTTGGCTCTGTTTGAATTTTGTTTTGGTTGTAGTCTTTGTATTTTAGTGTAATTGTACTCCTTTAGGTTTTGTTCATGTCACTTTATAAGATAGCACCAGATGTGTTTTTTTAGTTTAATTAAAGTTTAGTTTGTATTAATCTGTTTTCTTACATGCACTAAAGTTTGAAAATTGCCTGCCACAAAAGCTTGATTGTGTCCAGTCAGATGTCCGAGAGGACTACTCGATCTGTTTAAAGGGTTTTTCAAGCTTGAGGTCGTAAAAAGTCCTCTTTACAAATAGATGCTAGTTTGTATCAAGGGTTTGTTTTGCAGTCGGAGGAAAAAACGGGGTACAATACTGTTCCCTGTTGGTTTGATTGTCAGTGGTTTTGTGTTGGTTTAGAAGTTTGCGGTTTTAGGTCTACCATCCTCGTAATAAATGATTACACACAGTGATGTTACCCCTGATCAGAAGTATATTCCATAGGTGTGTTTTACCTGTGCGGTAACAAGGGTCACATGGACTCATTTGGTACACCCTCATTTAACTTTGACACAGAGTGAAGGAGGTGAGAGGCACATAGGATATATATAGTTCTACTTAAAATCTACAATGGTGACGCTGCATGTTTGTTTCCCTTGGTACAGGACAAAATGAAGAGAGAATATTCTCTAAAGAAGAACGGCGGTCAAGGAACCTCTTTTGTAAGTTTAGAACAAACAGCATAGAGCCCCGGCCTCTTCACATGTGGCTTTCACTGCCTGAGATCTTTTCCTCTTCTATTGTTTCTCCTGCATCCTGTGTTTTTGATGTAAATTTGTTTGATCCACTTTTTGAGACTCTTTAGCTAGAATATTGACAATAGGTGCTCTCTCTTTTGCTCTCTCACTCATACTTTCTCTTTGTTTACGACTCTTCAGCAGGAAAATAGTTTCCGACAAAGAAATGGATCTGTGGAAACCAGTCCAGAACATACTGATTTGGACAACAGAAGAAAATCCTACCCGACCCTTTTTGGAAAATACAGCCCGAGCCTTCAGACCCTCAAACCCTTCCGCTGCTCCTCATCTGAGTCAGTGTCATCAATGACACAATTTGTCTTGTTTTGATGCTCTTATATTTCATTTGATGGATACATGTGAGGTTACATGTTAACAGACAGATACTGTACATTGCATATATATGATGTTTCCACGTCTAGGTCCCACCCTCTGGACAATGCAGGTTTCCTGTCCTTTGCAACCTTTGTCTGGATGATCCCCACGATGTGGGCCATGTTCAGGAATAAGATGGACATGAGCTCTCTTAACCTGTCACCTTTGGATATAGCCGACACCAGCGGAGAAAGGTCTGACACTCCTGCTGATTTATGGACGCACTCACATTTCTCTACCGTCATTTGACGCAATTAAATACAGGACAGTATATTTATAGATATGACAAGCCTAGCTGCTGTTTTCAATCTGGAAAAGGACTTTTGAAAATGCTAGGAAATGATTAAGAGGTAACATATGTGTGTGTTTTAATGTTTTACCTGAGGAGCAATAAAGTAATATGGCCAATGTTGTGCACAGGCTCAACAGACTGTGGGAGGAAGAGGTGGCGAGGGTGGGCCTGGAGAGGGCCTCTGTGGGTCGAGTATTCCTTCGCTTTCAAAGAACCAGGCTGATTCTGTCCGTCATTGTTGGCATCCTTGCCATGGTGGCAGCGTTTTTGGGCCCGGTAAATACATTTTAAGCTGAATATCAGTACCGGAACCAGTGCTTCCTCTATTTCATACCAGATACAGGAGCCTTTTCTCAAGTTTCTCCTAATATGACATTCAGTGTAAATGTGGTGGAAGTATTCAGATCAACTGTAAAATACTTTAACATTGTAAAATACTCCACTCTAAAAGGACTGCATTCAAAACTTTACTTGGTTAAAATAAGCAGGTATAATCAGCTACATTTAAAGTATGAAGAGTAAAAGTTCTCATTATGCAGAAAAATGGCCAATATCCGAAAGGTATTGTTGATATAATTATTGGTTGTTTAGTATTTAATCCTCTTTTGTGTGTTCCAAACTTGTCTGTCCTCTCAGGCCGTTCTGGTCTATGAGATCCTGAACTACGCTGAGGAGCCGGAGCGGTCCACCGTTACCTACGGTGTCTGTCTGTCCTTCGCTTTGTTCGCCTCAGAGTTCGCCAAAGCCTTCCTGATTTCCTTGTTGTGGGCGTTGAACCTGCGCACTGCAGTCAGGCTGAAGGGAGCCTACTCTTCATTGGCCTTTCAGAAAGTCATCTCTCTGCGGCTGCACACCGGCATTTCAATGGGAGAGGTAAAGACTGAGTTCAATACATATAGTTCATGCTTATTTAATACAGGGTGCCTGCATTTCTCTAGCCTTTTAAAAACCAACCTATTTTTAGGCCCTTTCCTCGAAAATTGCATATCCAAACTAAGAAGGGTGTATCTCTGCAACCACTAGGGCTATTTGATATAATTTTGGTGTTATAATAAAAGGTGCACATGTGCGATTTTGTTCAGATGTGTAAATATCAGTCTATATGTTGCTGGTTAAGAGTAAATGAAGATGACACACAGAATTTTTTTTAAAGGTTTCAGGTCCACCTAGAAAAAAAATATTTTTTTGAAATGATGCAGCTGTAAGGTCCAACTCTAACCCAAATCATAGCACAATATGTGAACATTCTCTCTGCAAAGGTTGACTTTGATAAAGTGAAGGAATTGGTTTATAAAGGCTAGGAGAGTGATCTCGTACACCAGAATCACTTGGCCTGTCCTCTTACTCTTGGTGAACTGTTGAAAGTAGTGTAAAGAAATATCTTCAATATTCCTCATGTCCGTTTTTAAATTTGTAGTTTAAAGGAATAATTTGGTGAAATTGAAGTATTGTCTTTAATTTTTGGATGAGTCAGTTGAGAAGCTCAATACCAAAACGATGAGCTAAAAGATGCTGAAATGCAGAGTTGGATGATGACTCTCGGCGACCACTTTCACATGATAAGTGTGATGCATTGTCGTTATGAAATGCAAAAGTACGGATTGAAGCTGCTTCAACAAAACATAGCTGCTGCAATCTACTGCTCTGCTCCCATCTCAAACTATTCTGTTGTCGTCGTCCTTGTCATGTGACTAACTCTTGTAATCCGTAGCCAGGGGTTTGAATCCGAGAAAGATTAGCACAGCTCTGCTGAAGGTTTCAACTCTAAGCTTATTTTTGTGGTGAGGAGCAGGCTGAATGGCTAGATGATGGCATGTGGAACGGGACTGAGCTCCGTGTGACTGGAGGTGAGAGGCACATAGGACTCTAGCTCAGGGGGATGAGTGGTCGTCCCGTAGCCGCAAGGTACCCGGCTCGATCCCCAGTCCCCCCATAGCTCACATGTCGAAGTGTCCCTGAGCAAGACACCGAACCCCCAGCTGCTCCCTGGGCGCCCCTCAGGGCTGCCCACTGCTCCCTAACCAAGGATGGGTCAAATGCAGAGAAGAATTTCCCCAAGGGGATTAATAAAGTGCATGTTTCTTTTTTCTTCTTTCTTTTCTAAACCACCGGATGCGATGGGGAGGAGTGTCTCATCGATTCGTACTGAAATGACAGCAGATACCTGAACAGGTCTTTCAAGTTTGATTGTACATGTATGATGGCGAAATGGCCCATAGTCGTCTGATGGAGTAGGAGCCATAGAGACTGAGTGAGTGATTAAGAGCATAAAAAGACTGTCCTAATGTAGGTTAGGTAAGTTAGAGTAAAGCCCCAAATTTGACATGCAGTTAAAGTTATTTAATTTACAACTGTATGGCTATGAATACCATGTTTTTTTTAAATAAAGATGTATCTACATTTCCCTTTCTCTCCTACAATCAAAGCTCTCCCCAAGTTTTACAATACTTTACTCCAAGTAAATAATCAATATTAACGATTTGATATTCAAGGAGGGATTTGGTAATCCTTATGATGACGGCAACCATCCTGAGAAAAGTTCTCAAAAGGTTTAAGGTGTTGCAGTAAAGTATCCTTTTAACATTGTTGAGTGGTCTGTTTGCAAATTCATATTTGATGGATTTAAGATCATAACAGTTTTATCTGAATTTTTTGCTGGATAATAGTTATTAAGGCTTTCTATTGGTTCTTTTTTGTTTGTGTGGCACATTTTCCTGCTCAGATTAGAAGGAAAGATTACCCAATTTGCATGTTGTCTTTATCAGCATGTCCCCTTGAGGAATTTAATCTGCAGGTATATTTGAACAGAGCCCATAAAGTCACAAGGTCACAAGTTCACAAAAACCAGTGCAGATCATTAGTCTCAAAGGGAACTATTGGAAGTGACTGGATTGTTTTTAAGAGACAAACAGGCTGATCTGAGGCCAATTGTCGTCTGTCTGCCAGAGCAAACAAGTAACGGATCGGGCAAAATATGCATAAAATCAGCCAGCTATGGCTCACCAGTTACTAAGCAACAGTTACTGATGGAGCGCCTGTTTAGAAAATCATAATCGGCCCAAACTGCTTTTTAATGAACAATTCTTGATGATTGAAACTCCTAGTGGAGGTACGGCAGTTGCATTCAAAATAAAGTGTCTGTTGTGAACAATATTCAGAGTGAGCGACGCACACTGAAGTAATTACTAGCGTCAGTGCTTAGATGAAGGAGATGTTGAGGTGGATTTTCTAGCTGGGGGGAAAAAAAACTAGCGATAAAACCTTAAGTCTGTATGTATGCTGCTGAAAGTCACCTTCAAACATTTTAGTCGATATTATTGCGTGTTTAGGGTTCTTGCTCCAAAGGGATTCCATGTGAGCTGGAACGGGCAAGAAATAGAAACTTTTCCCCAAAACTGGACATGATGTGCATGAGCTTCCAAGAAATCTGACTTCAATTACCGTAAAAGTCGGGTTACAAGCCGCTACTACCTCCGGTCAGTGTCCCCGTTAGCTAGGGTGACCAGATTTGAGTTTGTGAAAAAGAGGACACTTCGTTCCGGGGGGGGGGGGGGCGGAGGAGGAGAGAGAGGAGGACACTTCGTCGCGGGGGGGGGTAGCAGCAGTAGTGTGTAGCATGCCGTGAACTTGCATTTACGTTGAGATCGGTCGACCAATGACAGTTCTCTCTACAGCCAGAGCTTGCGCAAGAAGGTGGAACGTGAGGGAGATACCATTTCCAAAACTTGTAAGGGGGTAATAACTATTTTCCCGAACGTAGCAAAATCCCGGACGTACCATTTCCAAAACTTGTAAGGGGGTAATAACTATTTTCCCGCACGTAGCAAAATCCCGGACGTTTTTGGAATCCCTGCCGGACGCTTTCTTTAGGTCTCGAAAAGAGGACATGTCCGGGAAAAAGAGGACGTCTGGTCACCCTACGTTAGCTCCCCGCTGTAGCCAGCTAGTGCTCCTGCTAGCACTCCTGCTAGCGCTAGCAGGCGCTAACCACCGAAGGTAGCGGGACCAGCCCTGGCTCGACACCCGACTCGGGCAGAGGGGACTCAGGCAGTAGCACCGGGGAGCTAGCTGCTGCTGCTACTGGCTAGCTACTGGCTGGCGCTGCTGCTAGCTTGCTACAGCGGGAACACCCACCGGAGGTAGAAGCAGCTTGTAACCCTACTTTTTTTTTCAACTCATATTTGCGACCAAAGATTCTGTGGCTCATTATTGAGACCAAGCTAAAAGAAATTATCAAAACCTTGTTGACTCACAAGTCAGCAAATGTTTTAGCCAATCATCTTAACTTGCAGGGTATGTCTACAGGAGTACCTGAAACGTACCCTGAAACTATAGGTGGCGCTTCAAATGCAATAGATGAGCGTGGCACAACCCACGTCAGATTATAAATCGGTACAAAACTCTCAGAATACGTTTCATGACTGGTAAACTAGGGTGACCAGATTTGAGTTTGTGAAAAAGAGGACACTTCGTTCCGGGTGGGGGGGGGGGGGGGTACCAGTAGTGTGTAGCATGCCGTGAACTTACATTTACGTTGAGATCAGTCGACCAATGACAGTTCTCTCTACAGTCAGAGCTTGCGCAAGAAGGTGGAACGTGAGGGAGATACCATTTCCAAAACTTGTAAGGGGGTAATAACTATTTTCCCCGACGTAGCAAAATCCCGGCCGTTTTTGGAATCCCTGCCGGACGCTTTTTTTAGGTCTCGAAAAGAGGACATGTCCGGGAAAAAGAGGACGTCTGGTCACCCTAGGTAAACCACGTGTGCAAAACCATTTTAAAATCACTCAATAGGGGCGGGACTAGTTCTTAACATGTGCATAGGAGAAATTTGGCCATGAATCAATGACAGTTTTTCCAAATATCACTAAACTTACTGGATATTTTGCATTTAAGCTGTTGAAACGGGGTTAAATGTCAAAACGTATGACTGGTTAGACTCTGTGAAATTATGAAAGGCTGCATACATGGTCATGATCATGAACTTTGAAGCCACACTGCCAGTTCCCTGGGTCCTGGACTGGCCCCTTGTGGGTATATGTGTTCTCGTTTCCTGCATAACCTTCTTTTCAATCATGCTTTACAAGGCCAAACTGTTTGTCATACACATCCTGTGGAATTCACTTGCTTGTCCATTAGTTAAAGTAATCTTGGCAAATGTAGATAACAGTCTTTCTCTCCTTCTCTCCGTCCAGATGATTGGTGTTTTGACCAACGAAGGCCACAAATTATTTGAAGCAGTATTGTTTGGGAGCTTTGTGCTGTCCAGCCCAGTACTCTTTATTGTGTGTATTGTCTATGCCTGCTACATTCTGGGCTACACCGCACTGATTGGGGTCAGCGTCTTCCTCATCTTCATCCCAGTACAGGTCTGTATGTTAGAAACCGCACAAATGGTTATTAATTGACATTTTCAAGAGCAGTGTAAAATGAATAGATTCAGATTTACTCGAGCCACATTACAATCAGAGCTTAAAAGGTACTGCAATAATCAAAGCTTACAAACAAAAATGCCTTTTTAAATGTAGTCGAATGTTAAGCCTTCTAACTAATTAAATTAGCCATCAATGTGGACAACACTAATGTATTTTTTATGTTTGTGCTTTCAGTTTGGCTTGGCCAGGCTCATCAACACGTTCAGAGGGAGAACCATATTGATGACAGACAGCCGTGTTCGCACAATGAATGAGATTCTCAACAGTGTCAAGCTTATCAAGATGTACGCCTGGGAAGATTTTTTTGGAAAGAATATTGCAGGTATGGAGTTAGGCAGACTGTCAAACATGTTTTTAATCTTTCTTGAATAACAACTATCATGCTCATCATTTATACAGCCCCTTCGTATACACACAAACCCAATCTTAAAAGTCATGTGTGCTACTTTCCACTTAGCAAAACAGCCACATTTAAGGGAACATTTTGTTTTTGATGGAAAAACCCCATAGCCATGCTGCCACAGCCTGAAGATGAGGCTGCCACTCCCTCCACCAGTCAATGCTCTTTTGGTGTCGGCCAATACATCATTAGAAGTAGAAGTTAAACAAAACTAAAACTGTTCCCCAAACATGTGATGCTTTCTCTCTTATAGGCTTTCGGAAAAATGAGGAGAAAGAACTGCAGAAGGTCAGTTACGTCCAGAACGCCAATACCAGCATCACCAGCATCACCCCCACCCTTGCCACCGTTCTCACCTTCATTGTACACACTTCGTTGAGCTTGAACCTCAAGATATCTGATGTGAGTACTGCAGCACAAACAGTAAAACTGTGATTCACGTGGTTGATAGAGATGGACTGAAAAATTTCAGTGTTTTGTAGCGTGAGCGTCATTCTTTGTTAACAGGCCTTCACCACCATCGCCATCTTCAACTCCTTGAGGTTCTGCTTGGCTCTTTTGCCCCTGTCTACAAAGGTCCTGGCTGAGGCTAATGTTTCACTAAAACGACTCAGGGTAATCTCCTCTCTTTGTCCTGTTCGGCTGCCAACGGTTTTCAGTATTCCTCTGATAGTACATAACGTCAGCTTGCTGTGACGTCATCCAGCCACACAAACTGCAAGGTTGTGCCTTCCAGTGGTGATATATAATCTGTAAATGTGGCCTCTCCCACCAAAGAACATGATATAGTTTTAATTTGTTTTATCTTTATTAATTTCAAACATCTTCTACAGAGATTTACCATGTACGTCAACACGGTGCCACACGGTGCCTTTTTTAATAGCGTCTAATATCTGCCAATATCTTCTCAAACATGAACATTTGTTTTAAGTCATTGTGTTTCCATTTTTGGTTGCTATTGGCGCAATTTTCTTCACATCATTGCCAGCTTTCTTTGTTTGCACTTAAAATCTCATTTTTATAAACATAAAAAAATATTGTTGTTTTTTCAGAAAATATTGCTGATCCAGAATCCAGAGCCCTACCTGATTCAGACAAACAACAGTGACTTAGCCATAGTGATGAAAAATGCCACACTTTCTTGGACCAAAGCAGCCAACCAGCTTGACTCTCAACCAATCTCAGCCAATGGGGGGACGGGACACACCGTGGAGGAGAGAGGCCAGAATGGGCCGACTGAAACCTTGCCAACCCTGAGAAACATCTCCTTCACACTGCCTAAGGTGTGTTCTACCACCGGTGAGAATAAATGAGGTGTTCTAGATTGGGTTAAAGGTTAACCTACACTCTCCGTGTTATCCCCTGCAGGGCAACCTGCTTGGCATCTGTGGGAACGTGGGGAGCGGAAAGACGTCACTGATTTCCAGCATTTTGGAACAGGTTCCTCCTTTTTTGTCTTGTTTAGTCTCTTTTACAATCACGTTTATGACGTCATGTTTGACGTTTTTACTGTTTTATTGTCCCCAATCTGTTCTACAGTTATGTAAAAATAATGTTTTGTTAAACTACATCTAACTGATGCCATGTTACATACAGATTTTCTCATGGTTCTCTGGTCATTTTTATATTTTAGATGCACCTTCTGCAGGGCTCCCTCACAGCTGATGGCACGTTTGCCTACGTTTCCCAGCAGGCCTGGATATTTCATGGGACTGTTCAAGAAAACATCATGATGGGGCAACCTTTTGATCAGTCAAAGTATATGATCACTTAATCTAAATGCATTATAAGTAACCACAGACTTTTGAATCTGGAAACAAAAGGAAGTATCGTTAACTGGATACCGTTTGGGATGTTAATGTTCTACCGCTGTTCCTCATTGCAGTTCCATGGACCACTACAGCAGGGCATGAATAGGTCTTTCTCCATGTATTAAATGTCATGGGAGATAACCTCAAAAGGAAAGTCCCACTTATCGTTTTGCAAGGTAGTCAAACAAGAGGTCATGTCTGTTATCTGGCAGGTTTATCATTAGGAAACCTCTCCAAGCAGCTAGAGACAGCAAGAAGGGAGACTGCTTGACATGTGCCAAGTATATTGCCATGTCACGTAACTCAGCTGGCGTTTATGACTGTGGTGAGGGCCATAGCTGTGCTGTAATTATCTTGTATCAAGTACATACTCGGGTCAACATGCACCACACCGGACTGACTCAATAGAAAAACGGTTACTATAATTTGTATTTCTCTGGAACGAGCTGATATGATCGGCGACACTAAATATAATACTGGGATGAAGTTTGTGAATCCGTTTCAGCGCTGCTTATCTGTTAATACGGACCTATACTCGCTGTGTGAGACTATTTTGAAACCTTGGTTCCTCCTATACAGATCAAGCACACTATGAGAAGTAAATCGATAATTAACTTTGAGGCACTATATTGTACACCTCCATTCTGTGTTGTATAATGTGTCATTGTGCTGCTCTGTAAATGTGTTTCATTGTTGGTTTGTTTCCTTTATGTATGTCTATCCTCTATAAAATGTAAAAGAATATATTTTAAAAATAGATGGACCTTTTTCCTCAAAGTATCGTATCTTAAAAATGGCTCTGTTGGCTCTATACGTGGCTGTCCCTTGACTTTCAGGCAACTCATTGTCTTACTCCACAGATACAACAGAGTTGTGGATGTCTGCAGCCTCAGAGCTGACCTGGATATTCTCCCATACGGTGATCAAACTGAGGTAGGAGCTTTCTGCTGTACTCATCCCCCCCCGAACTGAAGGTTTGTTTTGCTTTTGAATGATTTCTGACCAGCTGAGTGGAACCTTTAACACTAACACCCTGTGACGTATAGGAAACCCCTTGCAGACATTAGGATTAACAAAAGATGGATGAAGATTAGTTGGTACAATCAATAATTAACTTTTCTTTCTTTGAACTGTTTTAAAGCCTAAACTATTTAGTATCAGTTCCAAGTCTGACTGAGTTTTTCTGAAGCTGTGAGCAGTTGTATTTCTTTATTGCAAGTTAGTACAAGGTAGAAGCGAGTTTTGTGACGTACCATATCCAAGTTGCCACTGTTTTCAGTAGCTTTCTGCTGTTTGTCGGCAGATCGGAGAGCGAGGGCTTAATCTGTCGGGTGGGCAGAAACAAAGAATCAGCCTGGCCAGAGCTGTCTACTCCAATAAGGACATCTTCCTCCTCGACGATCCGTTATCTGCTGTCGATGCCCATGTGGGGAAACACATCTTTGAGGAATGCATTAAGAAGGAGCTCCGAGAAAAATCTGTCATACTGATTACACACCAGCTCCAGGTAGACGGTTTGTTTCTTTAGCAGATGGTGAAGCCCAAATAGCTTATTACACTCTATTGAATTGGCATACTTAAGTGAAGCATAACCCGATTGTGGTAAACCCCAAAGTAACGGTAAATAAAACACCAGTAAGTTGTGTCTACTGCCTTTTTAGTATTTTCTTTATCATGAATTGTGAGCAGCATTCTAAACCACAAAATAAGACCATCTGACAAATGCCATAGCTGTAAACGCATGCTGTTTAGACACAGTTAGGTTGAACTCTGGCCACAGTGCTGAGATGGTTTCGTTGACATGGTTGTTCTCACTTGTGTGTGTCAGTATCTGGAGTTCTGCGACGACATTATGCTCTTGGATGATGGCGAGGTGCAGGAGGCTGGAAACCACAAGGCCCTGATGGAAGCCAAGGACCGCTACGCTCAGCTCATCAGAAACTACCAGATGGAACAGGCCGAGGTAATAAAAACATACTGTACTGTAGCGCCTCTTTTGTGTCTTTCGTCCATGTTTTACTAGCTATGAAAACCGTTCACCTTTTTTTTTTTTTTTTTTTTACTTGGCTGTAAACTAAATGTGTCAGAGGTTTATAGGAGGCAGAAACGCGTCTTCTACTAGGCCACAGGTTAACTATTAATTTACTTTCGGGTGAAAGTGACTTGTCCAGACTCCGCAGTATCGCTGCGTTTTGCTTTTTCATTCAGACGGAGAAGGAGGAAGAGGAAGAAGTAGTGTCTCCCCAAAGCGCTGCGCAGCCACACAACATTGGGCCAAGAGAAAGCCCCGAAAAGGGGCTAGTGAACCCAGGTATGAAAACCAGGAAAACGTGTCATGATCTAAAATGGATTAAAGTGGGATCATTTTTATCCCTCAATTCATCACTTGATGATTTATTTTAACAAAAACAAGGCTGGAGATTATTATAGAGTTTATTACAAATATACACTGGAATTTAATAACTTGAGGACATTGATTCCTGTTAGCAATTTAGAGTAGAACTAATCAGGGGGAGGTTCTTGAATTGGCTGCTTTAATTTTGCCCCAATTCTCTGTGGATCAAAGTGCCATTGGTGTCAATATATAACCAGGAGGTAAAAGGGAACAAAGGGAGGGTGTCGGACAAAGAAAGGACGAGCAGCTTTGTAAAACAGACGGGGCAACAAATCTACAATCCTTACAGTCAATGTCCTGCTATTATTGTAATATTTGGGCAGGTGTGTGTCTTTATTATAGTCTACAGCACAGGAATTTCTTATATGTATTGATGTCTCCCTTCCACACATGTGCTTCTTTTCAGCATTTGACATTTCGGACGAAAATATTGGAATTCCAGCTGACCAAACATGTGAGTCTACAAAACCTATGAAATAATAACTCTAATGTTCTGGCGAATGTCAGATCTGATGAACCCAGTCTCTGCAAGGAGGTCAGACTCGTTTGGTTCCATTTTATTGCGGGAACATGACAGACAAAGGGTGCGGGTGTTACGTGGCCGGCTGGATGGTCGAACACCTTCTCTTTTAAGATCTCTTTTTTTTTTCTTCACATTTTCCGCAACTTTTGGGTTTACAACAAATGAGCGCAACATTATGAATGCCTTCCAGAAGAGAATATGTGCAGTTATTCAACGGTTAATCAACAATCTCTCCTTTCTTCAACGGTTTTCACTTTTCTTCTTCTTCAGCGTCTGTTGGGGATCAGCTGGTCAGTCAGGAGTCCAGCACAGAAGGTGCCGTCTCCTGGACAGTCTACCATCAATACATCAAGGCAGCTGGAGGTTTGAATGCCGACAGCACAAACGCACACATGCGTTGGCATGATTATATGCAATAATACACAATTCACACATGGACAACCTGGTTGATGTTTGATGTGACTGTGCTGCTGCAGGCTACATGGTAATCTTCCTCGCCATGCTGAACATCGTCCTTATGATTGGATCCACAGCCTTCAGCAACTGGTGGCTCAGCTTCTGGCTGGGGCAGGGTGACGGGGTGAGAACCAACACACACACACACACACAACACAGATTCATCCTCAAACAAGCATGTTTTATGGAAAGTCTGAGGGTCGGGAATAGCGCTCATCAAAGTCTGTTTTCCCAAACTTTTCCAAAACCAACAATCCAACAGCCGCACACTTTTCCCACATAGGTGTGCACAGATGTTGGTGTTGCTATGTGCGCTGCAGATTAATTTTCCTCACACAACTTCAGTGTCTGTTTACAGCCAAACCAAACTGTTTTTGTCTCTTGGCAGCGATGGAGGTGGTTGTGCTTTTGGAGAACAGAAATAACTTAACTGTAGTAAACTGTACTGTGTTATTTCTGCATATCTGCACTAATTGTTGATGATATTCACAATAGTATGAAAAAAATCCCCAAAAATATGTTATGTTGATAAATGATCTCTTTGGAGCTGGTCTCCACTAACATCGTATATTTTCTCTTTTTGTTTCCCCAAGTCCTTCAATGAGACGACTTCAGACCAAAGCAACTTCTCACAAAATCCACATCTCCACTTCTACCAAATTATTTATGGCGTGATGGTGGTCGTCATGTTGATACTTGCCCTCATGAAATGCTTCTCATACACTTGGGTCACCTTGAATGCGTCCACCAAACTCCACGACACCATGTTCAAGAAGGTAGTGTTGACTGGCTGACCCCAGCCATCTATATAATATCAAACATAACCACGTTTACTTGGTTAAATATATGGGATTGTTTAAAAAAATATATGTTAAGATTTTTCCTTTGTGTACTGATGCAACCAAAGGGAAAGAGGAAAGAGCAGGATAAGGCAACGGTTTTGTTTTTTTAGAAACAAGGGCAATGTCATCCCCCCCATGCCCCCCCCATCCCCTTCATATTACCTACTTCCTGCGTTTATGGTGACAGTTTTGTTTTCCTTTCTCAGATTTTCTCCAGTCCCATGAGTTTCTTTGACACGACGCCAACAGGCCGCATTCTCAACCGCTTCTCCAAAGATCAAGAGGAGGTGGACGTCGCCCTTCCTCTCAACATGGACCCCTTCTTGCAGTTTAGTCTGCTGGTTCTCGCCACCATTGCCACCATCTCTGCAGTCTTCCCCCTGATGCTGGTTGCTGTGTTTTTTTTGGGAGGGTTGTTCGCTCTCATTCTCTTGTGAGTTGATACTATTTTAAACGCGATCAAATTGATTTCTAGGGGTACTTTTGGAAAATACGATCGTAGCAATTCACAATCTGGCTCCTGGTGATTACACGTTCAGTGAATTTTGCGACGTTAATTTAGATTCCAATCTTTAAATTGTTGCAAGTCTTAAAAGCAGGTGCAATAAAAGAGTTCTTTAAAGGTATACTAAATATGTCAGTTGTTCATCTGCAGTATCTTCCGGAAGAGTATCCGTCATATGAAGAGGCTGGAGAACATCAGTCGTTCTCCCTGCATCTCTCTCACCACCTCGACCCTGCAGGGCCTCAGCACCATCCACGCCTACAACATAAGAGACCGACACATCAAACTGTAAGAGTTCCTCAACATGACCTTTAACTGCGTGGCTCCTCAGATGGCTGTTTGCAGCCTTGTCTGGGGGGAAAGATTTGGAGACTATTTTAAATGGCAGAAAATGTATCTTGATGCAATTTTGTTTTTTGGACTCAATTTTGTTTTTTTACATTGTGTATTATAATTCCCGTAGTTGTAATAAATTAGAATCTTATAACTCATAACTTTTATAGCACATTTGTTAGAAAAATTGTTACTCAACACCGGTTGTAAATTCATTCATCAGGCCATTTATTCTTTGCAAAGAAGGAGCAGAGCCAGAGATGCGTGTTACTTTACTAATTGCATATCCAAGTCTGCTCCCTGACCAAGCGGAGAGTCTCCCTTTATATACATAAAATAGTCACAGAAGCTCTCATGACGTCTTACACTTATCGTGAACCTTCCTCCCTTCATCCATAGATATGTTGTTTTAAGCCATAAGAACAACAATGATGTGTTTTGTCTTCAGTCCGGAACATACAGATGTAGCAGATCACTCGACTCCTAAGCTGAACAGTCTGTGTGTAAGGGAAAGTTCACACCGGAGTCATAATTAGGGTAAAGTTCGCCCAGGAGTCACAGGCCATAAAACATCATATATTTAGAGGAAATCTGTTTTTTCCCAACAACATTGTTACTGGATTATAAATTGCTCTAAGAGGTCATGGTTTGCTTTCAGTAAAAAATATCGACCAGATCAACGGTAGCTTTAGTGTAAAAGCAGCAGGCGTTTCAGATGGTGTCTCAGATCCTGGTCTGCATTGTAAAAGCTGAGTTGCTGATCTTTGGGGTGAGGCGCTACAGTATATATTCACATGTCCTTTTTCACTTTATAGGTTCAAGACCCTGAATGACATCAACTCCCACTACCACTTAATGTTTAATTGTGGAACACGCTGGCTCTCCTTCTGCCTGGACTCCATGGCTTCCACCATGACCTTGTTTGTGTCTCTCTTCGTAGTGCTGAGTAATGACTTGATCAGTCCATCTCTGAAAGGCTTGGCCTTGTCCTACACCATACAGGTAGTTTTGGAACAGAACATAAATGAACCTTTAGTGTATTTTTTGTAAGGATACATTGACAGATGTTGATGTTTTGTCTAGCTGACAGGCTTGCTTCAGTATACAGTGAGGCAGGCGACTGAGGTGGAGGCTAGATTCAGCTCGGTGGAGCGTCTGCTGGAATACATCACGGTCAGACCCTAAACGCCTCTTTATCGTGAAAATAATGACAGTTTATACACAGGTTGCCTGATAACTATAAACTATCCATCTTTCCTAGTCTTCTTAAAACTTAAAACTTCTCAAGAACACTTTCTAAAGCTATTAGTTTCTCTTCTATGAAGTTAATTATCCTCTGACACGCCTCCTTTCTCCTCCCTCATTGGTTGTTTTTTTATTGTGTACAGGGTTGTAAGTCTGAGGGCCCCAGGCAAATAATGGGGGCCCAAGTCCCAGAGGACTGGCCGTCGAGTGGAACCATCACCTTCAAGGACTATACGATGAGGTACAGGGAGAATACACCCATTGTCCTGAACAGGCTCAATTTCTTCATCCGAGCTGGAGAGAAGCTCGGCATTGTGGGAAGGACCGGCTCTGGTAAGACCCTGACTCCAGCAGTTTTTACTCATGACTGTAAATGGGCAACTCAGAAAATGTCAAGATGACTCTGACATATTAATTATTGATTTATTAAGGGAAACTATCACTAATTATCAGAGTTTAATCTTGAACCGTCCTAAATACACAAACAATTTTACATATTTCAATACGGCATATCGTATAACAAACAACGTATATGCATTACAATAAATCACGAAACATATAGTAAGATACATTGATCATAATGTATCTTCTACAATGCAAATGTTGATAGCCCTGTTACAAATGAGTAAATGAAAGAATTTCCTTGTATTAAATGAAATAACTTCCTTGTATTGGAGTGTTAACTTGTAAAGACATGGCTGTGCTGGGGGAACCCTGCTTCTGTAAACCGTGAGGGTTACTGTTGTGCTTTGTCTCTGTAGGGAAGTCCTCTCTAGGCGTGGCTCTGTTCCGGCTGGTGGAGCCAGCAGCAGGAACCATCCTGATAGATGGCGTGGACATCACGGCCATTGGTCTGCAGGATCTGCGCAGCAAATTGTCAATCATCCCCCAGGATCCTGTGCTTTTCAGTGGCACAGTCAGGTAACCTAAGCTAGGGTGACCAGATTTGAGTTTGTGAAAAAGAGGACACTTCGTTCCGGGGGGTAGCAGTAGTGAGGGAGATACCATTTCCAAAACTTGTAAGGGGGTAATAACTATTTTCCCCGACGTAGCAAAATCCCGGACGTTTTTGGAATCCCTGCCGGACGCTTTTTTTAGGTCTCGAAAAGAGGACATGTCCGGGAAAAAGAGGACGTCTGGTCACCCTACCTAAGCTAACTCCATAGAGATTCATGTTTACTGCCGGGACACAATGTTCTCACTGAGGTTGATTAGTCACTGATTGGCCAACTGACGGTACATGTCCTCTCCTTCAGGTACAACTTGGACCCCTTCAATAACTTCAATGACGAGGCGATCTGGGCAGCGCTGGAGAAGACCTACATGAAGGACTCAGTAAGCACAGTATCAACGGTTTCATTATAGCGTGTGGTCAGTTATCCAGACTAACTCTCTTTATCTAAATTATATCTCAAATTATGTTATCTGACCAGATGGTTGTTCTTAGTGGTGTATTGGTGTTATTGAATGCTTATTTTCCAATATATTATGAACTGTAGCCTCGGTGGACTAAGTATTAATTGCAGTACCACACTGTGAAAATACTCCACAAGTTAAGTCACTGTATGTAAAAGTACAGAAGTACTATGAGCTTTGTGTACTTATCAAAAATATAAAAGTACACCGAGCAGATAAGAGTTTCAGTTTCACCCTGACCAGAGTGTTACACAATATCATTGGATTATTATTACCGATGCATTAATGCAGTAGTTCTCAAACTTTATTTGTCACGCCCCACTTTGGAGGAAGAAAAATGTTCATGCCCCACCACAAAAAAATTACTTATTGTGCCTGCAATGAACCTGTTTTGCACTGAATATCTTTTTAAGATAATAACAATAACGTGCAAAACAAAATGAGTGCAGCTATGTGTGAGCCATCATGTTTGCCTGTTTTCCTCTACAAATCTTTTTAAAACAGGGTTGTAGATTTGATACGGCCACTCAATTCATGCTCAATGTTGAGCTTAGATCTGTATTCTGTTTTGAGAGACGCAGCAGCAGAAAAGCCGACCTCACGGAGATCAGCTTTTGGCAAAACGCCAAGAAGAGGCGAGTCGCGTAACCTGTTAACAACGTAACGACGTTTATGTCCGTGTACTTTCTACTTTTGTACTATGTGAAGTTCTCATGTTCATGGAGAGTGGTCGTCCTGAAACCACAAGGTAGCCGGTTGGATCCCTGTTCTCCATAGTTTCATGTTGAAGTGTCCTTGATCAAGAGACTGAAGCCCCAGTGCTTCACAGCAGCACCCTGCTCCTTAATTTAAAAGAATGGGTCAAATGCAGAGAATAATTTTCCCACTGTGGGATTAATAAAGGATTATAAAATAAAAACATAGCATCCCCCCACCTGTAATACCTCTGTGCCCCCCCCCCCCCCCCCCCCCCCCCCCCCCCCCCCCACAGTTTGAGAACCACTGCATTAATGTGCAAGTAGCATTTTGATGTTTAAGTTGGTAGTTTTTACTATTTTACAAACCTTTGGGTTGTTTATCATCATTTGATCTAGTCAGTCTAGGTTACTCTCATAGGTGGAAGTAGTGAGAGTATTGTTTTGTTTCATCAGATCTCCAGACTGGAGGAGAAACTACAGGCACCGGTGCTGGAGAATGGAGAGAACTTCTCTGTAGGAGAGAGACAACTCATGTGTATGGCTAGAGCCCTCCTACGCAACTCCAAGGTTTGCACATGCATCTGCTTCTTCTGATTCCTTGTTACTTACACATTTCCCAATTTGACTGCTGCTGAACCGCCACTGGATTACTACTGCCACGTATCTATCCGTCATGGATTCTCTGGATTTACGTTCACACGTCCTGATCACAGCTGGGCTTTAACATCTGTAGAATCTTCTGATGGAGTTTGTGCACTAATACTAGCTAAGACACGGTTATCATCACTGCCAGAGCAGCAGTGTTTCCTCTGTTACCTGTTTAACAAACTGCATTCTGTATCTTATTTTGCTTCGGTGTCCTGCTTATCAGCGCAGAATTGATTTCGACAGGCAGAATGCGCTTATACATATTATTCACGTCTGTTTTGATTGATATTCTGATTGTGAAGCCATTATCAAACAACCCAGAATTTGATGATGGTGTCTCTTGAACACTGGAACGAATTTATGAGGCTAAATGTTTCGGGGAAAATTGAAAACGTGTAACTTATTGAACCTGACGCTCGGTAATTATCAGCCTCAAATGACTGAATGAAATGGCAACAAAAGATGTAAAAATATTCTTGCTGATGGACAGTCTTTTCTCCTCTCTCTGACTTAAATTCTATCCATCATAAAAGTTATTGGGGGAAATAACGGATCATAAAAAGACAAATCTGTCTAAAATAAAATTAAGAAAGTTGTATGTGGTGCTTTTGTTCGGACCTACAATGAACATATATTTAACCAGAAGGTAAAATAAGGAACCAAATGCAATATAGGACTAAATTTTGATCTGAGCTTCTTCACTCTGGTTTGAAACGTCAGTGATTCAATAGCAGATTTGTCCGATCGCTGCAGCATCCAATCAAATGAACAATAAGGGGGCGTGTCGGTCCGTAAAACACGTCCGTGATGGCTGCTCTCGTGTATCCTCGCTCAAGGCTCCTCAGATCTCTCCTCAGAGCAGAAATAAGAGCTTTAGGACGGCTGTCAAGATGGCGGTGCAGAACAACTTCCGGTTGGAGTGAGGAAATGACATAAGACACTTAAGATGCACCAATAGTCCTGTCTTCTCACTGTTGGTTGTCGTTTAGTCTTTCATTCTCTCCTTGATGCAGAGTTTTGTTTGTGTACCTGCCTGCCAAACTACCTGCTTTATTTGGACTCTGAAAGCCATTTCCAAGTAATTATTCAATTGTTACTTCCTCCTCTGTGTAACTGTGCAAACTTGACACTGTTGTAAACTAAATCAAACAAACTGCTGAGTAACTGTCCTCCTGTTCAACAGATCATTCTTTTGGACGAGGCTACAGCATCAATCGATGCAGAGACGGACGCCTTGATCCAGACCACCATCAAAGAAGCCTTCAAGGACTGCACCATGCTCACCATCGCCCATCGTATCAACACGGTGCTGCAAGCAGATCGTATTCTGGTCATGGACAACGGCGAGGTAACAGACGAATACACAGAGAAAGTTTGTGCTTCCAAACCTCGACTAACAGGAAATGATTTGTCCGACAGGTGGCAGAGTTTGACGCTCCAGATGTGCTGAAGCAAAGACCAGACTCTCTGTTCTCCTCGCTCCTCACGGCTGCCAACACTGTAAACACCTGAGCCACAGAGGCACCACTACTACTACTAATGACTCACTAATAATATGAATTTTTCACCACCACATCATAATTGGGACATTTATGGAGACACACTTTTAGTTTTTCACCTTACAAAAGCATGTAGATAAGGATGTATTTATCTCCACTGTCTGCTGAAACTAATTCATAGACGATGTTTTTCATAGGCTTTTTATCAGAGCGGATTTGAAATGTATATTTAAAACATTTTATTTATTGATTTTCTATGACTTTGTAACACACTTTGCAAAGCTTCTGTGTGGAGTCTGTTGGGTGAATATGAACAACTAACTTAAGCAACAGGAATTTCACAAAACGGCAAAAGAGACCGTAAACCGAAAACCTTGGTTCATTGTGGCCGATGAGTCCTCGTCAGTCAATGGACAGAACAACTTCTTTCAAATGTTTTGTGAAATGTCATCTTATTTGTGAACTATCGTGTGTTTTTTTTAATGTTTTTATTTTGTGAAATGTTGTTTTGACTCATCGCATTTTATAATAAAGTAAAATATTTTTAAAAATGTGTTATGTAAAGTATATAAACAGTTGCCACATGCACAAGTGGTAAAATGGATCCTGACAATGTGTAAGTGTCATTCAGTGTGCTGTTTGCTGCAACCAGTGACATATTCCTGTCTGGAATTTGCATTTAAAAAGTGTTCAAACACATGATTAGCTTTGTATGTAATGCTACTCATTGCCTATGTCTACAGGCTATAGGGGTGCTTATTTTGCAATGGCGGGTCTCTTTACTTCCCCCAAACTGACCCGACACCCACTATCCTCTCAGTAAAGCTCTTAGGAAATGTGGATTGAATAAGTGGCTAATGCTCTATAGTTTGGCAAAGTCCGTGAATTTGCTTAAAGATCAGGTCAGAGAAAGTTAGCTGACATATCTTTTTTTCAGAATTTCACACAAAATCCTAAGCAGTGTCTTATGAGGAAGCATTATCTTTTCTGTGAAAGGCCTGGCGTTGTGTTTTAATGGTGAGGGACGTCCTCGGCCTGCTTTTTCAATCCCTCCTTTAGTTCTCCATCCTCACTTACCACTCTGGATCAAAACGATGGGGAGGCACAATATAAAGGTGTGTGTGTGTGTGTGTATATATAAAGTGGTGCCTCACTTAATCCTTTCAAGAGTAACCATGTTTCTTGTTTAGAAAAGTAATATAGGGAGAATGTTGTGTTGAATACTTGTGTAAAATGGCTTCAAGTTCACTACCTCCTTCTGTTTTGCAATCCTTGTTGCAGGCAGGTGTGTTCTCTGTATTGTAACAGTCAAACAAAACTGGGAGTGAATCAAATTCCCAGTGTCTGTCCTGCTGAGGAAGGGCCACCTTGAGGCCATGGAAGGACAGCCTTCACTCTAGCAGCCTGTGGGGGGAGACAGAGTCAAACACACGCTAAAACTCTGATTAATTTGCAAGAAACGGTCTTCTGGCTTTTGAAATAAACATGAAATGGGGTTTTGTGGTGACTTCTGAAACAGATCCAGTCTCCAGTGATTACTTTGCCTGCTGTTAACCAGTGCTTCAGCTTTTCCAACTGACGGCCTAATAATGGAATTGCTACTTTTGTGTTTAAAACACTATCCATTTTACATATGAATGGTTCCTACATGTGGAATATGGCATAAGTTTATTAGGCCTCTTTCTTTTATTGGGATGCATCCTCGATGGGCACAGCTGAAAGCTAATGGATGTTCTTTAAGAAAGGCCTTGATCCAGAACCTCGAAGAAGCCTTCAAGGACTGCACCATGCTCACCATTGCCCATCGTAATACACAGAGAAAGTTTGTGCTTCCAAACCTCGACTAACAGGAAGTGATTTGTCCGACAGGTGGCTTTGACGATCCAGATGTGCTGAAGCAAAGACCAGACTCTCTGTTCTCCACACTGAACACCTGAGGCCCTGTGGCACCACTACACACTTAACGCACTAATACTATTAATTTATTCAACCTCATCTTAAACCGTCCTGTCATATTGTAATCTGGATTTGTGTGGTTTTATCCGGTGTGACTGAGCAGCAGAGAAGGGGTCCTACATTCATGGAAACACAATTTTAGATTTTTGTTTTTGTTTTGTGAAATGTCATCTTTGTAATTCATTAAATTCAATCATGAAATGTTGAATGTAATCATGTTGATTTTAAATTTGATTGTGTCATCTCAAGGGTTAATTATACTGTTTTCTATGTAGCTGGATGCCTTTGGGTGCTTTCTTGATGCATATTACATGAACATTAATAACTGGCTGTGTGTGATCTGAGTGCAGCCAACTGTTAGTAGTGGAAAATTAACTGAGGTCAAAGGTCACACACGGTTAGGGTTAGGGCTGAGTTCCAGATGGTGAATGCAGTCAGGGCCTGGGATGGTTGGGGTTAGGATACAAGGACATGGTGTTGCCGGTTTCACCCACATGTCTCAATTCACACTGTTTACATGAACTCTAGTAAATGAAGTTTTGGGATTTAGGACTGCCATGGGTCAGTGCCATGAGTAAAACACCTCATTAGTATATTGGTTACTGAACCAGTCTTGGGGTTGAAAATATCCCCAATGCCCTTTGGCTTTGGGTTTGTTGCAAAGTATATGTGCATTACAAAGTTCAGACTGTCAGGTTTTTTCTGAAATATTTTTAATTCACCAGTATTCAATTTCTACAATGTTAGAACAGCTTGGGAACAACTTTTCCAAGTATTAAATAGGGATGGTAATGCTTTGCTGATTGGTTGCAAGATAAATATGACTTATCTCAAAAGATAAGCAAAGTCGAAACGTGCCGAAAAATAAATAAATAAATATATATAAATATATAGCACTTGATTATGATGTGTTGGGATTAAGATTACCACTGCATTGATGTGTTGCATTTCACTGCTGCAGATGTTTAAAGTGTTGCTACTTTAACTGTTTTATATACTGCTGGGTATGAGTACCACGTATATGTATACATATACAACTTTTTACCACATATCTCTAAAGTCAACTTTTCCTGAGTTTAGAATAACAGATGTTTTCAGATGCTGCATGTTCCAGCTGACCCAAGATGGGAGGGCTTTTAAATATCGTATTTTGTTAGCAATCCTGTGTTTTGTTTTGTTTAGATCAAGTCATCGGACAATTCTAGTGCTTGATCCACTTGGCAGCTTCATTACAGTTTTTTTTCTACCACTTCCATAAATGTGCAAGATGTTCATCCCCCTATTGTGCAAATAAACATGTACAAAAAGAGATCTGCCAATATCCTGTTGTACTTATACAACGTCTTTAATACGTACAACATAGCTTATAATAATATAAGTGCACCCCCAAATTTACTTAATGATATTTAGTCTGCAATCATTAGGCAAACTGTTACTTGAATAGTTATTTACTCTTTACATTTCTTCTTCTTCTTCTTCTTCTTCTTCTTCTTCTTCTTCTTCTTCTTCTTCTTCTTCTACAAATAGTCTGTAATGGAGCGTGTGTGTTCCACAGCGCTGGAGGACCGCAGTGGCACGAGCTGGAACATTTCACAGAAGAAATGATGGCGGATTACGAGCATAACAGAAGAGGTCGCACCGACGACGGAGGTGATATTTGTGCTGTTTCAACGTCTAAATGTGGTTAAGAAATAGGAAGCATTTGGCGTTAGCTTGAATTGCTGCGTATCCATTAAAACCGTCCCTAGCTGATGAATGTTAGACGGAGGAGACGTTCGTACAACTTCACGAAGCTAACTCAATGTTAGCTGCGTACCACTGGCTAGCTAATGCGAACGCGGAGTGACAGGGTAGTTTGTATTATGATTATTATGATTATTATTAATGGCGACGGGCAGTGACTGCCGGGCTAAAGTTACTTCTGACCTTGGACAGGTCGTAAAGCAAAGGCGGGCTTGCAGCATAAATATCTCCTGTTAGCTAGCTGACCTGGCTCTAGCCTAGCTTGTGTGCGAACACAGGTTAACAACACTACACACTACACGCGTTCAGACCCGTGTTTACGTCGGGGTACCTATCACCATAACATTGCACATAGTTTTCTGCACACACGGTCCCGAGATGTTACTTTTAAAAACAGTGAATTAACCGATGATACAATGGTGAGACTTTACGTCACCCGTGGGTTGTTGACGGCAATAAACGTAACGTTAGCCACAGAGGTAAAGGTGATAGCTTGATTTCTTCTCAAGTTCCCAGGAAACAGTTGTTCACCTTGTTGAGTTGTCTTGCCTCAAGCAGGGCCGCAGGAGGAGCGGGACAGAGTGAAAACTAAGCCTGTCTCTTGTAGCACTGTGGGAGGAGAGGGGACCGCGGTCAAACGCACATCCCAGCACCTCGCGCCCGAAGAGGAGGACGAGTCCTCAGAGGACCCACCAGCGCCCCGCAAGCTCTCCAAGATAGGCTTTAGCATGACCAGCCCGATGGGGAAGAAGGCGATCCCCATATCGATCAAACTTGGAGCGACAGTGAGTGTGTAGCATGGCATCGTGACGGTCTTGAGCACACAGCCTGCTGTCATTGGTGTTGAAACAGTTATTTATTCACAAGACCATTTATTACATTAATCCATGCATGCATTAAGTCAAGAACTGCTGCAAAACCACTAATTTGATAAGTTTAACCATCTTTTCTTTGATGAGTGAAGGGCTGTGATGCTTTTGCATTCATCTGTATCTCGTATCTGAAATCTCTTTTAGAAACCCAAAGAGCCCGCACCGTCAGTTCCTCCAAAAAAGTCAGGCCTGGCATCGGTTTTTAACGAGGATGATGATGACGTAAGAGCGGGAGCACGCACACACACACACACGCACACGCACGCACACGCACACACACACACACACACACACACACACACACACACAGATTTATGTCACAGTTGTACAAATATGCAGAGGCTGACTTGCGCTCTCTCTTGCCGTGCAGAGTGAACCGGAGGAGATGCCCCCAGAAGCAAAGATGAGGATGAAGAACATTGGCAGGTATGACCACACAGATACATGGTGTACAGTTCCCTCAGCTTCTGCTTTAATCAAAACATTCCACTTTTATGCTATATTCCACATTAAGATAAATGTGACATGACTAATCTGCTATCTTTTTAGGGAGACACCAACTTCTGCGGGTCCTAATTCTTTCAACAAGGGCAAGCAGGGTTTCTCTGATCATCAAAAACTTTGGGAGAGGAAGATGAAGTCCCAATCAGACGATTTGTAAATGACTACTGCGGCCGTTGTCCCATATGGATGAGTTTGTATAGTTTAAACCATGTCAGCGATATCTATGAAGGCTCAAATGATTCTTCACTGTGCCCTCGGTTTTGACAACCTCTCAGCTTTATGGACATGCAATGAGGAATACTTTAAGCCTTCGATACTCAGTGACGGAACTCAAGTTTACGTTTTTAACCACTACCTGCTGACGCTGAGATGAGAGGTACCAGTATGTCAACCCTCTGTGATGAGAGTTGCAGAGGGGTGGGGGGAGATATGGGACACACAAAATATCCAGAATATTGATTTAATCTGTGTAGAATTGTACGCTTTTCAGCTGGAAAGAATTAATAAAATCGAGCCTCGTAGTGCCCTCATTCCCTTATTGTGACATGCTCCTGTCTGAAGCTGGTCGGGTGTGGTCCTGAGCAAGTGTCGCTTGTCAAATATTTGTATAAAAACGTACATAGAACTGTGATTTATTTTTAAAACCACAAATGGGAGTGTGTGTTTAAGAGTAATGTTGTGCGAGTGTGGTTTGGACTCGACGTACAGATGGATTGTTGTTTGCTTTAGTTTCTCAGCATCAATGTCCAACCCTTGTTTTCACCAGCGGTGCCATCTCATGGGCACTTTGTTTTGTTTGAGCTTTGTGTTTCTGGTTTTGCTTACTCAATGCTGTATTTCAGTCTGATTTACGGAATCAGGCAAAACAATAATAATTGTCTTTTTTTTTTTTTTTTTCGTTATGTTCACAACGAAAGCACTGCTAATGTGTTTTTAGTTGAGAACTGTGTGAAGTCATGTGGTTGGTCAGTCATATTTAAGGGACAGTTCACCCCAAAATAACAATAGATATCAATTATTCCACTTACCTTTAGTGCTAATAATCAATTAGATTGTTTTGGTGTGAGTTGTGGGGAACTGTCCCCTTTTTTTTATTTTATTTTTTTTATGATTTCTGGCAGGTTAGAAATAAGACTCAAAACTCTTCATTGCCACTTTACCATCCCAAAACCCAAACTTCGGAAATCTTACACTAATCCTTTCAGTTCAGATAAATGTGGTTACTTCTCCAGTGCCTGACTTTTGGAAAATGTCCTTTATCAAAAAAATAAAGTCCTCCGTGAGTTATCTGACTGTTGTGCTTGCCCAAATGAATCACATCCAGTGCTACGACCCGTTTCATCAAACAAATCTCTTCATTACATATTTAAGTAGGTCAAATAAAAAGTTTGAATGATTATTTGTCAAATGTTTATTGCCGACTGTCTGCTGTGACAATACATGAACTACATCCCACAACATCCATTTTCTCTAAACTTACATAGAAACAGGTGAAATGTAAGGTAGTGTTAAATTGTTAATTGCATCCATCTTCTTTGTGGGGGTATATTTTGTTTATCGATTTATTAGACATCCTTTATTATATCCATTCTTTTTAAATCTTATGGAGTTGATAATTGATTAATTTGCACTGTTTAACTGAAAGTTTATTTTTGGTACAGATGGAAATGAAAGCACTAACATAGTGCCCTGAGCATGGCACAAAGGGTGACTTACATTTTCTCCCATTATTTGAAAATGATACTTAATGATTTTGCGTCCTTACCATCGTGAAAATTACGGTGACACATTTGTTCATTCATGTCTTGTACATTGTAACGCTGTGCATCATGTCAGGATCAAATGTTTCTGGTTCTGCATGAGTGAAACCAGCTTCACTCTGATCAGGCATGGCCTTCTTCAAAGACCTCCAGAAATTGTTGGTGGCTCTGGCAGGTTCGCCTGAGGTCCAGTCCAGACTGGGTAGCACCTTCAAGGCCCGTTGGACCAGCAGGGAGTCCGGCTGGATGAGGGATGCTGAGGCTCTACTGGTCCATATTAGCAGGAGTTTGAGGGCAGAGTTTTGCAACAAAGCCTAAAGATATGGACCAAGTAGCAAATCAGTGATTTGAGTTTTGAACCATAAGAACGGTGGTTTAAAATAATACGCATTATGTCATCAAAGGTATTCGTAACCTCTTAACACATAGAAGACGGAGCTTACTTCCATCCACCATTCAGTTTATGTCAGTAAATCAATAAAAGGAAACAAATGTTATTTGAGAATTTCATTCAGGATGTACGTTGCTGGGATCTCAAACCAGAAGACAATAGTTTCTTGCAATATAAAAGGGCACTGTTGAGTTTCAGTCAGTGCTAACATATCTGCTTATGCCACGTTCACGATATGGACCACTAACTATCTAATTAACTTAAAAACTAACTATCGAAGGGATGATAAATTATCCCACGTTAATTACAAGGGAACGCTCACATCAAGACGTTTGTATGATTACAGAGTTGGTCCTGTGGGGAATAAAATAATGTGCATGGACAATATACAGTTTAACCATATCAATTTGGCAGTCTTTGGCAAATGTGAGGTGTGCATATTTGCTTTTCTGGCACTTCCCACATTAGGAAAGGCCAAGTCGCGCATATCAGAGCTTTCAGAAAAATTTGAGTTTCCCAGAAGTTGGAAACCCCGTAGTTACAATAACTCCGACGTGACGTGAATGTGGCATTCGTCCTCTGCTTTCTGTGAAATGTATTTCCTACCTGGACTCCCGACTCCAGGACAAACACAGCATTGCTGTTGGAGAGGTAGTCCGCTGACAGGAGACAGATAAGCATTCGGCTTCTCTGTATTGCAAGGACCACATCATTTGTATATGCTGCAATACAAAATGGAAACCATCAGGAACACACACACGCACACGCACACACACACAGTTGAGCCTCTGACCTCCTCCAGGAACCACGTCCCTCTCCAGCAGACAGAGGCGATACCCCCACCGGTCCTCTAACACTCGGGGCAGCTCCACCTCGAGTGGCCTCTGGGTGGGCCTCCCGTCCTCAGTGCTCAGCAGCTCCATGCTGGATAAACATGCTGCAAATAAAAGTCATTGCGAATTCACTCCTCCAGTGTAGTTAGTGACAAAGTCCATACATCGTGCCCTGAAGATATTGGCCTACCTTCCTCATCAGTGTCAGGTCGTCTCGGGGAGGAAAGGGTCGAACCTCCCTCGACCCCTGCTGACGGCGGGCTCCACACATACGACAGAAAGACATCAAACTCTTTCTCATCTGATTGGTGGTGGACGTGAAAGACAATTTTGAAAGGAAAACCGAAATTGAAACCTGGGTTCTTTTATGTATATTTCCGTTACACGTGCAAATTAGTTTGTGAGCAGATTGTCACCACCACAGTAAGTGCAATATCATAGTGGCCTACCTACGTTTTTCAAGCTCATAGAGTGGATTAAGATAATCACTTTAAAGCAGTGGTTCTCAACTGGTCTGGCTGCGGGACCCACCTTCCCCACTGAATGACAAGCCACGACCCAAATCGAGGAACATTTTCAACTTCTCAAATGTGTTTAATAAAAATATGGTGCAGTTTGAACCTGAGATAGTACAGAATATCACAATATGCCAACACAAAAAAAAAACTAGTTAGAAATATTCCCTTTTACAGTGCATCTTAAGGACACAAGGTAATACATAACAATTCAGTAACTTCAGCCTTTTTAAACATACTCAGCAGCGCTTTCATGCACAAACAAATATAAAATAATAAAGTCCAACTATATTGAGAAGTAGTTTAAAAAAGACTACAATGATGTAACTTTAGCTGAGAATACTCACTCACTGAATCTATGACAACCAACCCTGCACTATGGAAAACATTCAGTGTCTCGAGGAGCAGCTTTTATCCACAAACTCCAAATACTGTGTGTGTGTGTGTGTGTGTGTGTGTGTGTGCATTCTAACCTCCATGATGTTTTCCATGTTGGAAGTGTGATCTGTAGATAAGTTGTATTTCCAGCCATTTCACATGTAAAATGATTCCTAGTCCAGCTACCAGCAGCAAAGAAGCAATGGGATACCCAACCAGCGACGGCGATTTCCCTGAAACCCAGTCAAAAATGTGCACATTGAATTGTGTTGTGCCTTTTAAAGCATCAACAATGGACTTGAGTGTTCAAGCTGTCAACACAGAGTTGACTTATTACCACCGTAAGAAGTTATTTGGTGGACGTATTGAAGGTTACTGAGTTACACATCCAGCAGACACAGAGAATCATTAGCATTCATTAGAGTCATGCGTGTGTCCAGTATTCACTCTCCTTTTTGCTCTGTTTTATATTCCACCTCCACCACTTTCTTCACTAGCCAGTTTATTACTTTGCCTGTCTATCGCTTGGAGATGGGTAGATATACAATCGGTTTATCTGAGCTTTTTCCTAAAAAAACCACAATGGAAACGATTCTGACGCGAGCAGTTGGAGTGAACCAGTGGCAGCTGCAGGCCATAAAACCAAAGACTTGAGCTGAAAGTAAGTGACGTGATGAATCTCTGTGGATTAATTAACTAACGTTTCAAACTTCCAATAGAGATGGTGTCACCAGCCAGCTCACCGGATTGGTTCGATGTTTTGCCTTATTGGATGCAACGTTTTCAGTTTGAGCAATATGAGGTTATTTGAGCTGCAACGTAACAATGTTATGACAAAATATTGTTTAAATGCAATATATCATGGCGACAATTGAAACAAGAGTACCTTCAATCTTATTCTTGAGCTCAATGGTGGCCCTTGTGTTTCCAATAATATTGCTGGCGTAGCAGGTATATCTGTGCTTCAAGTGTTGGGAAGTCACCTTTTCAATGATGGCCCGTCGTACGACCAAGTACCCGTAAAATGTCCTGTTCTGTCTGAATCAGAGAAAGAATTTCAGCTCCCTTGCATCATAAGGAATACTTATCATTATGGTAAAACATCATGCTTACAATTTTACAATATCATAACAAGCAATCACTGGTGCACATTGACGGAGGGACTGCAGTGACTCACTGTTGCTTCCCCATTAGTAGAGGAGTTCTATTCTCCATGTGGCCTTCATTCATGTACCACAGCACCTCCCTCGAAAAGCCGACCTCAAAAGGAAAATTTACCTTACACGTCAGATTGTGAGGTTGTCCTTGAACGGGTACAAAGACATGGCCATTATAGTTTAACACTTAATGTCCAAATAAATGTGATACTATAATTTAATATCTTGCCATCATACCAAATTGCAAGATGCACAAATGAGTCATTTAGACAAAGATATGTAGCCTACATGTAAGTTACAGCAACATTTAGAGCATTAAAAGTGAACAATTACAACCATCAACATTAGAATGACATGAAAGATATCAGCTGGGTTCATACATGCTATAACTAAAAATAACTAACTTTTAGTGGGCAACTCTTGGAATTTGTCAACAAGTGAGTTTCAACAAACCAGAACACATGCTTGGATGTGTGCTGTGTATCAGTCATAAGATGATTATAGTGTCAACTGGGTTGACTTGGAATCGGGTTTTTTTTCATTCATGCTGTGGGATTATGTCATGTCATTTGGACACACTTACCAAGCTCCACTAGCTCTGTGTTGCCATAAGGAAATGTAATCCAGGGAGGGGAACTTGGTTCGTCAGCTGTTTGGGCATGGGAAATAAAGTCAGATAGTTATGCATTATCATCTGTGTGTCTGAGAAACATTCATACTATACAAATCAGATCTGAGGTCTGCTTTGACACACAGCAACACCCTCTTTTAAGAAAAATGTATATGATTAGAGCAGGGGTCGCAACCTTTCCTATCCAAAGAGCCATTTTGCCCTATTTTCCACCAAATAAACGCTATTTAATACCAGAGCTTATAAAGTTTTATATATGGTCATATTATACAAAAACTATAGTTCACTGTATTTATGAAATTATAGATTATAATTAATAAATGTGTCTTAATTTTTGTGGCGTTTTTTTCAATGGTTGATGTGATTTAAAAACTGCATTAAAGAAGAATTGTTCTTGTGATGCCCGTTGATGCCTTTTGTTCTGAAAACAGGACATTCAAAGTTTTAAATAACAGTAGTCCTTAATGCAATATCTAACTAAGCTATTATCGCCACAAGTATCTTGAGCATGCATTGCATCCTGCACAGTGGAGCAATGACAGCAGTAACCACACTAAGCTGCAGTGGAGAGCCTGTGGTGTTTGGGGTAAGCAGCCAGATATGAAGCGATTTAGATGTGAAAAACATCAGGAAGTAGTGAGTCCCTCAGCAAAGGCGTATTTCTTCATTCTTTTGTAATTTGATTCGCTTATTGGAGCTCATAAAGACTTGATAAAAAGTTCGTTCAAACTAATCAAAAGGTCTATTTTCTCAAAAGTGATTTAATTCTCATTGTGTTGTATGGTTTTTCTTCTTCTTCTTGTTCATTATACTTTTATTAATAAAAGTAGCTTGAGTCCTCATTATTTAAATTGTACCATGGCCATAGAAAATAGAAATTTCAGATTGGCTGGCAGGTTATTAACAGGACACCTTAAAAATACTTTAATTTGACCCCAGTAGCATAACAGCCTCCTCTGTCTCTGTGAGGCCGTGCTTTGAGCTGAATGCTACCACTAGCATGAAAAATATTTCAGTCTGGACCACTGATATAACAGACCAACATTTCCATAGAGTCCACTAGCATTGCTTAAAGAAATACAAGGTGGTGTGAACCCCGCTCCTCTTTTTGTCTGTACCAAGTGTGATAATATTTATATTATATAATATGATACCATGTATAGTTGTGCATTATACAGACACACACAGAGCACTCACGTACGACTGTGACCGTAACAGCAGTCCTGAAGGTCCAGTTGACTCCTCGCTCAATTATTAGTTGATCACAGAAATAAAGGCCGCAATATTCTTTCTCGACTCTGCGGAGCAGTAACGAGCCGCTCGTCTGACTTTGGACTCCTTTATGCTCAGGCACAGTTTCGTTACGCTGGAAGAAAGCACACTTTTTGTGAGTTTTTGCAGCGATTTATATGATTCCACAGTGAGATGTTTTAATCCTGTTTATGTGTGTTCTTCACCTTGTACCAGATGACAGTTGCGTTGTTACTACAATTGAAACCTGGGCAGGGGACCTCCCCACCTGCATCAACTCTCAGCAGCACACTGTTCTCCTCAGGCTTGAAGCATCTGACCTCTGACCTGTTCACCACCTGCAGGTGGAAGAACACCTTGCTGCCACTGGACAGCAAAGACCTGAACACTTGATAGAAGTTCAAACTCATGCGATTTACACACACACAAAATTGTTTTGCTGAACAGCATCCCGTCAAGCGCGTATTTATGTATACGATATCAGACAGAAGGCCTAGGTATAAAATGCACGGCCCGCCACTGGTTAATCATAATTAGTTTGTTAAATATTTTGGGTTAAGGACTTAATGTAAATCAAACTTAATCTGGATTGGTGTATTGCCAATATCACCCAGCTGCTGTAGTCCATGTGGTTCATGTCCATTCAAAAACAGGCCGAACTCTTTACTGCTAAGGCCAAAATATCAGATGTAGATTGATGAAAATGGCGCTGTTCAATAATTGCAGATTTACCAACCAGAGGTGAGGACTCAACTGTTACTGGAGTCAGACTCAAGACATGAACTGTAGATAGCGTGTAGGATTTCAGGGAGAGCTATTGGCAGAAATGTAGTGTAATATTGATAACCACGATTTTATTAATGTATAATTACCTAAAACGAAATATTGCTCTGTTGGTACATTGCTAGATTTTTAGGCGCATTATAACCATGTGTAGGTCAGGGGAAAGGTGGGGAAATGGAAAGGGATCCAGGTGTCTTGGGAACAATAATATTACTTGAAAACCAGGGGTTCATCATTTCTTAAATAAAAGGATAACACATTTGTTGAAGAGCACAGCATTACTTGTAGGAGTAGAGTGTGTTTACTTGGGACTTGATTTTAAACTCTAAGATTAATTAAGAAGAACTCGTGAGTTGCCGCATTAGTGAAAAACATTGTTTGAACTGAGTCTAATCGGACACACTTATTAAATTAAAACATGGTTATTTACCTGCACGGGTAATTTCCAGAATGTTTTGCTTCCGCTCGGAACTCGCTCCCGCGGTTCACAGACTCGTAGCACGGCATCATGAACATCTCCCCCTCCACAGCTCTGTAGTGTGTAGCATTTTGCTGAAGACCTGGAGAGAGTCGCGTTTCTGTTTCACTTCAATTGTACAGTCAGACATAAACAGGTCTAGGACACCCTGAACACACACAATACATGCTTCCTTTTAAACCCTCATTCAAAAGCACCGTACCCGATCTGTTCTCTTCATGGTTTCCCACGCAGCGTCCCACCGAGAAAATGGGGAAGATAAAAAACAACAGAATGTATCCAGTTTGCATCCTGTGTCACTCATCTGCTAACATTGCTTGTAGATTTCAGTCATGGTACTGATGAAATAAAGCTGTGTGCATAACCACATCTGGTTTTCTTGGTATTTTCTCATCGTCAGTTTTTTGCTCATTTTCCACCAACATGAGGTGCGACATTTTCACAGGACATGTAAAAGGTGGTATGGCTTCCTGTGTGGTCAACTTAGAACATGATTTCAAAAGAAACTGCTCTAATATTGTGTTCCTGTAAATTGCTACTTCCTATGTAAACTACGAAAGAGTTGTTAAATCTGAGTGGTGTTGTGTAGTATGTTGCTGTGATCGTCAGCAAAACAAATACTAAACTAGTAGAATGCACTGACAATAGGAGACACAAAAGGTAAATAACATAGTTCCTTTAATAAGAACAGACATTTAGATATATGCAAGCATTGCATAGGTGAAAAGGAAGACACAAACATATTCTGAGAGTAAATTTAGATTAATAAACCATGTTAGACACTGCTTTATGCTGTGGTAAGTGGTTATTAGCCCAATTTTCTAGGGCACACCTGGACTTTAACTGGCCTAGTTTCTAATCTCACTACACAATCTCGCTGGCACCTCTCCGTGATCTATTTCTCTGCTGAATCTGCTGTCTGCTTTTGTCTATATGTATAGCCACTACTATATTACTACCTTTCTCCTTGTCTTATGTCATATCCATCCATCATCTAACTGCGTATCCTGTTCAGGGGAGCATTACTCATTGTACATTATATTTATTTTACAGCTCTAGATACGGACAAACACACAAGTACCATTACTGAATCGTATCACATATTAGTCTGGTTAAATACAAAAAACAGCAATTTTCGTGACTTGCAAAATTATCTTCAATATAGCATAATCGTTATAGCATATTTTCAATATAGCAATACATTGTAATACAGTGTGTTTAAAAAATAAACCTGTTCTTTAAAGCTGCCGTAATCAGGTGTTGGTCACAAGATGGCAAACGCTTTTTGGAAAACCAAAATATTCGCTTTGAGAAATTCTATAATATTCTCATGTCTGAAAACCGACATTTAGCCTCTGGGAAACTGCACCCTGAAACCAAACCAAACCATAATGAAACAAACAAAAACGAGACACAATGTGTTACATTAGGGAGTGTTGGAGGTGTTGGTAAGTTGGGTAAAGTGTTATTGATCTCTTCGTGGCAATCTCGGAAAGAAACAGATATTTTTTGTTGTTGTTTGCAAATAGTTGTTTAGTTGCACGTCCGTCATAAAACAACTTGAGCATTCATTTGGCCACCTGTCAAAAAACGTCACTAGCATTTTGAAAACATGATGACGAAGGCAGCACAGATATTAAAACAAATGTATGTAAAGGTTTCACAGAACACTTACAAATACACAGTGGTATGGCAAAACACATTTAATAATATAGAAGAGAAATCCAGTTACTACATTTTTATATATATTGAGGATTTTAATTAATGAGCCCCTGGGAAAAGCAACAGACAAACTTTCATGAGAATGCATTAGTTGAACATTTCTGGATATGTCAGTATAACCCTGCACAGACTAATGTTATGACTAGAAGCAACTTTACATTTTAACATTTCATTCATAATTACGTTACATGTCTTTGCGTCAGCTGTCATAGCAAAAAGGAAACACGCGGATGTCAATTCCACAATGCAAGATGTTCCATTGACATACTAAGACACCAAAGGTAAATGTGAAAAATAAAGAATTATGACCGTCTACAGCAGTAAATATCTTTTCCTAGTATGCATTTTTGATATACTGTATCTGCAAGTCATATACTGAAAAGAGATATAATAAAAGCTATTCATTCCGGCAAGACATAACATCCAAGCCTGTCGAAGGTAAAAGCTTTATTTTTGATGCCTGCTGCGGGGCCGGCAGGTGATATCGTAGCTGCTTCCAGAAGGAGGAAGAATGCGGGATGGAGCTCATGCCCTTCCACGTGACACAGTCTCCGGCCTCGCCAAGAAGCTGCAAGGCCTCCGGGAAGGAACCAGATCTCGGCGCTTCAGTTGTCTCCGTTTGGATGAAAACCAAGCGAGTCTGCCGCTCCACAAGGGCTGCATGGATGGCACTCAGCAGCCCAGATCCTGGTCCAGCATCTGGTGCAGGATCTGGGGAGGTGGGAACCAAAACCACCGTCCGACTCTGCTCTATACAGTCCAGCACCGCCTCCGCTGCAGCTGCAACCAACCAGAGTTCAGATTATTCGTTACTTCATGGAGACTTCTTGGTAGACTTTTTTTCAGAATAAATAAATACGTACCTTTCCCTGGTAAGACGTCACGATCATAAAGACAGAGACTGTAACCAAACCTCTCTTCCAAAACACTCTCCAGACATTTTCTGTCATCTTCATTCAGTCCTGTGTCTGTGTCGCTCTTGTAACACATCAAAAAGGCATCATAGCTCTTTCCATCTAAGCAAACAAAAACAAGCAACTTTGTCACTTATTTGTCATATTGTCTGAAGTCCACATATCGATGGCCAAAGTACAAAACCTCCTATCTGCAAAATGATCCAGGAAAAATGGGGAAAACCTCCTATCTGCACTGTATCATTAACAAATATAATGCAAGAAAACCCCAAAGTTTTTTTGGGTAATTCAGATAGGAGGTTTTGCTCTTCGGTCATCGATATGTGCCTCTTAAACATGAGTTGGTCGCTAAAATTAACCAAAAACAAGAATCCCACCTGAGATGCTTCTGTGGCAGCCAAGAGTGTCTCTTAGGAAAAGAGTGACGTTCATTTTGAACCTCACATAGATAACTACTGCCAAGACCATTACCACCATAACGCCGCCAACGGCGAGAGCCAGGTTGACGTAAGACGGACGAGCTGTAGGGAAATAACAGCAAGAATAAATGGGTCAAAATGTTTATTTAAACACTCATTAATGTAAAGTAGTGATTTTAATCTGAATGAAAGCTGGCTCAAAAAGGCTTTTCTGACATTTATATCAGGACTAAACGAGTAATTCATTATTCCAAATGTGATAATTGTTACTGGCAGTCCCACTCAAAAAGTACTACACAAGCAGATTGAACAGGTTTAAGATTTAAGACAAGGTTTCGAACACACATTAGATCTTAGATACCTTTTTGGGCCAAGCTGATGTTGACGCATCTTGAGAGTCCAGATTCAGGATCCAGTCTACAGGTGTAATTTTTTGATAAATCCTCCTTTGACACCTTTTTGAAGACTAGAGATGCCGTCACATTCATGTCTGCATCAGTACGCTCCCTGGAATGAAAGCAAATTAAGAAAGATTTTATTGTGTGTGTTGTATGTGTTAAAAATGTGCACTTCCACACTCAGTTGTTTGAAGTGTTTACCGTGTATAATTGTAGAAAACAGGAAAGCTGTTGTTTGTTTCCACTTTTGATTTCTCGTCTAACCAGAACAACTCGTCAAAGTCTGAATACATAACGGCTTTACAATCAATCACCACTGTTGTGCCTAGAAAAAGCAGAGTTTTGACAAGATTTAAAAAGAAAGATAGTAAATGCTTGTATGTAGATCCAAGTGTGTGTGTCTATGATACGATGGAAGAAGATGGACACTTACCCAAATCTACATACAATACACCACTCTCGTGTGGTGAAATGATCTCTGAGTATGTCTTATGTTCTGTGCAAAAAAAGAAGGAGAAAACACTTTACATCTTCCCACGCCAACATATGAAGATAACCAGTGAATATAAAAAGACTGCTCTTTCCTCACCCTTTGGTTTGACTTCAAGCTTCACCCTAAAGGTCATGTTATATACTTGTCTATAACACAGGTAAGATCTGGTACAGGTGTAGACACCGTCGTCATTCTTTTCCACTGTTGAGAAGTAGCCATCTTTTGGAAAAGACTCGCCCTTTAATGCAAATAAAGATGCATTTGAAAAAGAATGAAAACAAGCCCCTTTAAGCCCTGCAGACCCGATGTAGGTTCCATTTTATACATTTTAGTTAAACTGTGTAAAACATTACAATAATCATGAACAAATATATTGATGCTACACATCAAATTAAACAAGAGAACCTGGGCTACAATAATTAGTCAGCCATTTCACACAACTCAAACACCAACTAACATAATTATTCAAATATCATAATCATAATTTTGTCATGAGTCAGCCCACTCGGCATGTTTCCGGAACTAACAACCTGTAGCTCGGTGCTATCAGAAAAAAACACCAAATCCCTCTGCTCCAAAGCATCACCGAGATATGAACCAAAGAACACAGCAACATGAATCGCTGAGTCAGCAAATGCTGCCTACCTTTGTTTATTAGAAGAAAAAATCCACACTGATATAAGTGTATTGAACACCATAAGTAATATAAAAGTGAAATATAAGGTTTGGTACATGAAAAAATTCAAATGTCACTGTGGTGGCGGGGGCGTGGTTATGCTCAGCTGCAGAGGGGTGTGGTTGTGGGTGGCTCCGGGGACGGTACCTGGAAGAGGCCTGATTGGCCTCAGGTGTACCAATTGTGTGTTTGTCCCTACATAAGCAGGAGTATGCTAGATGCTCGGGAGACGGGCAACCAAAATAAAGCCGTTACGAACCTGGAACCCTGGTGTGCTGTGTCATTGGGCTAAGGGGAAACTCACGGGGGTAACGGGAGCTCGTTACACTGGAGCCCAACGTGGGGCCCCTTAAAGGAAGAAAGATAAGCACATGGAGAGCGACGAGCACCGCCCGGGTCTGCCGACCCAGCCGATCATTGCGCTGGGGCAGATGCTGGGGGGAATTGCCGAGGCAGAGGCGAACCGGCAGTTCCTGGAGGCACTCCAGGCTCAGGCTGAGAGGCAGGCTCACGCTCTGGAACAACTCGCTGCCCGGTCCTCTCCGGCGCCGCCGGTACCGAGCACCTCCACCGTGGCGGGGGTGGCACTGGAAAAAATGACAACGGCGGACGACGTCCAGTCTTTTTTGGAGATGTTCGAGGCGGTGGCGGAGGCGTGCGCTTGGCCTGCGGCGGAGTGGGCGGTCCGTCTCCTGCCTCTGCTCACCGGGGAGTCAGACAGCGGCCCTGGGGCTTCCCCCGGCAGCCCGGCACAGTTACGCGGACGTGCGTAAAGCAGTCATGGATCGGCTGGGCCTGACCCCGGAGGACCACAGACGGAGGTTCCGCGAGGCCACGCTGGGGTCCGACGACCGACCTTTCGCGTACGCACAACGGCTGAGGGACGCCGCAACTAGGTGGCTGCAGCTCGGGAGCCAGGGCCGGAGTGGGGCCACTTTTCAGCCCGGGAATTTCAGGCTCAAGACCGGCCCACTTTTTCCATGGTAGTGGAAATTGGATAAATGAAGCAACAGTTCAGCTCTTACTATCCTGTAGTTTTTTTTTAATTAATACCATGGTCCAACAAATAATGTAAAGGTTAAATACAACAATAATAATCCACTTAAGATGAGAAGTTAACAAAAAATATTCCACAAGGATAGGTTGATAAATTAACAAAAGGAGAAATAAATAAATAAAACATTTGAAACGTATCCCACTCTTCAACAAAGAGGCATATTGAACTAATGTTTACAGTTCAACTCACAGTACAGTTACATTGTGAATAGCACCAACAGCATCTACAGTAGGAAATTCGAATATATATTCGAATAGTTGTTAAAAACAGAATTTCGAATGTGAAAATTAATATTCGAATGTAAAAAAAAATAAAAATAATAATATTTCGGAGGATAATTATCGTGAATCTGGCAACCCCCGCCGCGGCCGCGATGAAGTGTCCTCTTTTTGTGTGTGTGTGTGACGAGCCGTTCGGGGCAGAGTCTATGACCCGGAGCAGACGTGAAGCTGGTTGAGGCTTTCACGGGGTTTTGCTGTTGTTGTGGCGTAGGCTGCGGCCCACAGTAGCCTGTTCTGTGTTCCCTTAATAAACACCCTGTAAGCCAGCTAACGTCTCGTAGCTGTCCTGACCCAGGGTCGCTACACTATGTAAGCTAGAGTTAGCTTAGCATTCAACAACAAGCAACTTGAGGCCACATCTCCAGAATGTGCACCCAAGAGAATATGGCATAAAATGTGGAACTTCAGAGAAACAGCCCCGTCTGGATACGTATTTTGCGCCGTCCGCCACAAGTTTGTTGTCTGCGGCACGACAGGAGGCCTGCACGCAAAAATTTATTTCGTTCGTATGCAAGGACATGAGGGCTTCAGGGAGTTCTGTGAAGCACTGGAACCGAGGAACCTTATCCCTGATCAGCACTCAGCATGTGTTTATTGTTGCCGTTCATTTAAACCGCTATGCGCGACCGACGGTGCGGGGGGGGGGACCTAAACTGAAGAATTTTGTATTTACACATATATTCGAATATGTGTTTTTTTTTTTAAAGGAATATTCGAACGTCATTTTTTAGCAATTTTGACAGCCCTAATCTACAGCATCAGTAACCGCCTAAGCAGTGCACTGGTTTCAGCCACTGTATCTATAACTGTGTCGTTGCTTATAGACATGAGGATTTCCTTCTCTGTGCACATTAACATGAACGCCTCCAAGTTTTTCTTTAGCATTCCAACGCATTTTTCTGCATGAGTATTATATAGTGGTGATTTACTCCTTTACTACACCCACTTCTGAGCAAACAATGCATATTGGTTCATCAAGTACTGTCATATACTGCTCTTTCTTACAATATATAACTTGAATTCATATTGTTTCCTCTGTTATCCTCTCTACTTGTCCCTGTAGTCATGGCCTCCTCATTGCAAATGTCGGGCTCATCATTTTCAGCAAGAGACATATTACTGCATACTTCAATATCAATATCAATATTATATATCAATATTTGCATAATATTTGCAAAGTCTATGGATGGCCATATTTCGGTGATAGAAAAAGGCTAATATTTTAATTCAATTTAATATTTTGCTTGGGAATAGGTTGACAACGCTGCTACAACGATATTAATCAAGGCTACAACGTTAGCCGAATAGTTACGTTGCTAATCATCAGGCCTTTGTCTCTCTTTACCAGTTGCCACTTGTGTTTGTCCTCTTGAAAATAAATCGGTAAGCTTGGCACATTTGGCAGCATCCTCCTCAATGACTTTCTTTTTTTCAACCTGGCTTTTTCAGCCCCTCCTGCCCTCTTCCTCCCGTCCATCCTCCCTGACGCGTATCGTTGCGGTCGGGCCGGCCCAGCTATCGGTAGCCTATCTGAGAAAACTCTTTGTAAAAGACGAGCTACGGACCGAACCAACTCTATTTGGGAGGGGAGAACTTCCTCGCATGGTACACCGGTTGTACCATGCGAGGAAGTTCTCCCCTCCCAAATAGAGTTGGTTGGTTCCATAATGGACCGAACCAACTCTATTTGGGAGGGGTGAACTTCCTCGCATGGTACAACCCATGCAGAGGCAGATGCATGGTGCATTATCATGCATGAATATGATTTTGCTACGGAAGGCACGGTTCTTCTTTTTGTACCACAGAAGAAAGTGGTCAGTCAGAAACTCTACATACTTTGCCGAGGTCATTTTCACACCGTCAGGGACCCTGAAGGGGCCTACCAGCTCTCTCCCCATGATTCCGGCCCAAAACATGACTCCGCCACCTCCTTGTTGACGTCTCAGCCTTGTTGGGACATGGTGGCCATTCACCAACCATCCACTACTCCATCCATCAGGACCATCAAGGGTTGCACGGCACTCATCCGTAAACAAAACAGTTTGAAAGTTAGTCTTCATGTAGTCCTGAGCCCACTGCAACCTTTTTTGGTTATGAGCTTGGTTTAGGGGTGGCCGAATAACAGGTTTAAGGACACTTGCAAACCTCTTGAGCATCCTACATCTTGAAGTTCGCGAGACTCCAGAGGCACCAGCGGCTTCAAACACCTGTTTGCTGCTATTCAATGGCATTTTAGTGGCTGCTCTCTTAACCCTACGCATTTGTTTGGCAGAAATCTTCCTTATTTTGCCTTTGTCTGAACGAACCCGCTTGTGCTGTGAATCGGTGACAAATTTCTTCACCGTCCGATGATCACGCGCAATTCTTTTGGAAATATCCAATGTTGTGATACCTTGACCAAGGTATTGCACTATTTGCCGCTTTTCAGCAGCAGAGAGATCCTTTTTCTTCCCCATTTTGCCTGAAACATGTAGCTTGCTTAATAATGTGGAACATCCTTCTTAAGTAGTTTTCCTTTGATTGGGCTCACCTGGCAAACTAATTATTATTATTACTATTTGGATGATTTCAATCATCCAAATAGCCCTGAGACACAATACCATCCATGAGTTTCATTGAAAAACCAAAAAATTAATGTTTATGACCCTTAAATACAATTTGCCTAATAATGTGGAACGCGGTGTAATTCTACCCTCTGATTCCAGTTTCTTTATTGTGTGGTCTTTCTTTGCTGATATTCATTCCTTAAGGCTCTGTAGTTATACGTACAACCATCTGATACTAGCCCAGAGTTAAGCATATTCATCTAGCAAACTTGACCTACCTTGGAGTGTTACAATAGAAAGTATAATTTTATTTCATGTGTCCATCCAGGCAAACTGGTGGAGCCAAATATTATTTAAAAAAAACATATGATGTGATCTCTTTGTAATCGTCCAAAATAATGTTAAGTGTATGGGTATATTTCCAAGTAAGCCACTGACTGGTCGATACGTGCGATGCATTGAGTGGCAGCGCGCCATATTGAGTGGGCCGGTCTGACTGTAACTTCCGGGCCACTTTTTTCCCCCAGTCCGCCCCTGTATCCAGATACTGGTCTTTTGACATGTACATCCATGTAGGTTATCAGTGAAGTTACATTTGCTAGTAATAGACTACGTAGCAAATTAGCAAAGTAACAGTTGCTAGCTAGCTATAGCTAGCCTAAGTGACAGCAATGAAACGTCCAATATTAGTGTCAAGTTCCAACGTATTTTTCGGTCAACTCTTGGTCCAACTTGCAATGACCTGGTACATGTGATCCCAAAGGACGCACGGGACAACTCGTTTCCAACACAGCTCAATCTTTATTGTTTTTCTTATTTCTCAATTGTTGGCTGGTTGGTCCATCTAGGTTGAAAACCTTCAAACACAAAAAGCAAAAAGTTATACAACCAGAATGTAAATAAACTTTAAACAATTCTCACCAACAAATGAATAAATAAAAGCTACAGTAACAGTGGGCTTCTTTGGCTGTACCATCGGTTGACTCCTTCCCTCTGTCTCAGCTGAAATGTTTTCTGTCAGAGCTTCCCTTTGCAGGTGTTTTCAATTAAGTGATCAGCAGCCTGCACTGGCCTACTGGCAGTGCATTCTGGGACTTGCAGTCTTTTCTCTCTTTTTCCTTTTCTTCTCTTTTTCTTCTGACAAAGTAACGTAATTCGACTAAATCATAATAATTAACTCAACATTAGGTAGGTGATGCACAATACTAACTGTATTTCGTTTGACACCTTAATGGCTGAGATGAGAAGACTTACCTCTATACTTGACTTTCTTTTCCTCTTCTTTCTTCGTTTTCGTCCCTGTGCTCCAGATGGTTTAGACCAGTCAAAGTGGCCGCGCAATAGATTTTTCAGATCGCGCACATTTTTCAGACCGCACAAACGATTATCCTTTTTTGGAGTGAGCCATCTTTGCAATAGAAGATCTTTGATGTGATGTGACGTGTCGAGTGTTGGCCAATCAGCGTCCCGTTTTCTCGACAAAAAAATTCAGATTTTTGGCCGAGTTGTTCTCATCTCCGTAATAGAACATCTTTGATGTGACGTGTCTTGGCCAATCAGTGTTAAGATGTTTACAGCGCCCGTTTCTCAATATGCGTGTCTCTCTGTACTTGATGAGAAAACTCACAGCTGACAGCTGGAGCCAGCCCCACCCGCCGGATGCGTGGTCGCAAATTGCTCACAGTGCTGAAATGTGCGCTGTGAGGGCGCCCCCAACCCATTTGTCGCCCTAGGCAGTCGCCTAGTTCGCCTATAGCAATCGCCGGCCCTGCGCACCAGATTGAGACTCCCCCGGGCGTGACGGTGCGGTTACGACCCTACAGGTTACCTGAACACAAGAGAAAAGTGGTTCAGAGGGAATTAGCGGCCATGATGGAGATGGGGGTAATAGAAGAGTCCAACAGTGCCTGGTCTAGCCCCATTGTTCTTGTTGTCAAGAAGGATGGGTCTATACGGTTCTGCGTGGACTATCGCAGGGTGAACGGTATGTCACGTTTCGATGCGTACCCAATGCCCCGGGTCGACGAGTTCCTGGATCGACTGGGCACTGCGCGTTTCTTCACGGGCAGGTGCGCCCTCAGGTGGACAAGACCGCCGCTATCGCAGCCTGCCCGCGGCCCAAGACTAAAAAAGAGGTGAGGCAGTTTCTGGGGCTGGCGGGTTATTACAGGCGCTTCATCCCGAGTTTTGCAGACCTGACCAGCCCCTTGACTGACCTGACCCGGAAAGGTGCCTCAGATCCGGTCCAGTGGACGGACCGGTGCCAGTTGGCGTTTGAGGAGGTAAAACAGGCTCTCTGTGGGGAGCCACTCCTTCACACACCTAAGTTCTCTCTTCCCTTTACTCTGCAGACTGATGCGTCGAACAGAGGGCTGGGGGCCGTTTTGTCCCAGCAGGTAGAGGGGGTTGACCGCCCTGTGCTCTACATCAGCCGGAAGCTGTCCGAGAGAGAGGCCAGGTACAGCACGGTGGAGAAGGAGTGCCTGGCCATCCGGTGGGCGGTTGACTCCCTGCGCTACTACCTCCTGGGACGCTCTTTCACCTCTCTTTCACCGCTCTTTCTCTCTGGTCGGACCACGCCCCCCTCCAGTGGCTACACCGCATGAAAGATACTAACGCCCGGATTACTCGGTGGTATCTGGCTTTACAGCCTTTTCATTTCAAGGTGATCCATAGGCCGGGGACACAGATGGTTGTGGCCGACTTCCTCTCCCGCTCTCATGGGGAGGGGGGGGGGGGGGGGGGGAGTAGGTTAGACGGGCGGTGGAGGTATGTGGTGGCGGGGGCGTGGTTATGCTCAGCTGCAGAGGGGTGTGGTTGTGGGTGGCTCGGGGGACGGTACCTGGAAGAGGTCTGATTGGCCTCAGGTGTACCAATTGTGTGTTTGTCCCTACATAAGCAGGAGTATGCTAGACGCTCGGGAGACGGGCAGACGGACAACCAAAATAAAGCCGTTACGAACCTGGAACCCTGGTGTGCTGTGTCATTGGGCTAAGGGGAAACTCACGGGGGTAACGGGAGCTCGTTACAGTCACAGATGCGCGCAAATACGCGCAAATGTGCCCAAATGCAAATTTTGGAAACCTGGCCTGATTTCTCTCTGTACTTTACCTCTCTGACTTTGTTCTGCTTCACTTTTTCAAAGTCAAACTTTGCAGAGAGAATGTTCACATATTGTGCTATGATTTGGGTTAGAGAATGTTCACATATTGTGCTATGATTTGGGTGATTTTGGACCTTAGTGAAGCATCATTTCAAAGAGATAATCATCCTGAAAGTGCTTTTTTTTATAGGCAGACCTGAAACTTCTATTTTTGCTGTGTTTGAATCTTTATTTACTCTTAACCAGTAACATATATATACTAATATGTACACATCCGAACAAAAGCTCACATGGGTTGCCTTTATTATAACACCAACATTATTCAAAAAGCCCTTGTGGTTGCAGAGATACTGCTGCGTTTACATACCTTGTGCCATATAATGCCAATGCTGGTAATATTTGTGATGTTCTTAGCAGGTACTTTTTCGTCGGGACAATTCAATGTGCAGGACTCTCCTTCGTAACATCTTTGAAGGTACAGGGTCCTCTCCTCTCTCTGCGTTGTGTAAAGTGTCAGCCTGAACCAGAACTGCCTGCTGGCGTTCCTGTCATATCATCGAAGAACAAGTATTGAAACTCAACAGAATACAAGTAACTGACAATAATTCACTGTGAACAGTTTCATATTCTCCACGTTCAGGAAATGGACCAGCTTTGTTGTCCCATCACGATGTATTTTGCGTAAAAATGCAGGCTTCAAAGAAGGCTTCCCCTGACATGGGATCAGGACTATGTCTGACAAAACTGACTAGCTTGCTGTGTATAAAGCCATTCAGTACTGTAATCCCACAAATCAAAACAAAAAGTACATTATGTATTCACTGTACATATCTCCAAAAGCGCCACATAGCAATTCTATATCTGGTTTTAGGAGCCAAAGTCAGTATCATTGTGGGACCCACTGGACTTTACCCCAGAGAGCATGAGTAATTCCCCTGATGGAGGTCAGAAGCACTGAGAATCACAAGGCTCCTCCCATGAACCAGCAACTCCATCCGCGTCTGCTCAGCTGAGGACATGTCGGTCAGATCCCTCTCCTGGGGGCTGTGACTGGTCCAGATCACTTTGGCATCCCCATGACTAGAACGTCTGTCAAGAGGGCAGTACAGCGCCACCATCTCACCCGCCTTGACATATGTCTCTTTGGTTCTCCGGGGACACACGCCTGCAAATGAGTGTCACACATTTTAGCTCATTTAAGTGTGTAAAGCGATCACATGAACTGTTGAGGCTGGTTTAATCCAGTACCAAAGGAGAGCTGGCGTTCAGCCTACTGTTAAGTGAGGGTTGCACACAAAGTGATTGGTCCGTATGAGCAAAATGTGTTGGACCCTTGGCTTTTAACCCGTCTTTGAACCAGATCCAAGCGACATGTGACCATCAACTTTTGGTTGTGTTGTTGTAAAGAGTTCACTAAATAGTTGTCTGTGTTATTTATTGGTTACAGTATTTCCGTTCACTTTCTGGCCGGTTGACCCTTGACCCTTGTAGTCAGAGAGGTTCATGTGACACTTTGTCAATTTTCACCTTTGTTATTCATTCTTTTCAGGTTCACCACAACTCCCACAGATGAAATTGATGAGTTGCATTGCTTTAATACTAGATTACTTCTAGTCACATCAAATTAATCTCCATTTTTGAATGCTTTCTTATTTTTTCTCATAATCCAGATGTCCATTCATGAACAACTGCTGTCAACCTATCAGATAATATCTCCAATCAGGCCTGCAGATTTGCTATTTAAAGAAAGTTAATCGTTACATTTGGTGTGCCTTGTATACTGGATCATTTGTGGAACAGCATGAGCTTGGCAGATGCAGCCGTTATGAAAGCACATGGGGGCTCTTCACCACATCCTACTTCCTTGGTGCATTTTGATCTTGTGACTTTCAGTTTGACGGAAAATTTGTCAAGTTTGTGGAAGTCAGCACTGGTCAGCGCAACAAAAGGAAACAAAGGGAAGTTTGCCAATGCATTTAAACATTTGCACACTTGAGATCTATGATGATCTTATCTGCATGTCACAGTGTATTAAAAAAAGTCTGTTTGATTAATTATAAATATTTGGGGAACATTTTACTCCACTACATCTATTTGAGAACTTTAATAACTCACTATTTTGCAGATTCAGGTTAAAAATACAGAATGTAATCAGAAAATACCCCTACATTCACCAGCTTTACACATCCATCAATAATGGCAATTCACTTAATAAAGGTTACATTATTTTCAATGGGTACATTCTGTCATCCGTCTGTCTATGTGATCTCAAACAATACATCAAGTTGAGTCTTCACCCTTTGACACCCCTGAGGGCATGTTCTTACCTGTTAATGATGCAAGGAGTAAAAACAGAAGGAGCAGCAGTGCTTTCACCATCATGATAACATGCAGCGCCGCACAACAAGGCACTGGAGAGCGTCGTCAGAGCCGTGGTCCTGCTGAGCGGAACATTCCCTCGATCATGTGAAATGAAACCACACTGGGTGATGATGAAAAGTGAAACACAAGGAAGGGCGTCACGTTGCAGTAACCGTTGGATTTCTCCTCCCGAGACATGATCTCACTGTGGTGGTGGTTGGAACATATCACAGAGGTGCAGAGGTGTAGGTGCAGTTTCCGTTACGAAGAGAGGAAACTTATGTGGCTGACTTGTTTACTCCTTGTGATATGGGGGTCAGAACCAGTCAAAGTTAGACAAACAAACTTCCTCTTAGCCGGTGAACGATTGGGTTTAGAGCAGGCCAAGCCACTGGCTGCAGGTGAGCCCAACAATGCCAAACAGGGACGCTTTTAAAGAATGGGTCAAATATTTAGAGAGCAGGGGAAATAGAATAGACTCAGAGATGAAGAAGGACAGACAAAGACAGCTGCACCGATAAGATAGAAATGAGGTGTTGCATTGAAAGTGGATTTTAGAGTTTCCTTGGACATGATGAGCAGAAGGAGGATTCAAAGAGTATCAGTACATTTGAAATGCTTTTGCAACTTGCCGTTGCTTTTTTGCTCCATCGCAAGAAACAAGCCTGCATTCAAAATATGCAGGCATCATCAGCTAAATGTATTTTTAAACTAGACAAGATGGCTAAATTCAAGAGTTAGAATATTATTACATGAATGTGTACATGTAGGCAACTGCATTTTCGTTCAATCGAACGCCTCTTTTCACTGTCATCATGGGGTATTTTTACTGACTAGGCGAAACTTCTCCAAAGCCACAGACGTTATGCAACTGTTTTCACAGACTGTGAACTGTTAATCCCAATAATCATCATCCTTTACCCATAAAAGTAATGTTATTGAAGTTCGCCTTGACTAACAACAAGGGGGCTCCAATATTCCCACTCAATACCTGCGGTACTTACTGATTTACCATGCACACACATGTGACATGTCATGTTCTTCGTTTAAAACGTTAAAAGGACACTATGCATGTAACGACCGTATTTCGACGCGCTGTCCCGACAAGTTAAAAACTATCCTACGGGGCTAACAGTGTATTGATCTCAAATGCCATGGAGCTGACCGAGCGGGGATATTTGACTAGTTTGGAGTGAGAATGTGTTGTCCAAGTGCCAAATAAGTTATATTTGAAAGACTCTTTCCAGACATCATGACCTGGTAACTCAAGATAATCCACAGACCTTATGAGTATTTAATGTAGGGACTATTGTGTCTGTCTTTTGAGGGTTACGGTTCAAAAGGTGATATGTCAAAGTTGCATTTTATTTTCTGCTTCCTCCAAGTGGCCCAAAACAAATGTGTTTCAGGTTTAAGGATCATATCTGTTTTTTGATACAATGTAAGGTCAGCACCTTTTGACAATAGCCATTCAATGTATTTAATGCATTTGCATTTGTCAAATGTACGGAACTCTCGACTTGTATAAAGACATTTCATGTTGTTGTTCATTGTTGCTTTATATATATATATATATATATATATATATATATATATATATATATATATATATATATATATATATAAAGATTATTCCCCTGTTGTACATATTAGTTTTGTTTATTTCTACTTTTGTTCAGCTTATTTTAGTTTAGTTTCTACCTGTGGGGCATCTATCTTTCTGTAAATAATTTTGGAACTGTATGTACGTAAACCCAATATTATCCCTGTATCATGTATTATCGTTTTTCATATTTGATTGTAATTTCTAAATGTTTTTGACTAATAATGAATCTAATTCGTATTCTGAAGTGTTTACCCGATGAAACACGGTGCTGGTTTATATTGTGGAGAAGTCACAGGAAATGACATGTATTGACTGAGCTGACCGCAATGGTTGGACTGGAAAACGACCACTGGGTGGCGGCAAAACATCAAACAAGGTCACCATGCAAACAGTGGTAAAGTATGGAGCTACGACATGTTTCTCCACTATTCATCGGCCTTTTGGTGTAGTTGTGGTTTGATAATTTAAGAACTGTTTGCTGTTTGTGGTTTGTGGTTCATCAGTGTGTCTGCCTTCAGGGAGTTGATGAGAACATCTGACAGCTAAATGTCAAAACAAGACACCACACAAGACTAAAACGCTCATCTTTTCACATTACATATATTAATTGCTATATTTCATAAATATGTATTAATGCAGGTTTAAAAGCAGTGGTAAAACAAAAACAACAGAAAAGTGCATTTTTAACAATTCAGTAGTATCTTGACGTGTGGCTGTGCATATTTTCCATCTTTCCCTGTAGCGCACAGACCTGATAGGCCGTTTTCACCAGTGGCGGGCCGTGGATCTCGTGAGGAAGACTTTCAAATCAGTGAATGAAAAGTATAAAATAAATACACAATTGTACACAATATTTGTGTATGTAGTCACGTGATACGTTGCAGCAAAGTGCTGTCCCATTCACACCAGTTCAAGCCCTCACAGCCTCTCACACTCAGCCACTCAGCAGCTGACGTCAGTGAATCCCTGAGGGTTCAGGGTTTGAGGGTTTAGGGTGGAGATTGAGATTAGGCCAGGGCCCTATTTCTCGTACCTGGTTTACTGAGTTAGCGGGCTAATTTTCAGGATAAAATGACGTAGGTCAGGCTTTTTGGTTCCTCGAAGCAAGTTTAGAAAAATCACCATAGCAACACAGCCAAAAATTGTAAACCTGCTCCCGGGCAGGTTTACTGAAATTCACTGGATAAATTGGCCACTCCCACCGGACAAAAAAGGCAGCTCCCTTCGTCATTAATGAAGGAGCGATATTAGTTATATTAGTTTTATAGGGAGAGGCCTAATCTCAAGCTCCACCCTAAACCCTCAAGCCCTGAACCCTCAGGGATTTACTGACGTCAGCCGCTAACTGGCTGAGTGTGAGAGTCTGTGAGGGCTTTAACTGGTGTGAATATGAATGGGACAGCACTTTGCTGAAACATATCACGTGACTACATACAAAAATATTGGGTACAATTGTGTATTTATTTTATACTTTTTATTCACTGATTTGAACGTCTTCCTCACGAGATGAGAAGTCATTTTAAATGATCTATTTACTCGTTTTTGCAAAACGAAATGTTTGAAATATTTATATTAGTGCTGTCAAACGATTAAAATATTTAATCGCAATTAATCGCATTTATGTCATAGTTAACTCGCGATTAATCGCAATTAATCTAAAATTTTTTTTCTTCATTTTAATGCTCTTATCAACATGAAAAAGTGGATTGGCTTGCTTTATGCAAATGTTTTATTTTATTGAAAAACAACTGCCAAACAGGGCGGTACAAAATACAATTATAAAGTGCACATTTCAGGTAAACAAGGGCATACAAAATAAAATTATAAAGTGCACATTTCAGGTAAACAAGGGTTTACAAAATAAAATTATAAAGTGCACATTTCAGGTAAACAAGAGCTTAAGAGACAGAGAGAGAGAGAGAGAGAGAGAGAGAGAGAGAGAGCTGTGAACATAGCAGTCAGGCTCTCGAAGGCAATTCGTAGGTCCTGTCGTTGGATGCGATGCGTATTATATCAGCTAGACCCTTGTCCTCCACAACGTTAACAGGCCTACACGCAGTAGCCACCCATTTAGCTATGGCTGCAATAAGTTTGCTCTTCGTTGTGGTGTCCATGTGTTTCTGAAGTCATCCATTCTTGTCTGCTATGACGAGGGGGCGCAGAGTTAGCAAAAACATTGGAATATTCGCAATGCGTTTGCTGTGAATTATTAAGGTAATGAATTCCTCATATGGGTTCATGATCATCTCCTGCTTCTCAGCGGAGAGAAAAAAAGAAGTACCTCTGAGTTTATTTGCCATTGTACTGTTAGAACATCGTGGTGTCAGTGCTCGATTATTATCCCTTCCGAAGAGGAACAGGCACGCACATTTATCCAGAGGATTGACGTCTGGTTAGAATTAACGAGACTGTTTCAGCACGGATCTTCTGTGGAGAAACTGAGTTAGCCTGACGTCAATCATCTCGCTAATTTAAGCTGGACATTTGCTCGATTTTGTTGAGCCAGGTACGAGAAATAGGGCCCAGGGATTGGGCCTGCAGCTGCTGCTTCTTCAGTTTAATGGAGGATCGCAACCAACTTGACTAGGTGCATACCGCCACCTAGTGTACCAGAGTTTGAGAACCCATCTAGCTGGCTGTCACCATGTAGATTAACCGGCTTCTCTACCATAGAGAGAAACAGAGGTGAAATCTGATTGGACAAGAGCGTTAAGCAGAGCGCTTAAGCAGAGTGCTTAAGCAGCTCCAGCACGCTGGCCAGAAGCAGAGGAACAGACAAGACAGGCGCTGGTCAATGAGAAAATAAGCTAAAAGGGAAAACTAATTATAATACATGTAATGTATTTGTGAAAAACAATTAAATTATAAAATAGATATAACTTTTAATTATTAAAAAAAAAAAGCAGAGAAGGCTTAGCAGGCCCTGACGGCCCGCCACTGGTTTTCACAGAACACATTTGGACATTTCACAAAAATTTCCAAATGCGAAAAGCAAAGGTGATAAAAACTCAAATTAATAATGGCTGAATTCCAATTAGCTACTTTGTTTTCAGGGTCCTGGTGCTGTACATGGTGGTTTACTGTCACGGTCATGACTTCCTGCTCGTTAAGTTACAAACACACAAACGCCTGTGTTTTTCCCTCCACGACAAATCAAATTATCTGCAGAAAAAAAGGCAGATTTGCTCAATTAGATGTGTTGAACCGATCACCAAGAGCTGATCAGGGCCCTATTTTTCGTACCTGGCTAAACAAAGTCAGGCAAATGTCCTAATCTCCAGTTTAAATTAGCGAGATGATTGACATCAGGCTATCTGGGTTTCTTCACGGCTGATCCGCGCTGAAACGGTCTCGTTAATTCTAACCAGACGTCAATCCTCTGGATAAATGCGCGTGCCCGCTCCTCTTCAGAAGGGATAATAATCGAGCACTGACACCACGATGTTCTAACAGTACAATAGCAAATAAACTCAGAGGAACCTCTTTTTATTTCTCCGATGAGAAGCAGGAGATGATCATGAAGACATATGAGGAAGTCAATACCTTAATCATTCACAGCAAACGCGTTGTGAATATTCCAACGTTTTTGTAACATTGTTGCCGTGAACGCAGCTTAACTCCGCCCCGCTGCGAGACATAAGCGCTGCAAATATATCAGACAAGTTAAATGTGTCAGTTTTGGGAAAATGTATCCGCAAATTTTAAGTGCTTCATCACCCAGATCAATCAGATTATATTTACGAATAAATATATACTTATGAGGATATATGTACTGTATGCGCGTATGAATCATGTACTATATGTATATACATGTATGTGTATATTTCTATATAACTAGGAGTTTGAATATGTGTATGGGCGGATCAGTATATATGTATTATTCATAATCAGAAATTCAATCAATTGAAGCAGTGAAAAGAAATTGTGTGTGATTCTCTGTATTCTTATCATGAGTCCACCTTAATCATGTTCTACAATAATGATATGTATGGTGTACTAATAACACTGTCATATAATTATGAGTGCTTTCAACACATCCATAAGTTTCTTAAGCGCTAAATAAACTTAAGAACAGCGCGGCATGCAGCGGGTGAGAGTCTCTGTCTGTGAGACGGCGATCGGCTGCGCCGTGTGGTGATCAGTGTCCGCGGCTCGAGAAGCTCTCGTAAATAAATGATTCCTTGAAGGCAGAATCTATAGCGCCGCGTACAGGAAGTCATGAGGATGTGAGGACGGATCTTGGCGATCTCAAAGAACTCTCTCCCAATAAAACTAATATAACTAATATCGCTCCTTCATCAATGAGGAAGTGAGCTGCCTTTTTTGTCCGGTGGGAGTGGCCAGCTTATCCAGTGAATTTCAGTAAGCCTGCCCGGGAGCAGGTTTACATTTTTGGCTGTGTTGCTGTGGTGATTTATCTAAGCTTGCTTCGAGAAACTGAATAAGCCTGACCTACGTCATCTTATCCTGACAATTAGCCCGCTAACTCAGTAAGCCAGGTATGAAAAATAGGGCCCAGGTGTGGGCAGTGAGCCTGTAACCACTACACACTTAAGCAGGGCTATTCAACTTCAGTAGCAAGTGGGCCGAATAAGAAAATCACGGGGGGGTGAGGGCCGCACAGAATATTGATCAAATAATGGCTAAAAATGAAAAACCGTAATGTATATTTCCACAGGTAAACAGTCACACACGCATCTCTTTTCTTCCACTTTATATAATCAGTTACAGACTGTCATTCCATTCCAAAACACAGGAAGGCTATCAAGGTTTGATACAGAAGTGCAAAAGTTACATAAAAAACATAAACAAAAAATGAGACATTGTTTTTCTGACATGTCCATATCCACAAATGTAGAAAACAATTAGAAAATAGTATAATAGTATTCAGATATCAGATTAACAATAAATGAGCCTGTTCAGGAAACTATCAAAAACAATTCCAAGCAGAAATTAGGTAGTTACAGCAGGTCCATATCCCAAAATGCATAATGTAAACTGAACATCTTGAAACAGTATCATCCACAGCGATAGACATAAACTCTGCTTTTCGAAGGTTTTCCAAAAGTTTCCCTTCGACATCCGTCGAAGGGAATCCGTTGCCAGTAGCTCCAGTCTGTGGAGAGTTGATGTGTCCGAGAGAGGCACTTTTTTAATGGATGAAGTGACGCTTGCCTTCACTTTTTCGTCAACAATCATTTCATCAATAACTGCAAGCATGCAGTCTTTAACAGTCTCCGACTCGGTAAAGGGCTTCTGTCTGGCTAGTGTCCAGGCTACGCGTAGAGATGCTATCATGGCTAGGATGACCAGACGTCCTCTTTTTCCCAGACATGTCCTCTTTTCGAGACCTAAAAAATGCGTCCGGCAGGGATTCCAAAAACGTAAATGTAAGTTCATGTATATTCATATGCGCTACCCCCCCCCGCTGACGAAGTGTCCTCTTAATCACCCTAATCATGGCTCTCTCTTGTTCCGTGCAAAAGCGACTAAGGGCACACTGACCTCGTTGAAAAGATGCTAACAGTCCGTTTACTTTCCTCCTCCGTTCATCAGAGCCCTCGGGAAAACTGTTCGAAAATGAGCCATGATTCGACTTGTAGTGCCTCTTCACATTGTATTCTTTCATCACAGCTATGGATTCGCTGCACAATAAACACATTGGTGTGTTGCTCATTACGGCTGGCAAAGTAAATAAATACTTTTCAGTCCATTCACTTTGGAATTGGCGGTTTTCACAGTCAACTTTACGACGCTTCGGCCTTGAGAGAGACATTTCGCAGTGTTTTGTTACAATTGTTAAATCAGAATGTAATACGTTTTATTTTGAAACAGGAAATGTCCTGTAACTTAGCAGGTGACTTATAATCAGGAAGTGAATAAGTGAGAGCATGGCTCAGAACTGCTGTTTTCGGTAGTTTTCCCAATCTAGTTGAGTCTGCCTGCATCTTATGCCTTTTGATGGCATCGTTGGTATGTATTGATTTGTTTTATTGTTACTTATGATTACAGATGATTATTTTTGTGACTGTTTAGTTTTGGGAAGTTTTATACACAAAGTCCATCGAGTCATTATAGTTAATGACTACTCCGCTATGACTGTTGTTAAAGTTCATATGACAGAATAAATACAAGTAAATATGAATAAATAGTTGATGATATGTTAAAATACAGTGGTTTACAGGAACATATGTAGGTAAATCAGCAGTAAATACATACAAAGTAGCGGTTAAAAACAGCAATGTATTTCATTGAAGAATCAGTATATTGACATTGTGTATTGAAGAATAAAAGATCAAATCCTGGGAGGTGGTGCGAGGAATAATGTCCGGAGTCCAAAAAGAGTTCAATCAGGAGAGACAGTGGGTGATTAGTAGTTAATGTTTATTATGCCAGATAATGAGTCCATGGTTACACAGAATTTATTTGGCGCATGAACTCCGCGAGGAGATTGAGATCGCACTGTGTTTGCCCTGAGCGGCAGCAATCTGTAGATCCCCCCCGGGGAGTCCAGACACTGGTGGTGGTGGCTGAGGTTCTGCTGGAGTTGCTGGAGATGCCGATGGGGTGCTGCATCTGAGAAGGTGGATGGTGCTGGAGAGGCAGCGGGTCGCATGAGATGGCAGCAGGACGCTAGAGGTGGAGAAGGAGAACATTTAAAGGAGATAGCAGTGAGCTGATAGGATAGCGAGGAGGGCGTGACTCTGCGCTAATGGCTGGGCGCACCCGGCTGCTGAACAGCTGGTAGAGTCTGACACTTCTGACGCTCCTGACAGGGACATCCGGTATGACGTGCGTGCTGCTGGTGAGGGACGGTATGAGTGAGGGCCCGCCTGGTGTGAGGGGGTTGTCTTCCTGTCTGAACTTACGCTATAGCTTCATTTCAATCAGGAGAGACAGTGGGTGATTAGTAGTTAATGTTTATTATGCCAGATAATGAGTCCATGGTTACACAGAATTTATTTGGCGCATGAACTCCGCGAGGAGATTGAGATCGCACTGTGTTTGCCCTGAGCGGCAGCAATCTGTAGATCCCCCAAAAGTGAGAAGGGTAACACAGTGATCTGTTCCCCCCCAAAAGGAAGTACTACTCACCAAGCTGTACTTGAATTGGCTGCGAGTTCCGCCGGTTGGTGCGGCTGCTAGGGGATGAGGCATGGAATAACATACTGCGAAGGGGTTAGGTGGATGCCGGCGATCTGCCCTGCTGTGATGAATGATGAGCCGTCAGTGACTAGGGTCGCGGTGACCTGAATTTAGAGATGTGATGGATCTAATGCTACTTTGATACTTGACATGATTGGAATATGATGCGGTGCCATTACTGGAGCGATACATGTGAAGTGAATGGCTATGACCAGGTGAGCATCTGACCCATGTGAGCGCGATTGGATGGATGTGGCGCTACTTACCGGATATACTTACCTGCTGCGATGGCTGAGGCCCCCGCCGTGAGGGATGATGTAACCAGAACGCCTGGCGGGCTGCGCGCCCTGCTGTATGCATCATATGATCAACTGCTGTGACCAACTGCCGGCGGGCTGCGCGCCCTGCTGTATGCATGATGTGATCAACTGCTGTGATCAACTGCTGTGATCAACTGCGGGCGGGCTGAGCGCCGCGCTGTGATCAACTGCTGTGACCAACTGCTGTCGGGCTGTGCGCCGTGCTGTATGCGTGATGTGATCAACTGCTGTGACCAACTGCTGGCGGGCTGTGCGCCGTGCTGTATGCGTGATGTGATCAACTGCTGTGACCAACTGCGGGCGGGCTGCACGCCGTGCTGTATACGTGATGTGATCAACTGCTGTGACCAACTGCTGGCGGGCTGTGCGCCGTGCTGTATGCGTGATGTGGTCAACTGCTGTGACCAACTGCGCGCCATGCTGTATGCATCATATGATCAACTGCTGTGACCAACTGCTGGCGGGCTGCGCGCCCTGCTGTATGCATGATGTGATCAACTGCTGTGATCAACTGCGGGCGGGCTGAGCACCGTGCTGTGATCAACTGCTGTGACCAACTGCTGTCGGGCTGTGCGCCGTGCTGTATGCGTGATGTGATCAAATGCGGGCGGGCTGCACGCCGTGCTGTATGCGTGATGTGATCAACTGCTGTGATCAACTGCGGGCGGGCTGAGCGCCGTGCTGTGATCAACTGCTGTGACCAACTGCTGGTGGGCTGCGCGCCCTGCTGTGTGCATGATGTGATCAGCTTGCTGTGACCAACTGTGGTGGGCTGCGCGCCCTGCTGTGTGCATGTGTGACCGACTGCTGGCCTCTTGTGTCTTCTCTTTTTCTTCCTGGCCGACGGCTGGCGGGCTGCGCGCCCTGCTTGTATGAATGATGAAGCCGGCAACGGCTAACGGGCTGTGTGCCCTTCTTGGATGAATGGTGTAGCCAGCGGTACTTCTTTCTCTTCTGTTTGGGTGAATGGTGTAGCCGGCATTGCTTCTTTCCTTCTTTCTCTTCTTCTCGTTCTTCTGCTTGGATGAACGGTGTAGCCAGCAATGCTTCTTTCTTTCTCTTCTCCCTCATCTCTTTCTTCTGCTTGGATAAATGATGACTGAGTGTCCCGCTTGCGATGACTGATGTACCATGAATGACGTCAACTCCCATTTAATACCATACATGACCGCCTGCTCACGCATCCCTGCATGGAAGACGAGGCCGTGATGATCCTACGGACTTGCTTGGGTCGATGATAGCCTTATTATTAAGTGCTGCTGGAGAAAGAAGGGGAAAAGTGACGGCCCTCGACCACCGACCACCAGTTATATGCAATAGCTTAACGGCTGTTAAGGTTTGGCAGGTTAATTGTATTGCGCATTTCGACAATGAGGCGATTCGAAGTGCTTCGCGTGAAATCGTTAGGGCATCGAAATATGATGCAGGAGAGACGAGATTTACGCATGATTAAGAACATCATTAAAACATAAGGGGGTCGAAAGCGGGAATATAATACCAGTTGCAGTTTAGGAATTAGAATGCTGCGCCGATGCAGAAATTGGTTAATGTCCTTGTATCTGGTGCAATTAACAGGCAACCGCAAACGCAAAAGTCTTTGATCTGGATTTAGCGGCTGAGGGTCCCAGCCAGTGGCGGTGCGTCAATAGAGGGCGCTAGGGCGCCGCCCCTCCTAAAATTTTGCGATGAAAAAAAAAAAAGAAGAAAAAAAATAATAATATATACTGTCAAAAAACATTATATATCAAATAATTTAAATAAGAAATATACCGTGTTGACGCGCTAAATGTGTGTGGGAGACCGTAAGCCCCTGTCAACAACCACTTAAGTTAAATATAATATATCGCCATTCATCATTACTGAGAAAAGCCCCTCCCCTCTCGGGGCGCCGGCCAAATGTGTGTCTATGGAAAGCTAACAAACATTTCACCCTCGTGACGGCAAGGACAGCTTCTCATTGGCGGATGAAACGTGAATCTTCGGGCGCACAAATCTGCGCCCTAGCCAATGACATCGTTTCTTATTGCAACGTGGTTGGACTATTCGTCCAATCAGAGACCTTTATCATTCCCTCACATCCCATATAGCTCCCACGTAGCTACGCGAGCAACACAGCTAGCAGAGACTTTGATTATGTTAGTATGGCGACTGAAAACTCTGTGGTATCTCTACGCGAAACACCTTTCAATCCACGATCAGATGTTGACAAGAAGAGGCTGAAAGAGTTGGGACCCGAACGTCCGGATTTAAATATTCAGCAGCAAAGCAGTGAAGCTACATGCACCAAGCTACATGCTAACCGGAGCTGCTAGCTGGAGGCTCCGTGTGCAGTGGCTCTGAGCAGCCGAGGAAGCGCCGGCTATGAAGGAAGATGAGCTTGAAGGATTGCTGCAGAGGTGAGTGTCAAAATCAGCAGATGCCTGTGTTAGAGTTTAATGTTTTATCTTTCCCACAGCAGAACACATGTTGGACATTGCTAGATTTGGGTGGATATCATATCAGGCTATAACTTTATCTAAAATACCAATTCAACCCCCAACAAGTAAGTGTGTGTGTGTGTGTGTGTGTGTCATAGCTACAGCCATCAAGGTGGCTCCTGGCCTTTTGTCTATGTTGCTGAGCCATCAAGACACACAAAACATAGTTTTTTGTCTGTAGTATGAAGCCTGTTTGTAGTAGATATTTCCCCACAACTTATCTGTCTCTGTCTCTCTCTATATATTTATCTGTAGGTTTGTGACACCATACTTGGACACACCAGGGAACGCTTTGCCTTCAAAGACCACCTCACCAGTGCCACCTTACTGCAGGGCCCCCAGTTTGAATGCTACGTCAATGTATTCCCTGAAGTTGCTCTGGCCACCACATTGAATGTTTCTTAAACCATTCTGCTCTGAACCTCTCATGCCCAAAGTTACAGTTTGTTGATAGTTGTTATTGGACAGTGTTGAGCACTGTGTTTTCTTGAAATAAAGCTTTGTTTTTTAGAATATTCTACTGCAAACCTCTTTTCTTCTCATTGTGGAGTGCTATTTAAACCGCGCCGCCCAACTGCGCCCCCCCACAAAAAAATGTCACCAGCCGCCACTGGTCCCAGCAGACATGCTGCTCCCGGAGACCTTGTTCCCGACGTGTGGAACATATTAGGCTCGTCGAGATGAACCAGTTCTGGTTGTTAATACGAAATCGTATTTATATAAACGTACGTCCAACCAGTCGAAATGTATTTCGCAGGCAGACATGAGAGAACAAAGGATGCAGCTACCACACACGTTTCTACGTATATATATATATATATATATATATATATATATATATATATATATATATATAGTACGAACACATGTGATTAAATCCAAACGTGATCTGTCAACTACAAGTAGACAAAAGTTCAGAACTAACCGGAAGTAATTTTCTCTGTGACTTCCTGTGGATACTTTGAAGGCAGCCTAAACTGTCCGACTTGATCGCGGTTTTTGACAACGCCTCCTGCAGCGGCCGCTGCTCTCGTTTGGATCCCAGGCGGGGCGCAGCTCTAACGAACGAGCCTATTGTTAGGGATCTTTGAGCTCCGATGATGGCTGAGGCATCGGCGCACGTAGGCGGCATGAGCTGAGGATGACCGGCACGCCGCTTGTTGAAGTGGCAGGTTAGCAAATGGCTGAGGAAGGAAGGATTGGGGCACCTGGCGTTAAGCTGGATTCCTGGCAGCCGACCTCTAATATACTGGGCCAACGGATGCCAACGCTGTTGCACGCATGTGATTCCGCTGAACGATGCCAATGCTGCTGCGGTGTATGCGCTTCCGCAAACGATGCCCTGCGCTGCTGCGACGTATGCAATCTGCTAACGATTGAGTAATGCTGCTGCATTGGATGCGATATCGCGTGACGGAATAGAACCACGCGGACTATGATGCTAGGTCTGAGTTTATGATAGACTAGATTGGATCGCCCTGCTACGGAGTTAAATGCCGGTGAGTAATAGTTAGCTGGGCTAATGAGCCGTCAGAATCCCACTCACATGGGAGAGCACCACGTGCGCCAGGCTATTTGGGTGAAGAGCCTGCAAGACATGACTTCATGATGTTGCGCGATGAGAACCATGGCCACACGCTAATGTGACTGTGAATGGGTACTTGCCATGATATGATAGGGTATAATATTAAAACTTTGATGATCTGGATGATTGTGGCCGAAAGTCGCTATGACTGGAAATGGGCCCTGTGGTGGAAATTAATCATAAGTGCTTAATTCTTAAATGGGTAGCTGAACTCTGAGAGGAGAGTCAGTTTATCTTGACACTGATTCTGATCTTGACACTGTCTGAACTGCGCCATCCGGGTGGACGGTAACGGGAGGATCTCTGTAGGTTTGGGATCTTTTCGTTGTTTCCTTCTTCCCTCAGGCTCCTGACTCTCAGGGACGCAGCCACGCAACACCCTCCAGACGGGCATCAGGCTTGTCTGGTGGGAAGAAGGACACCGCCAGGGGGAGCCGGGGGAGGGGGGGTGGGGGGGAGTTGATATATAAACTCATGTTGAACTATTTCCCTGGGTTGGACCTTCAACCCATCTGTGGTGGAAGCTGTCCATCACTTGAATTATTCCGAGTTCCTGTTTAAAAATGTTTAAAAAGGCATTTGAGTGTTTCGCATGCCTTAGTTTTCTCTACGGGAGGTTGATGAGATTAGTTCATCCATTATGGACCCGACCCACGGGAATACGCCGACGCACGATGAAGAGAGTTGCCGAGTGCCGACTGAGCCTGCTTATGTCGTTTGTGGTGAGGTCAGCAATGACCAGCACTTTGCTTGGATGAGGCCGCGTGATCCTGCTTGAGAAATTCGGGGGCTGCCCTGGTATGGATAACTTCCGGTTGATGGCGAACCGTAACTTTGTCGTGGAGTACTTCTTTAGCGTGATTTAAGAATTCTACCTCGGACATGAGACTTCGGAGTGCTCCAGTCTCGAACGCTGAACTGGTACTAGCCGGGCATAAATTGTGCCTAGAAATTGAAATGCTATTTGAGTGCGTTGCTTTTTTTTCTTCTTTTTTTTTCTTTTTAAGAATCCGTGATGAAGCTCTGTGAGTCTAAACGCTGAAAGACTCTGCATATTTAAATGTGTTCTGGCTGCGTGGCTATAATGTCCCTGCTTGAAGCTGGCCTTGTAGATGGCCTTATAGGAGAGGTTATTGAGGCCCGCCTCAATAATGGACTTACAGTAATATTTCCAAAGTTGAACAGGGAAATGTCAGAGATGAAACAAGGTTACGGTTCAGACGCGCCTAGAACTACTGACGCCAGTCTGACCATGTTTATATAACAGAGAAGGAGGTCCGGGTGCGACGTGCGGATTAATGGTATCCTTGGTTAATATGCGCTTGAAATGAATGAATGCCGAGGCCGCTTGGCACGAGAGCCGGCCGCGGTGAAAGCCGTTGCGGCGGAAGCTTCCGGATAGGCGTGCATGAATGGTTGCTGGATTTTAGCCGGAGACTGCGAGTGCCGATCGGGTTGTTACCTGCACGGAGTACCTGGTGAGTTTCCCGCGGTGGAACGAGTGGAAGAAGATGCTTTCTCCTCCGCTGGTGAACTGGACGTTGCTTGCTCCAAAGCGAGGCTGGGGAAGGTAATGTGGACGTTTGCCACATCGCGTCGGTTCGTAATGAAAGCGCGCAGACGATGCTGATGGAGAACGTGGAGAACGCAACGTGGATCGTGCGTAACAGCAGCGTGAAGTCGCATGAGACGGCAGCAGGACGCTAGAGGCGGAGAAGGAGAACATTTAAAGGAGATAGCAGTGAGCTGATAGGATAGCGAGGAGGGCGTGACTCTGCGCTAATGGCTGGGCGCACCCGGCTGCTGAACAGCTGGTAGAGTCTGACACTTCTGACGCTCCTGACAGGGACATCCGGTATGACGTGCGTGCTGCTGGTGAGGGACGGTATGAGTGAGGGCCCGCCTGGTGTGAGGGGGTTGTCTTCCTGTCTGAACTTACGCTATAGCTTCATTTAAACTAATAATTATTTAATAAAAGAAAGACGACAGAACAGCTTATGCAAACCCAATCGGGGCCCCTCCTTCCTCAACGAACTCCAGACCGCAGGTCTTGTCCAGTCACGTGGGGATTTTAAAAGGGCCGCTCTTCTTTCGCATGTGTTAGTTATAGGTCTCATTCACAGAGCTTAAGGCCACTCATTGGTTAGTTCTACGGCATGCGAGTGGCTAAAAGTCCCACAGGGGCGGAGTCTCTCTTTGGCGCAGGTTTTGAAGATGGCTCCATAACATTCCTGTTTTCCGGTACCTGAAGTCCTCACTCCGCCCTCCTGTGTTTACTAACAACATATTTTACCTAAGGAATTGTTATTCAGTTCTATCTGTTACAGCTGATGAGAATCTTACTACAGCTTACATTTATCCTCCCACATAAAACCCTTCACCTCTGCTTGCTGAAATGCAAATCGAATCCCCCCACTGTGCCTGATAAGAACAGTAGGGAGATCCCCAGACCAGTCCCCTTTGTTCTTAAAACCAAATGCTCCCCTGTAAAAACTCCCAACCACGGCCTGTGTGTAAATGACCTCTGCACTCTCAGTACAGTGTGACCCTCAGCAATACTACAATCATTGATCTTGTTTCAAATCTATTTTAAAATCCTTCCACATCTGAATCATTATACAGTGATAAAAAACACAGTGACCCTCATATTCATACAATTACACATTCTTCATAATAATATCCCTTATTAATTATCATATTTCATGAATTTGTAATGTACACAATAAACCTCACACTGTACAAGTCCAAATTTGACTAACTAAACTCTAAAAAAAACTTAAGTATGTGTAAGGTTAATGAGAAAGCATTTTATTTGTATAATGAATGCCTTTTGTGTGTTTTAGTTTTACTCTTTCTTACGTCATTTAAACCTGTGGATAACGGACAACTGTCTTCAGAGTCGTGATGTCAGGAAGGAGTTTATCTAACTGCCAAGGTGTATCACAGCACATATACTGAGGGCAGCATACACAGCTTAAGATAGATAGCTAGATATATATATATATATATATTTAATATACACAATAAAAATTAAGCAAATTAAATGTAAACAATAGATAGTGCAAAATGCAAAGTATGTATGTGAAGTGTAATAAGCATACACATATACAGTGATGAATTGAATTAATCCACAGGATCTAGCTAGCGGTGACTTATTATAAAGCCGTATTGCCGTAGGCAGGAATGTTCTCCTGTAGCGGTCCTTGTTGCAGCGGAGCGTGAGGAATCTCTTGGAGAAAGTGCTCCGCTGACCCTGCAGTAGGTGGTGGAGAGGGTGGTTCTGGTTGTCCAATATGGACAATAGTTTCTTCAGTGTCCTCCTCTCCACCACCTGTTCCAGATACTCCAGTTTACAGCCGATGATGGAGCCGGCCTTCTTAACTAGCTAGCGCTAGGTGTTTCAGTGGGCAGCCAGACCAGAGCGCAAGTGAGGAGTGGGTTACAGCAACCAACACGGGTGCGTAACATAAAGATGTAACCATACAGGTTTGGTTGAGGCAACAGTAAAACTCAATGGCTCTGGGTTGGATGTCTCAATGTATAAAAGAGGCGTGTCCGTTAGTTTTATTTTTTCTTACCAAGCTATACTGATTTGCAGGCAGTCTTGCGGGCCATAGTTAAATTCAAACGGGCCGTATCCGGCCCTGGGGCCGCTAGTTGAATAGGCCTGCACTAAAGCATAGCATTTTGTTATGTATGCAGGAGTAGGGGAATAATATCAAGAGTGAAGAAGGAATGGAGAACATCATGAGGGAGAACAGGTATTTCCAGTGAGAAAGAGAAGGAGGTTTTGCTCTTCGGCCATCGACATGGGTTGTTCGCTAAAATTAACCAAAAACAAGAATCCCACCTGAGATGCTTCTGTGGCAGCCAAGAGTGTCTCTTAGGAAAAGAGTGACGTTCATTTTGAACCTCACATAGATAACTACTGCCAAGACCATTACCACCATAACGCCGACAACGGCGAGAGCTAGGTTGACGTAAGACGGACGAGCTGTAGGGAAATAACAGCAAGAATAAATGGGTCAAAATGTTTATTTAAACACTCATTAATGTAAAGTAGTGATTTTAATCTGAATGAAAGCTGGCTCAAAAAGGCTTTTCTGACATTTATATCAGGACTAAACGAGTAATTCATTATTCCAAATGTGATAATTGTTACTGGCAGTCCCACTCAAAAAGTACTACACAAGCAGATTGAACAGGTTTAAGATTTAAGACAAGGTTTCGAACACACATTAGATCTTAGATACCTTTTTGGGCCAAGCTGATGTTGACGGATCTTGAGGATCCAGATTCAGGATCCAGTCTACAGGTGTAATTTTTTGATAAATCCTCCTTTGACACCTTTTTGAAGACGAGAGATACCGTCACATTCATGTCTGCAGCATTACGCTCCCTGGAATGAAAGAAAATTAAGAAAGATGAGCTATTTTGTGTGTTGTATGTGTTAAACTTCCACATTCAGTTGTGTGAATTGTTTACCGTGTATCATTGTAGAAAACAGGAAAGCTGTTGTTTGTTCCCACTTTTGATTTCCCGTCTACCCAGAACAACTCGTCAAAGTCTGAATACATAACGGCTTTACAATCAATCACCACTGTTGTGCCTAGAAAAAGCAGAGTTTAGACAAGATTTAAAAAGAAAGATAGTGGTAGCACTTTATAATAAGTGCACACAATTTAGCATTAGTAAAGCATGAATAAACAACGAATTCATCATGTATAAAGCATTATTCCAACATGAATACTCATTAATAACTCATTCATAAACAGTTATAAATGTTTCATTCTTGATTAATAAGCTATGGTTTCATACTTTATAAATGATGAATTCCCCATTTGTAAATGAAGTATTCATGATTTATAGATGATTAAGAAGATCATTTGTAAAGTGTTAGTAAATTATAACAAATGCTGCAATTCATGATGAATTGCAGAACATGCTTAACTAATACTTAACTAATGAGTAGTAACTCCTGAATTAATGAGTAGTAACTACTGAATTAAAAAAAAGCATGCTTTTGTAAAGCATAGATAGTATAAGTCATGAATACTTCATTTACAAATGAGGAATTCATCATTTATAAAGTATGAAACCATAGCTTATTAATCAAGAATGAAACATTTGTAACTGTGTTTATGAATGAGTTACCAATGAGTATTCTTTAGTAACTTTATACATGATGAATTCATTGTTTATTCATGCTTTAAAAATGCTAAATAGTGTGCACTTATTAGAAAGTGCTACCAAGATGGTAGCACTTTATAAGATAGTAAATGCTTGTATGTAGATCCAAGTGTGTGTGTCTATGATACGATGGAAGAAGATGGACACTTACCCAAATCTACATACAATACATCACTCTTGTGTGGTGAAATGATCTCTGAGTATGTCTTATGTTCTGTGCAAAAAAAGGAGAAAACACTTTACATCTTCCCACGCCAACATATGAAGATAACCAGTGAATATAAAAAGACTGCTCTTTCCTCACCCTTTGGTTTGACTTCAAGCTTCACCCTAAAGGTCATGTTATGTACTTGTCTATAACACAGGTAAGATCTGGTACAGGTGTAGACACCATCGTCATTCTTTCCCACTGTTGAGAAGTAGCCATTTTTTGGAAAAGACTCGCCCTCCTACAAGGTGGGAAAATAAAGATGAATTTGAAAAAGAATGAAAACAAGCCTTAAATGTTGAGAAGAAAACCACATTCCCCAAAACTATGGTATGCTTTGTGGAAATAATTATAGACATAGAGAGGTCTGTTAATCAAATGGGTTAAAACAGGCAGTCACAAGTCCCAACCACAAGGACCAAAATCTGCTGCGTTTACATACCTTGTGCCATATAATGCCAATGCTGGTAATATTTGTGATGTTCTTAGCAGGTACTTTTTCGTCGGGACAATTCAATGTGCAGGACTCTCCTTCGTAACATCTTTGAGGGTACAGGGTCCTCTCCTCTCTCTGCGTTGTGTAAAGTGTCAGCCTGAACCAGAACTGCCTGCTGGCGTTCCTGTCATATCATCGAAGAACAAGTATTGAAACTCAACAGAATACAAGTAACTGACAATAATTCACTGTGAACAGTTTCATATTCTCCACGTTCAGGAAATGGACCAGCTTTGTTGTCCCATCACGATGTATTTTGCGTAAAAATGCACGCTTCAAAGAAGGCTTCCCCTGACATGGGATCAGGACTATGTCTGACAAAACTGACTAGCTTGCTGTGTATAAAGCCATTCAGTACTGTAATCCCACAAATCAAAACAAAAAGTACATTATGTATTCACTGTACATATCTCCAAAAGCGCCACATAGCAATTCTATATCTGGTTTTAGGAGCCAAAGTCAGTATCATTGTGGGACCCACTGGACTTTACCCCAGAGAGCATGAGTAATTCCCCTGATGGAGGTCAGAAGCACTGAGAATCACAAGGCTCCTCCCATGAACCAGCAACCCCATCCGCGTCTGCTCAGCTGAGGACATGTCGGTCAGATCCATCTCCTGGGGGCTGTGACTGGTCCAGATCACTTTGGCATCCCCATGACTAGAACGGCTGTCAAGAGGGCAGTACAGCGCCACCATCTCACCCGCCTTGACATATGTCTCTTTGGTTCTCCAGGGACACACGCCTGCAAATGAGTGTCACAAATATCAGTTCATTTAAGTGTGTAACATGAGTAACAGCAATTCTTCAAGGTCAACACCTTCAAAATCTGAACGACAAGATTCCAAGACCACTCGCTCAGACTCTGACACATATTTGAAAAAGCAGTCCACAAGATCGCTCTCCACAAAGCCCAAAACAGCTTGCTCCAGAAGTACAGGTGCAAGTTTGACAGGTAGGTACTTCTCTTTTTTTAAAAGATTAATTAAAAAATTAATTAATTAAAAAAATTAGATACACTCATGTGTTACTTCGTGAGTTTTTGAGGCTTGAAGGTGGTTTATTTGCTAGCCATTTCCCCTTGTTTCCTGTATTTATGCTAAGCTAGGCTAACCCAACATCCGGTTTTCAAAATACTAACTGATATGAATGTGTTCAGAACATTTCTGACCACATCCACACATCTTAACTGTAACAGTCCATTGTGTTTGACACATTACAACATTTCTGTAAGACCAGTACAGTTAAGATGTTTGGATGTGGTCAGAAATGTTCTGACCACATTCATATCAGTTAGTATTTTGAAAACCGGATGTTGGGTCCCGTGACTCCTACCGCCCGTTTGAATATTTTTCACGTCAGATTCTGCACTTGATGTGACCACAGAGCTCCGAGTGTCTGCTGATGATCGCAGTGGTTTACTGCACTAGATGGAGTTTATCACACACTTTGGGCTGCATTCACAAACAACCCGACTCAGAGAAGACCGGAGCCGGCGCGAAGGAGGCTGTTACCGCCGGCCTAACGGCGGCGGCCAAGCAGTCTGAAGAGCGAGCCCCGGTGCAAGCGGTCTGAAGACCGGCCCGTTACCGGCCTAACAACGGCGGGCAAACGGTCTTCGGCTCCCGGTGCGGCCGACCCTCGGGCGCCCGGCGCGGCCGGCCGTCACTGGCCTCACCCCGCCCCTCCTTTCTTTTTTTCTCCCCAGAGTTTAAAAATTAAAATATGCTTAAATAAAGCAAGAAAACAATAACACAAACACACGATTATAAACGTATTTGTAATACGTCAAACACAAACATAAAAACAATAAAACAAAAATACGTGTATAATCAACATACGTGTTTAATGAATGAATGAATGAATGAATATATACTTTATTAATCCCCGAGGGGAAATTTGGTGTCGGGGTAGCAGCAACTTACAACAAAATAAACAAAAACTGCGGTCAACTCAGCAGACACTCGGATCTCCGTGGTCAAATCAGCAGACACTGAAATTTCAGTGCTCCTATATGCTGACATTCACGGTAAATGCATTCAACCGAGCCACATCGGGAGCGAGCGAGGGTTTTTACAAAGTTAGCGGAAAGATCCACGTGACACAACATCAGAAATGACTTGGTTGACCAGTTTCTCGTTACAAATGTAGGACTTTTACTTTGAAATATATCCTAATTGATACAGTAAAAGTGATTGATTGCCGGTGGAGTGGGAGTCAGGGACGTCCTGAACACGTCTGTATAAGTCACTTCCTGGAACTCAAAGGGAAAATATATTTATAGCACCTCAAACATTCAAGAATTACTCGTTTCTCGCTAAAAAATGTAGGAACTTTACTTTGAAATATCTCCTAATTGATACAGTAAAAGTGATTGATTGCCAATGGAGTGTGGAGTCAGACACGTCCTGAACACGTATGTATCAGTCACTTCCTGGAACTCAAAGGGGAAAGTATATTTATAGCACCTCAAACATTCAGAAATGACTTGGTTGACCAGTTTCTCGTTAAAAATGTAGGACTTTTACTTTGAAATATCTCCTAATTGGTACAGTAAAAGTGATTGATTGCCGGTGGAGTGGGAGTCAGGGATGTCCTGAACACGTCTGTATCAGGTACTTCCTGGAACTCAAGGGGGAAAGTATATTTATAGCACCTCAAATAATCAGATAAAAGCTTTTTGAACGTACTAAAGTAGGACTTTAAAATTGTTTGACTTCAAGCATAATTTTAGCAAAATGTTAGAAATTATCTATTTGAAAGATACAAAATCAATTCATTTTTTACTTTGTAAAATATCTGAAGGTCACATGTTTTACTTAATCTGAATATAATTAATTTAATCTCATTTCCATATATGCTATTACACGATTTGTCAACATCTTATTTTGAAAACCGGATGTTGTGTCACGTGGATCTTTCCGCTAACTTTGTAAAAACCCTCGCTCGCTCCCGATGTGGCTCGGTTGAATGCATTTACCGTGAATGTCAGCATATAGGAGCACTGAAATTTCAGTGTCTGCTGATTTGACCACGGAGATCCGAGTGTCTGCTGAGTTGACCGCAGTGTTTAATCAACGTATACGCAGTGGTGTATAAAGTACCCAAAAGCCGTACTTGAGTAAAAGTAAAGATACCTTACTGGAAAATTACTCCAGTAAAAGTAAAAGTCACCTATTAAAATACTACTTGAGTAAAAGTCTTAAAGTATCTGATATTTTCTGTACTTAAGTATCAAAAGTATTTTTCTGATATAAAATGTACTTAAGTATTGAAAGTAAAAGTACAAGTACATGCTTTTAATAAAAAAGCAAAGGGTCAGAATTTTGAGAATTATGAAGTTTATTCTTTTAAGTGCTGTGGCCACCGTGACCAAGGACCAGGAGTTGGGTTGATGAAATAACTGGGTTGGCTGTGATCCATCCATATATAGTATGTTCAACATAATATATTGTACCTAAGTATACTTTTGCATCTACTATGAACTTATCATCATAATTCTCCAAAAAGCAATATGACACTATGAAGGACTTGTAACAGTGTGGTTATAAGTATGCTCATTCCGCCCGCCGTGGGTCTCTTGGTACCGGTCTGTGGGTCTCTTGGTACCGGTCTGTGGGTCTCTTGGTACCGGGCCACAGAAATAATGAATGAAACATTTCAATTAAATAAAAAAAAGGCCGGAAAGATGTTTTATTGTGAAAAATGACCGCATACATCCGTCTGTGGTAACCTCAGACGGAATCTCTTGACACATGTCAATATGTTACGTTACTCTAAAAATGAAACGTAAGTCTGTTTCAACTCTGTCGGTGATCTGGAAACCAAGGCAAAGTATCCTGAGATCGCCAAAAAAGCATGAAAACCTGCTTCCATTCCAACATCCTGTCTTTGTGCAGCGCGTTATAAGTTAAGCAGTAGACTGGACTAAAGGTTTAGTTAGGAGTAGAGTCAGTAGACTGGACTAAAGGTTTAGTTAGACTGCGGTCAAGTGAGCCCACATCCGCCGAGTGAGCCGCAGTTGCAATTCTAAATGCACCTCTATTCAAGGTGTTACGGTACGGGGGCCAGAAGGGGGCAATACGCAAGCGCAGAGAAAAGGAGATCCTTGCTGAATTAAATGAATATTCAAACAGCTATAAAACCAGATCCTTATATTGGTACATTGTAATTCCAACGCAGTCTTGTTCAGATGGACCTCTGCTATGCGCATGTGCATGGCCTCCATATCCTTCTGTACACTTTTGGAGGAAATTGAGTTCAAAGTCGGCTTGAATTTCATAATGATATTCATAATTTGACAATATTCAAACGGCTATAAAAACAGATCCTTAGATTGCTACATTGAAATTCCAACGCAGGCTTGTTCAGATGGACCTCTGCTATGTGCATGTGCATGGCCTCCAGATCCTACTGTACACTTTTGGAGGAAATTGAGTTCAAAGTCGGCTTGAATTTCATAATGATATTCATAATTTGACAATATTCAAACGGCTATAAAAACAGATCCTTAGATTGCTACATTTAAATTCCAACGCAGGCTTGTTCAGATGGACCTCTGCTATGTGCATGTGCATGGCCTCCAGATCCTACTGTACACTTTTGGAGGAAATTGAGTTCAAAGTCGGCTTGAATTTCATAATGATATTCATAATTTGACAATATTCAAACGGCTATAAAAACAGATCCTTAGATTGCTACATTGTAATTCCAACGCAGGCTTGTTCAGATGGACCTCTGCTATGTCCATGTGCATGGCCTCCAGATCCTTCTGTACACCTTTGGAGAAAATTTAATTCAAAGTCGGTTTAAATTAAATAATTATATTCATAATTCTGCAATATTCAAACGGCTATAAAACCAGATCCTTAGATTGGTACATTGAAATTCCAATGCAGTCTTGTTCAGATGGACCTCTGCTATGTCCATGTGCATGGCCTCCAGATCCTACTGTACAGTTTTGGAGAAAATTGAATTCAAAGTCGGCTTAAATTTCATAATGATATTCATAATTCTGCAATATTCAAACAGCTATAAAAACAGATCCTTAGATTGCTACATTGTAATTCCAATGCAGGCTTGTTCAGGGTGACCTCTGCTATGTCCATGTGCATGGCCTCCAGATCCTACTGTACAGTTTTGGAGAAAATTGAATTCAAAGTCGTCTTAAATTTCAAAATGATGTTCATAATTCTGCAATATTCAAACAGCTATAAAACCAGATCCTTAGATTGGTACATTGAAATTCCACTGCATTACTGTTCAGGGTGACTGTGATTGGAAGTGCATTTTGTGCAATTAAATCAACAAACAGTGTTTCTTGTGGTTGTTGGACTCTTTTTAGATATAGTCCAGTCCTTTTGGGGTTTTTCCATGTGTCTCGTGTCTCCTGTTGGTCTCTGTTACGTGTGTGTTTGTGCGTGCCGTGAGCGTGGCTTACAGCACCTGGCCTCATCTCCACACCTGCACATCATCTCCAGCACCTGTCATCTCATCAAATCCTTCCTGCTAAATACCCCTGGCTTCCATCTCTCCAGTTGCCAGATTATTTCACCATTTCAATTAGTATGTTGACTCTGGGCCTCTCTTAGTCTCAAAGATGTAGACTACTCTTATGCTTTACATTGTTTTTGACTGTTACTAACTCCTGTTCCCTGTGCCCAGGATTCCGTGCCTGCATTCCTGCCCAGCTGGCGCGGCTCATGTCACTTCATAACTCCCGCTATACCTAAATCACCTGTGTTTAGTAAATAAAGTCTATTCCATCACCCTACCTTGATGTCCCTGTGTCTGCGCTTGGGCCCAGCCAAAGCCGAACCCTAACAATATAACTATTAATATTAATGTATCTTTGTCCAAAATGACTAAAAAGACAAACACTTCCATTAAGCTTAATGTGTAGATTTTTAATTTCGGCAATCAATTCAATAATGTCTACGTAATATTATATGTAGTCTTAATGGGCATAGCAGAGATGCCCCTGAAAAATAATCCATTGCCATTTTAATTTAAAAATCTAAGGATCTGTTTTTATAGCCGTTTGAATATTGCAGAATTATGAATATCATTATGAAATTTAAGCCGACTTTGACTTCAATTTTCTCCAAAACTGTACAGTAGGATCTGGAGGCCATGCACATGGACATAGCAGAGGTCCATCTGAACAAGACTGCAGTGGAATTTAAATGTAGCAATCTAAGGATCTGTTTTTATAGCCGTTTGAATATTGTCAAATTATGAATATCATTATGAAATTTAAGCCGACTTTGAATTCAATTTTCTCCAAAACTGTACAGTAGGATCTGGAGGCCATGCACATGGACATAGCAGAGGTCCATCTGAACAAGACTGCAGTGGAATTTAAATGTAGCAATCTAAGGATCTGTTTGTATAGCTGTTTGAATATTGCAGAATTATGAATATCATTTTGAAATTTAAGCCGACTTTGAATTCAATTTTCTCCAAAACTGTACAGTAGGATCTGGAGGCCATGCACATGGACATAGCAGAGGTCACCCTGAACAAGCCTGCGTTGGAATTTCAATGTAGCAATCTAAGGATCTGTTTTTATAGCTGTTTGAATATTGCAGAATTATGAATATCATTATGAAATTTAAGCCGACTTTGAATTCAATTTTCTCCAAAAGTGTACATAAGGATATGGAGGACATAAACATGCACATAGCAGAGGTCCATCTGAACAAGACTGCGTTGGGATTACAATGTACCAATCTAAGGATCTGGTTTTATAGCTGTTTGAATATTCATTTAATTCAGCAAGGATCTCCTTTTCTCTGCGCTTGCGTACTGCCCCCGTCTGGCCCGTCTGGCCCCCTTACCGTAACACCTCGAATAGAGGTGCATTTAGAATTGCAACTGCGGCTCACTCGGCAGATGTGGGCTCACTTGACCGCAGTTTTAGTTAGGAGTAGAGTCAGTAGACTGGACTAAAGGTTTAGTTAGGAGTAGACTGGACATAACGAACACACGTCAGGTGTCGTTGTCTCCCGTCTTTCCGAGGTCGGACCCGGTCTGTGAAAATATTGTCTTCACGTAACCGGTCCGTGGCGCATAAAGGTTTGGGAGCGCTGGACTAGAGGATGCAGAGGGAAAATGCAAAACATTGTGATTCGCAAAACCTGCTTGGTGGAGTCTGTGTTCCACCACAGTCCCCGATGTTTTTTTTTTCTTTTTCTAAAGATAGATTTGATTTTGTAGCGAGTAACGAAGGTTTCAGGAGAAATGTATCGGAGTAAAAGTATCATTTTTCTTTGCAAAATGTAGTGAAGTAAAAGTAAAAGTAAACAGAAATATAAATAGTAAAGTAGAGTACAGATATCCCAAAAAACTACTTAAGTACAGTAACGAAGTATTTCTACTTCGTTACTATACACCACTGCGTATACGTGTATAATCAACGTATGTGTAATAGTCAAACACAAACATAATCAGGGAGGAGATACGTTTCTGATCAAACGTAATTGGGAATGCGTATTAGTTCTGGGGGAACCTAATTTTTAGGAGACAGGGTTTCTATTTCACACCACATCTAAGCAGACACATGACTCATTTTCTAAGCCCTACCTGTCAATGACGTGAGGAGGATATGGATCAGTATTTTCCCCATCTTGATGAAACCCCTCACTTCAGCGATCCTCAATGTTCTCAGAAACAAAATGAAAATGAAAGTGAAGGATGAGTTGAAATATATGGAAGTATGGAAGCCCGTTTCCGCCACAGAAAAAAAAGAGAGATAAAAAGTCATAATTATGAGATAATAAAGTCTAAATTATGAGATAAAAAGTCATAATTATGAGATAAAAAGTCGAAATAATGAGATATAAAGTGCGCATGCGCTTCGGTCGCTTTTTCCCCTTCCTGTTATCTGCTCTGTCTTCACAGGTCTCTTCATCCCCTCGCCGGTCTAAACATGCAACGGTAACGACGTTTTAAAGAAACACATAATTGCATCGATATTAATGTAGCTGTTGCATGTGTTTCTCAAAGGGGCTACCGGTACGACAGACTCCACATACATAGCCCTTTAATCAAGATTTGGTACGTGTCATCACAGTCGTAATGTCCTACTAATGCTAATGCAGTATGTTGAAAAGTAACGCACGTATTGTAACTGTGTACCGAGTTGTCCTCTGTCGTTTAGACAGGCGCTTTGTGGTGGAAAGTGTGTTAGCACAATACCATTTAGAGAATGAAGAACAACACTGAGTCTCAAAGCATATTGACCCTTGGTCAGGAAAGCTACGAGACGTTATCTTGCTCATTGTGTGGTTTATTTGGGGACAGAACACAGCCTGCTGTGGGCCGCAGCCTCCGCCAACAACAGTCAACACCGTTAAACGCTCTCTTAACGTCCCTCAAACTCCGCTCCCGGTCCGAGACCAACTCTCGACAGCGCAGCAACACATCTCACCTCACTCGCACCGCTAATCGCAGACACGCTCATGTCCCGCCCACCCCCATAGGTAGCTAGGATGATTGACAGGTTTCCCAGCTACACAGGTCATGAGACCTTCACTGACCTCCTGAACTCAGGAATTGCAACAACCAATCTTAACTAGAACTTCTTCCTGTAAATACAATAACACTTTAACATAACAGGTTAACATTACACGTCACTCAGTTTGTTACAATATTTAAGGTTACAGTGACTGTGTATTATTAACCTGTTATGTCGTAGTACTACATTAAAATATACAATATTAAAACAAAAATGACACACTTCGTGCTTTATTGCCATTATCATCATTGCCGTATGATTGTGATAAAACTAAATATTATACTTCTGTTTTCATCAATGAGCGTGTTTGAAGTTAATAGGTAACTTATGTGCATGAAAGAGGGAACATGCTTTTGGGATGTTATAACAAATCAAAATATCTGACGTGAAAAGGGTCAACTGCGAGTTGTTTGTAACAAGATGTTTAGTGTTGAGATAAATCAACGTACAATAAATTAATGTCATTCTAGTCTTGAGTCACTATAATAGCTAATTATACAATAAAATATTAAATCAAACCGGGTAAAAAAAAGGACACTTTTGTATCTCTTTTTGCTACTTAGTTCTGAAATATATACTGGCAAAAAGTACATAAATATGCTCATGGCATATTTAACCATTTTCAATTTTTTACAAAAAATAAGATTTTTAAATCTTCACCTTCTGTCTTCTGTCTGTTCTTCAACATCCAACCAAACATGTTATTATACAGTCGCTACAAGCACTAGATCGTCCAGTGTTGTCATAAGATGGCTCATGATACAATCAAATAGACTGATTATAATCCTTAATCACTTTCAAGTATTGCATTTCATTATAAAATCAGAAAACCAAAAGACTTATTTTAAATATTAAAAGAAAAAATTGAGGAATTTAGAAGACAGAAAAGGGTTTTGTCTTATTTAAATATGAATTGACTGTGAAGAAGTTTGAATTCCAAAACAGAAAGATTTTATAAAACTGTATAGATGTATGTTTGATTTAAGGTCACATTTGAGCTATACTTGTATTCAACAGAGGTGCAGAGGTTTTTTGAACTGTCACAAATGGAGGACCTAAGTGACTACTTAAGGTCACGGCATGTGCCTGAGGGAGACATACAGCGAATGGAACAGGAGAAGGTAGCTAATATAGGAAATGCTTCATTTTGACTTTTTTGAAGACTTTTGGAAGATCTGTAAATATCTGGTGCCGCTTATGCAGGTTGTTCACTGTTATAATTGAATGCACTTGGCCTAAAACTAATAATAAACTATTCCTTCATTGTAGATTGATTCCAGTGTCATACATCTCATGACAGATGACCAGCTTAAAGAGTACCTGCCATCCTACGGTGATCGACTGGCTGTTTTCGGATACTGCAGGCGGAAGGAAAAAGAACCCAGCTGTCGCAAGTCAAAGCTCTTTGAGCGACTTAGAGGAAAGCTCTCAAGAAACCAAGACAATCATGTGACTCAGAGAAAGCATCAAATCCCTCCTAAGAATGCTCAGAAGAATCAGAGAAAAATTGAGATTGGATGGATGAATTTTAGAGAAGGGGAATTTGTTCAGGTACGCACCAAAAAGGGTGGGGGTACCAGAAAAGAGAATGTGCCGAAGGACAGTATAAAACAGAACTTGATTGAAAAGGCTGCCCTGTTGTTTTTTCCAGGTGGAATAAATGCAGAGGGGAGCCTCACCAATTTTGACATTGATTTAACTGACTTTCAGCAGCATTCATTAGATAGTAGTATCACAGTCGGCGAACTGTATGAAAAGACCAAGTTACCTCTTTTACGTTTCTACTTAACAACCAAGAAGAAAGACATTGTCAGTGACATAAATCTGGAGGAGGAGAATAGTGATGCCACTGCACAAGAAGGTGAAAAGACACATGACAGACCTGCTTTCCATTCTCCAGATACTTCTGCAACAGATGCTGTGGAGATAAATACTTCAGATATCATTTATGTTGGAAGCAGCACAGTATTTGCAAATGCAAGCAGCGAGAGTGTTTCCCATCTTTACACCACAGTCGACCCACTGGATGCATATAGTTTGCTAGGACTTGACACATTACATCATGTGGATGCTTTAGAGGATAGTGGCATTGTAACTTTCCACACAAAAAGCATATCTGGGATGGAGTACTCTGGTCTCGATGATACCTTGCCTCTCTCTCAGGAACCATCTTTTGGATCAGCCTTGCCTCTTTTTGGAAAGACTTTTATGAGCAGTGCACTATGGGAAATGGCTTCAAAGTGCCATACTTACGTCATGATTTTGGTAAAGAAGAATGGGAAAGCGTAGGACGAATAATCAGATTTGGCTAGCAAAAAGAGAAGTACCTACCTGTCAAACTTGCACCTGTACTTCTGGAGCAAGCTGTTTTGGGCTTTGTGGAGAGCGATCTTGTGGACTGCTTTTTCAAATATGTGTCAGAGTCTGAGCGAGTGGTCTTGGAATCTTGTCGTTCAGATTTTGAAGGTGTTGACCTTGAAGAATTGCTGGAAATAATGGATACTCACAGCTGCCGGAGGATTCCAACAGCAGACAGCATTGAGCAAATCTTGAGAGAGCTTGCTCACCAAAAACTGATTCAGGAGCCGGCTTTTGTGATTGAACGGTGGAGCAACATGCTCACACCTATTAGATCAGAGCTGAAAGGGATTGCAGCAGTCTACGAAGAGCTACAACCAACATCACGAAAGATCATAAGTTCGATCACTTACCCCAGTACCCAGAATGCCCAGGACAAACTAATTGTCAAGTATGTAAGTGCATACCTTAGAGAATCAGACAACCGGCACCTCTCCCTTTTCCTTAGATTTTGCACTGGATCAGACTTGTTCACAGGAAAGAACATCACTGTCAGCTTCACACAACTTCAGGGACTTCAAAGAAGGCTGTTACTTGGAGTTGCCAGTCAGTTATGACAACTACCCAGATTTTCGACATGAAATTAACAAAGTTCTAGAAAGCAACGTGTGGGTAATGGACATTGCCTAAGCTAAAGACTTTAGCCAACAGGAACTGGACTGCCATCAGGGGTTAATGTTCAAACGTTGTAGGTTTCCAGATGTTTGCCTTATGGACATGAACGTACTACAACTACCTTGTTTACCTGATTAAGTGTCTTTAACATGCGGTCCACATTTTTCAGCTGCTTTTAGCCACTTTTATTTTGTTAAACATTGTTTTCAGTTTAAGAAAATGTGAGAAAAGAGAGTGCATTTTGCTGTGGAAAATATACTAAGACTGTTTACTTATATATTTGTTTGTATTGGTAATAACTGGTATTTCATTACCTGATGTTCTGATAACTGTTGTTGTTCCAAAAGCACTATATTTGTTTCACTAGTTTGAAAACATCTAAGCAATATTTTAGTAATTTTCTTAGTGAAGCTAACTTCAGAAGAAGTTATTTCAGCACTTTGGTTTTACAATACCTTCATTTAAATGTAAATATGTATTGTTCATATAACAAAACAAATACATAGTCACATAGTCCAATCTTGTTTTAGTTTTCCTTATATTTTTTATATTCAAGTGCTCTTATTATTTACCAAAAGATAGCTTGGCATTGTCAACCATCCATAAACCTATTGATGGGTTACTTTAAAGTCTTCTTGCTGTTGCAAGTTAAGGAAATTGCAGTTAAAATGAAAACATATGCAGTTGTGTATGCTGTGATTGTTTAAATATCTGAATAAATAATTCAGTTAATAAATGTGTGGACTTTGCATTTTACTCAGTTCTTAAAAATAGTCGACAACAATGTACTTTGTGTGTAAATATATTAGCTACAATTATATTTGCATCTATCACAGGCTGTAACTGTAATTTTGACAGTTTTCATTTCTCTCCTGGAATGAAACGGGAAACAAAAGAAATATGGAAATATGAAATGAGACACAGGCCCAGAAACGTTAATGATCTATAGATTTAGTTCATTGTTTATCAGATGTCTGAGTTCGATATACAGGTTCACTGTTTCAAACACATCATTTGTTAATTTTAGATTATGCTCTGACATTAGGTCCACACAGATCTGGAACACATCTTCATCACATGGGAAGTTCTTGAAGACACACTCTTCAAGGCAGACTTGAACCTTCTCCAGGTCCACAGGGTGCAAACAATCTCTGCCTCCGTACAGCTGAGGGACTGCATGCAGGATGGAGGGGCGTCCATGAGGTGATCGTGAGTTGTGGACTTGACGGATTCTGTGGTTGTTCCAAGTCAATACAACCTCATTAAGTTCTTCCTAGGAGGCAAATCATATTCAGTCACAAAGAGTTACAGAGATAGGTGTGCCTTTTCCTACAATACCTGCCAAATGTAATTTGCTGCAGTGCAACAGATGTTGCAATAATATTTCACAGCTATCAAAACGTGGTCAAATAACTTAAAAATTAAAAGAGTCTTTTCCATCATTCTGTCATGCCATCTATTACACATTTATCTGCACAGAACATAGGCAATGGCTTTCTTACACATGGTCATTTGTGGTATTAGTATTAGGCAATCACCTGTATGTATACAGTATGTGTCAATTACCTGTATCGTTTGAAGAAAACAAAACTGGATCAAGGACTTGTCCAAGAAGTTGCCCGAGAAGTAGCCATCTTCTCTCAGTTTGTCAAATAGGTCCATCCAAAACTGGGCACACTCACTTCTCAAGGTCAGCCACCACTCAATCCGCTGGTTTCCAGTGCTTGGACCAAAGGTTACACTGTCTGTCTCAGCTTGGTTCTCTGACAAATGCAAAAGCCTCTGCATTTCAGCCATATGTCCATTTTCTGTTCCTAAATCAAGTCTGAGTCTGGCAGGGCATCCCTCAGCATTGATCACAGCATCCATAAAGTAGCCAGCGATGATCTTTGGATCATTGTTTGTTTTGTTAGCTTCAAGCCATAGCATCTTTCTGGAAAACCCATCAATGCATCCACTGATTGCAATTCCAAATGGCTTAAGCTTGTCGTAGCCATCAATGTGCCAGACATAGTTTGGACCACAGCTGTGGTAAACACGTCTTCGCAGTCTGTTTCTTGACCTCAGATCAACACCTTCACCATCCAATAACCTTAGCAATAGTCTGACTGTTTCTCTGTCAGTCACAATTCCATGTAACCAACACTTTTGGTGCATCCATCTGTAACCGTGGCACTGACCAGATGTTTCCAGTTGCTGTTCAATGAAGTTGGCCACCTCAGCCACATCAGTTTTGTTCTTTCTACGCCAGAGCTGCTTCTTGCTTAAAATCCTTTCTAGGGTGCGTTTGCTTAGTTCAATCCCATGTGAATTAGCAAGCATTTGAAGTATTTCATCTGTTGTAAAGCCACGTTTAAAGTAGTCTTCAATGTACTCACAATCCATTTCTATGTCATATAGAGGGTAACCTATGCAAAAGAGCTGCTTCTGACTGTTTTCGACTTTTTATCTCATTATTATGACTTTCTATCTCATTATTATGACTTTTTATCTCATTATTATGACTTTCTATCTCATAATTATGACTTTTTATCTCATAATTTCGACTTTATTATCTCATAATTATGACTTTTTATCTCATAATTATGACTTTTTATCTCATAATTTCGACTTTATTATCTCATAATTATGACTTTTTATCTCATAATTATGACTTTTTATCTCATAATTATGCTTCCATAGAAACATGAACACGCCTCCTGGCTAAGACAACATTTAAAACAAAAATCCCCTATTTATAGTGGCTGTGTGTACAAAGCATAACTTAAAAAATAAAGAAATAAAAAGAAAAGAAATTATCAACACGTTATTATAATCATATGTGGCTATATTTGTGCTGCCATTAGTAACGGGCAAACAAAACCATTTAACCCAGCATGGTATTTTAATTTTTGATTACATTTAATGTGTAGTAGAGGGGTTTGGCGGCTGCTATGTTGCTTGACAACTTTGCAGAAACACATTCTTCAAATGATTGCACTTGAAGCCAACATTGAGTCAAAGTTCCTTAAAATTAATTAATTAAGTAATTTGATAAATTGTTTGTTCATTCAGTCGACTCTTAAACTATATGTTTTCTGTTAATTGTATTTGCCAACATTGATATTTAAATCCTGTTTCAAAACGATTCTTCAAATCCCATTGATTAATAAACAATTAGGCTATTGTCAAGGGGGGAAACTTGCATGGCCTAGTTTATTATTATTATTATTATTATTATTATTATTATTATTATTACTATTATTATTATTATTATTATTAATTATAATATTAAGAACCTCTTTATTAAAATAAACAGGAGTTGACTATGCCCACTGAAACCCTCCTGCATACATATGCAGGAGGGTTTCAGTGGGCATTTTATGGCTTCTGAATATCTGTCAGACGTGTGTCCAACACAATCATGCTGACAACTACAAGATGAAACCTGAACTGCTTTGTTGTGTGTCTGCGCCGCGCTGGAAACCCGGACCACCGCGCGCATTGTTACGGGCAACCGCTGCTCTCACGCGCTCCTCTCATTCTCCTGCAGCTAGACAGAAGTTTGGTCAACTTCACGGAGGATTTTTTAAAACGGTTTAACGGAGATGACGGACATCCTGCGGCTGCTGTCAGAAGCGGACGGGCGGACTCTGCCTCCTCTCTCCCAGCTCTCTGGAAACGGTCAGACCAAGGACATCCTGTTAAACTGTTTATTCAGCTGTCGGTTTATCTAATTGGTGTATACACTGCGAATAAAGGAATAAAGTGCGCGATCGTTTCCATCATATAACCAAACTTCATGTTTGTTTGTTTCTTTCAGATATACAATGTATTTGGGCTGACGTATCTGCCTACATTGAACGTCAGATGACCTTACAAAAGGTTAGAGCTATCTATCTATCTATCTATCTATCTATCTATCTATCTATCTATCTATCTATCTATCTATCTATCTATCTATCTATCTATCTATCTATCTATCTATCTATCCATCCATCAATCCATCAATCCATCAATCCATCTTTCCATCCATAATTGATTGATCCAACAGGGGGTCCACCTGGCAGGACTGGGGACCTTCACCTTCTCTCAGCAGAAGTTGGACATAGGAAACAAGTACACAATGATCCAACGACCCATCTTCCTCATGGCTGGGAAACTTGTCCAGTCTCTGGGGTTAAAGCAGGTCAGACCACTGGCTGCAGGTGAGCACGTTTTTTTGTGTGAAGAAATGGCTTCTGAGCATTTACTGTATGTCAACACTAACTCGTCCCAAAAGCAACACAAAAGATGGAGACATTGATCAAATATATAGCGGCGCAGATCCGGAAAAGTAAAGAACCCGAAAACGTTACTTTTCAATCAGCTCCTTATGAGTGATAGATAGGTATTTAGAATAAGAAATACTATTATAATATCATAATATAGGTTTGTGTGTGTGTGTGTCCCTGGCAGCAACACACCTGCCAGTGGTGCAACTGAACTTTGCAGCAGTGTCACAAGAGACTCCTTTCAACCGAGACGTCGTGGAGGGCTGCGTTAGAGAAACTCTTCTTCTCCTCCTCAGAGCTTTGGCCTCCGAACAAAACATATTCCTCACCTTCCAGGGAATTGGAGTTTTGTCCTTCAAGAACAACAAGGTGGCTCGCCTGCTCATCTGTATTTCTTCTAGTGGGACGATGACAACTGGTTTCCTGCTAAACGTAATCGCTTCTGATGTTATTCAAAGGTGCGGATGAAGTTCAACAGAGCTTTTATTAACGCGATGGATGGAAGTGGTCGGCTGCTGTTAGCCTTTAACAACGTGAGTATAAAGCATGTGTTTGCATGTTAGAGTGTATAATGTGTGTATTGGTGCAGGACACCTGTACTCTCTCCCTGCAGAGACCTGGGAGCAGTGTCTCTTTACTGTCTGGTGGCCTGTCCAGGCTTCAGAGGCCACCGACTGCCGACCCCGTCACCCTGCCAACTGTCTGCTCTCCTCAGCCAGACAACAAAGCTGGGGACAAAGACTTGGGCTTGTTACCAGCTCCAGACCAGAGGAATGCAGGAGGTGAAAGCGCTTTTGGCACAAGGCTGACAATTTGGGGTTTGATAGCACTTTAATGAATCTAAATTAAACTTTGGATCAAATCCAAATCCTTCCAAATCTTGTGGAAAAGGAAAAGGATATCTGTTCCTCACTGTTGGCTATAGAAGCTGAAATAAACATGATGTGGAAATGAGGTTCATTCATATTTATCATAAATGTAATGTGTTCGGGGGAAGTAGTTATCAACGTCATTTTGGAATCCACCTACTGCATTTCCAAACTCACAAATTAACACAATATATCTCACACATTTAATCTGTACAAAACAAAGTGTAAAAATGACATGTTTTACAAGGAGTTATGTGCCAAAGTGTTTCTTGGTTGGAGCAGTGGCTTTCTGGAGTCTCTGGCAACCTCACGGTTACGACTCGAGGAGATGTATTCTCCCGCTTCCAGTCTTTATGCTAAGCTAAGCTAACCGGCTGCAGCTTCATATTTATCGCACAGCGAGTGGTGTTGATCTACTCAACAAACGCTCATCAGGAAAGCAAATACATATTTGTATACTTGATGAACTGGTTGCACCAGCAGGTTCAGGTTCTCACGTTATCTAAAACAACTCAAGCTGTTACTTTTAATGGGGTTTGGGATAGCTAGTGTTTATGAATGGACAGCCCTGATAAACAGCTGTATTATGCAAGACTGGATAAGGTTTAAAGCTTAATGACTCTAATGACCCACTTTTAAGCAATCCAATCAAATGCAAAAGATTTCATTTAGATCTCTCTTGTAATGTTACACCGCTAAAATGTCACTGTTGGACTATAATATTGCATTGCAACAGTCGGTTAAAAGTGAACGTATAGCAAACAACTAAGTGATGACAGAGTATATGCTTTGAATTCCTTAAAATATGGCGATGCCTCTTCTGAGCAGACTCCACGATAGAACGTTCATTACAACCACAAGAGATTTGAGACTTCTTGCAAAAAAAATGACTGCTGGCTAAAAAAACAGGATTGAGAAGAGGTTGAGTCTAGACTGAATACCGATAGATCTGGTGCTGTCGTATGAAGTGCACTTATAGTCACGTTGAACCCACTCAGTGTTGTGTGTCTCTACAGAAGTTCCCCAACAGAGAGAATCCAAGTCCCATCAGCCACTGCAGCCTGCCAAGATGAAAGCTGTCAGTCTGTTTGAAGAACTGAATCCAAAACCCCCCATGGAGGCCACAGACAAGTACAACACACACACACACACACACACACACACACACACACACACACACACACACACACACACACACACACACACACACACACACACGCGCACAGGAGAGGTTCAGTTTGCAGTGCACAGATCTCTTGTTTGCAGGTAGATGAGATAGTGTGAGCTGAGAGCTCTGTGGTGGTCTTATATTGTTACTGCCCCGAGGCAGCTTCCAGCTCCATTAATGATGCACAACTACCTGTGGGACAGATTCCTCCTCTGTCATCACTTCACACTCACTCACTCACGCATGCATGCACACACGCACGCACGCAGTATGGTAAATAATCTGTTTCCACTCTCAGGCCCTCCGTCACTCCCAAGCTGGAGAAGCCTCGCGTGACCATTAGCTGCTCTGGCCACACCCGTGCTGGACAGGTGTGTACGTATACTGAAGGCGTGTACGTGCTTGGGAAGTAAGACCGAAAGGAGATGTTATTGGAATTAGGTTTTTATTGATATGAGCGTTTGAGTATAATATTGCTTGACAATGATGTAAAGCTGTATTGCTTTTAAGATAGGGTGTGTCTCTGTCGAGGGAGCGGTGATAAAACCCAAGCAATGCATTACCTACAAAGTATTTATATTACACAGTGTGTAAATAGCTATATGTGTACATTACTGATTAATCACTGTGTTGTCGTCGTAGGAACTGTGCTACCTGTGCATGCAGCGGGCCCAAAGAAATGTTCCAGTCTACCTGAGGGAGCAGCAGCAGGCGGAGGAGAGAGCTCAGGAGAAACTCTTACTGCTGAAGGAACAACACAGAGACAAGCAGTACATGCATGAAGAACAGGTGTGTGCATGTGCATGCATGTGTGCACTCAGTGTGTTTGAACAAGTGTGTGTTCAGACAAACAAAAAAAAACACAAATTTGACTGCACAAACGTTAGCTGCAGGCTATAAACAGACACACAGACTGTATCTGTGTTGTCTCCTTGTGTGTTTCTGTTCAGCAAGTCATTTCCTTTTTGGAATTTCCCTCCAGTCTTCCTGCTCTTTCCTCTCGTCTCTGTACGTTTATGAAGCAGACTCATAAAGCAACGGGATAAGCACTAGTTGTTGCACTTTCAACTTGCAGAGACACAGGCAACTTTGCGACCAAGTCTTTCCATTTACTTTGCATGCAATCACGCCTCTAAAATTCATGCTTATACAGCCACACCTCACAACTAAGTTCAGCCTCTTAAGCGTGCTAACATTTGGCAGTTAACTGACACAGCTGTTTTGTACAGCTGAAGCAGATAGGAATGTGATTAGTCATCTTTGCCAGGAGAATGTTGTGTGTTCGTGCACCTCTTTGTCTATCCACGACTTATCTCACATTTGGCTCCAGCAAACTGCTTAATATTTTGACTGGCCAGTTATGGCGCCATGCTCAAGGACCTCTTGTTGTTGCGGTGACTCACACTCTCTCAAAACTCCTCTTATTTCCTGTTTTGTACTGCTCACTCACTACTCCTAACTGGCCCTCGGTTGGTCGGGGATAACACAGCTGAGACACAGTTACAGAAAACAGTTCGCTTACTTTTAGTGTTTTGGGCAGGTTGTTTTGCTAACGGCTATCAGCTAACGGAACTACCAGTACACCTGCGAAATGTATCTGTGTACCTTTCTAGTTTTGCCAGTATTTAATCATAAACCAAATAATTGTGTAACAGCGTTCTTGATGGTGCGCGATGAAAAGTTAAATGAATCCTGTGGGTAACATGAAGGAATTAAATAATCAATGTTGTTGAAATATTGCAGTCCAGACCGACTCAAAGACCAACATTAGCTACATGAAGCTATGATTGTGCAGGTCAAGTGGGAGAGCGCTATTAAAAAGAATGAACACCTATTTCATACCATCTGCTGTGGGTTACTGAAAGTGATTTGTGTGTGCTCTGGGGATTTTTTGTGGTTTCTGAGAGAGAGAAAAAAGGGATCTGGAAACATCAAAATTGTTGGTTTCACAAGGCAAATACAGAAGTGTACTTCTGTATTTGCCTTGTGAAACCAACTCAGAATCAGAATCAGCTTTAATGGCCATGTAAATTTGCACATACATGGAATTTGACTCCGGTTCCACTTGCTCTTCGTACTTTCTTCACACACAATATACAAGATAAATATAAAAAATATAAAAAGGACATTAAAGACAGTAGTAAGACAACAAAAAAGTGCAGATAGTGCAGATGAAGAGTCTGTTTAACTGTTCATCAGAGTGATGGCCAGTGGAAAGAAGCTGTTTCTGTGTCTGGTGGTTTTGGCGTACAGTGCTCTGTAGCGCCTTCCAGAGGGGAGGAGTTGGAACAGCTTGTGTCCAGGGTGTGAGGGGTCTGTGGTGATCTTTACAGCCCGCTTCCTGACTCTGGCGGTGTGCAAGTCCAGGATGGAGGGCAGGCTGGAACCAATGGTTCTCTCTGCAGACCTGACGATCCGCTGTAGTCTGACTCTGTCCTGTTTGGTGGCCGATCCAAACCACACAGTGATGGAAGAGCAGAGGACAGACTGGATGATGGCGGAGTAAAACCACATATGTCATACCATTATGTCAAGAAAATTTGCAATAAAAACACAAACAATAAAAAACATCTCAACAATTGATCGTTAAGGGTGGTTCCAGACTGGTTGGGGCCAAAGAGCTGAGAAAACTGCTTCATCCTCTTTACGGCACTAGGGAAGAGGTGTGGGACATTTGGGACATTACTATTCAAAATGAAACAACTGGAAGTGCTTTGCATGATGTTTTCTCCAATATTATTTCATGGTTCCATAAAACAGCCCTCTGAAAAAGTTAACTTTTTACCCTGGAGAGCCTAATGCTCTTAATGTCTTTGCTGTTTCAGTCAGCATGATGATACAAGGCTTGTGCTTTTGTGTGTTCGTCTGGCAGGAGAAGCTGAATGAGCAACGTAAGCATGCAAAGCAGGTTGCTACATTCAACCTGCAAATGTTAGAGAAGAAAGAGAAGACTTGCTGCCCTCTCTTCCCTGTGAGTAGAACTTGCTATTACAGTTGTAAGACTTCCGTCCTGGTAGGTAAAACTCTTTGAGCAGCGAGTTTGTGAAAAGAAAAGCAACTTTTGTATCTGTTACATTGCAGCCAAACAAACTGCATACGGCACTAATAGTTTTCTACTCAACAGCAGGTCAAAGTAAAAGTGGTCAAAATGGCCATGTCTTGTTTAGTATTCACATTTCTTTGTGAACAATCATGGTCAGAATGTAAATACATTGAAAGGCCATTGCAGAAAAAAAATCGTACCTTAACTTGAGTTCATGAAAATCTGAAGGATTATGACATTTAAACATGAAATCACACTTAACAACTGCATGTTTTGAGTGTAACGGTGGCTTGTTCAAATGTGTTTAGACTTCATTCGTCTTCCCGGCTCGGCCCTTCACCCCTGCCAGGAGGATCCAGCAGCATCGCTACATGAACGAGCTTCAGAGCCAGATGGAGACCCGGCGGCACCATGAGGCTCGAGACCAGCAGAACCGTCTGCTGCTGGAGCGTCTAGACCAAGTGCAGCTGGTCCAGGAGTGAGTAACAGCGGTACTGCTCGGGAAATTCAAATAATTATCTGTTATGGTAACAAGTGTAACCCTGTGTGTGTGTGTGTTCTAGGGTAGCTTTTCAGAAGGCTCAGCAGCTCCAGCAGAAACAGGAGAGAACTACGCATTACAAGAGAGCTCTGGACACGCAGGCAAGAAAATACTTCACAAAGTTGACTTTTGCAAAAGGATGTTGGTGATAACATTTTTTGTTTGTAAACTAACACAATGATCACCAGTGACAATATGGCGAGGGACGTGAGTAAAAATACTTGTTTATACACATGTTTTGTCGAACAGTTATTTCACAGCTAATCAATTGCTCAGAGAATCTATCAAAATAGCTTTCAAGTCAACATTAGAAGTAAGTAAAGTTTTGAATAATTCTTGAGAAGAAAACCCAACCAACTTACTGTGCTTTTCAGGTTGAGGAAGGTCAAGGGCACCAGTGCATACAAACCACGTAAAGCATTCAAGATATGTTGAGCTCCATCTGGATACTTGCATAGAGTCTACTATATAAGAAGTGGATGTAGTCAGTGACGTCACCATTTGGTTTGGGGAATATCTGTGGACTTGAATCCTAACCAGCTGCTCTTTTGATTGACCGAAATGATGCATGTGTCCTATGTTAAGCATATGCAGGTATTGTGTATGCCTCTATTTCAAAATACAAATTACATATTTAATTTCAGGGAGAATATGGTTTCCAGAATTTTGTAATATTTTTTAGGGGTTTCACATTTTGTATTTGGCTTAGTTTTGACCTTGTGAGCCAGAAAGTCATAGTCTGCTCAATGGTCCCCTTACAATTACAATGTGTCTGTTCTGTCCTTTAGGTCAGAGATAAGAAGTGCACAGATCCTCCAGAGTGCCAAGCTGACAACTCCGGGTTCAACCGCTGCGAGACAGCAGCCAACAACGCAGAAGATCGAGAGAGGGCAGAGAAGGTCAACCTGTTTCCTATTGCTGCCATGAATCTTACTTTTCATTGTTGGCCGTGTGTAGCCATGAGAAATAATCAAAGTCATTATTGTTCAATTCAAAGTATCTGCATTGGTTTTTGTTTTTGCAGTGGTGGAAGAGGTACTCAGATTATTTACTTAAGTAAAAGTAGCCAGACCAATTAATACAAATACATAATAAATATTAATATTATTGATGCAATAGCATGCAATAAGCAGTTTCAGGTTGCAGCTATTTGAGATGTAGCTAAATAGTATATATATATATATATATATATATTATAGAATGGCTTAAACTTTAGAAATGCATCCAATATTTGTTAATCAAATGTTGTACACCTAAAATAGTAATCTGCAAATATACTACAGATATTAGGTAAATATGGTGGAGTAAAACGTGTATTTCCTTCTGAAATGCTGTGAAGTTGAATCATAACATGTAAATACTATGTAAAAACCGAAGTACAGTACTTGAGTAGATGTACAGTCAGGTCCATAAATATTTGGACATTGACACATTTTTCATTATTTTGGCTCTGTACACCACAACAATGGAGTTGAAATGAAAAAATTTGCTTTAAGTGCAGACTTGCAGCTTTAATTTGAGGGTATTTACATCCAAATCAGGTGAACGGTGTAGGAACTACAACAAATTAAAATGTGGCCACCCTCTTTTTAAGGGACCAAAAGTAATTGGACAATTGGCTGCTCAGCTGTTCCAAGGTCAGGTGTGTGTAATTCCCTCATTATTTCATTTACAAGGAGTAGATAAAAGGTCTAGAGTTCATTTCAGGTGTGGTATTTGTGTTTGGAATCTGTTGCGGTCAACTCTCAATATGAAGTCCAAAGAGCTGTCACTATCAGTGAAGCAAGCCATCATTAGGATGAAAAATCAAAACAAAACCATCAGAGAGATAGCAAACACATTAGGTGTGGCCAAATCAACTGTTTGGTACATTCTTAAGAAGAAAGAACGCACTGGTGAGCTCAGCAACACCAAAAGACCCGGAAGACCACGGAAGACAACTGTGGTGGATGACAGAAGAATCATTTCCCTGGTGAAGAAAAACCCCTTCACAACAGTTGGCCAGATCAAGAACGCTCTCCAGGAGGTAGGTGTATCTGTGTCAAAGTCCACCATCAAGAGAAGACTTCACCAGAGTAAATACAGAGGGTTCACCACAAGATGTAAACCATTGGTGAGCCTCAAAAACAGGAAGACCAGATTAAAACATCTAAAAGAGCCTGTACAGTTCTGGAAGAACATCCTATGGACAGATGAGACAAAGATAAACTGGATGGACAATGACCTGAAGCATACTGCGAAAGCAACCAAGGAGTTTTTTAAGGCAAAGAAGTGGAATGTTCTGCAATGGCCAAGTCAATCACCTGACCTGAATCCAATTGAGCATGCATTTCACTTGCTGAAGACCAAACTGAAGGGAAAATGCCCCAAGAAGCAGCAGGAACTGAAGACGGTTGCAGTAGAGGCCTGCAGAGCATCACCAGGGACGAAACCCAGCGTCTGGTGATGTCTATGGAATCCAGACTTCAGGCTGTCATTGACTGCAAAGGATTTTCAACAAAGTATTAAAAGTGACAATTACATTTATGATTATATTAATTTGTCCAATTACTTTTGGTCCCTTAAAAACGGGGTGGCCACTTATACATGTGTTGTAGTTCCTACACCGTTCACCTGATTTGGATGTAAATACCCTCAAATTAAAGCTGAAAGTCTGCACTTAAAGCACATCTTGATTTCTTCATTTCAACTCCATTGTTGTGGTGTACAGAGCCAAAATAATGAAAAATGTGTCAATGTCCAAATAGTTATGGACCTGACTGTACTTCTAACACTGTTTTTTGTTTGACAGGCCTACACATATTCTCAGTCCTGTTATTGTCAGTCTTGTTTTTAAATGGATTCACTTTATATTGATGTTATGTTATTTTGTATGTATGTGTATATGTATTTCTACTGGCAGCTCTTCCGAGTAAATTTCAGTGCTGCCACTCAGCGGAAGAAGGAAGAACTGCACAGCCGCCAAGCAGAGCTGGAGAAAGAGAGAGATGATCTCAAACACAACAAAATGGAGTGAGTAAAGGAAGGGTGGAATGAAAGAAATGGATAACAATGAGGATAAAGGAAAACGATGGTCGTTTGTCTCTCTCTGATATGTTTCCTGTCCAGGTTTATAATGGGCCGAATCAATCGCTTCGAGAAGAAGCGGGACATCAGTAAGTCACTGGAGGACGAGTGGAGCCGCAGTGCAAAGCTCAAACACCAGCGAGAGGAAGAGGAGAGGCGCTTCCTGAGGTCTGTGGATGAGGGATCACCTCCGTCAGCATTGGCCCACACATTTACATCTATTCATATAATCACGAGTTAACCGTTCTCTACTGTGGTCAGGTCTGCTGGTGAGCTCCTAGTCGATAAACTGGCACAGTACAGGCACTGCTGCCAGTGTAAGAGGAGGACCACCAACTGTGGAGAGACCAACATCTGGAAGGACTCTCAATACCTCTCTGGCTCACAATTCATGATCTGACGAACAGTGTAGCCTACAGCCGCTACAACTTCAATATCAATACGTCAGAACCTAAACAAGATCTCAATCCTTGAGCCTCATCATGTGACAGTCACTTCAGATTTAAATAATACGTTATATACTTTTATCGGCTGAGTTAATGTGAGATGTATTCTTTCTCTTTTTGTCTGGGCAGAGTTCCTGTTTGTTGTACTTCTATTTTCCCTAGAATGTAATGTGGTTGTTTTTGGTCTTGCGGAATTTCTGAGTTCCCAGTCAGAAATTTCAGTGGGAACGCCACTAGAATTTAGATTTCCGACTCGGAAAATCGGGCAAACCTCACCAACCCCAACCTCAAAATCCAAGATGGCTGCTCCGTGCATCTACAGAAAAAAGCTGTGTTGAACACTGTTTGTGAGTGCTTCTGTCTTATTTGTGTTTCAATAGATCAGCTGAACACAACTTCTATCTGCAGACATGTTGCAACGTTGTTTGTATGCGCAAAATACCGACATATTACAATGTTATCAACCGGTATCGCTAACAATGGCTAACATGTCTAAAATGGCTGGAGCAAAGAACATTATGATTTACAACTTCTTGTAGAAGGCCATCAACATCTGTGTGACGTCATCCCCAGCTCAGACTTCTGAGGTAAATGGCGCAGCACTTTATTCAGCTCAGTTCAAAGATCTGTTCCCTTTGAAGATTTGGTGTAAAGATCTGTACTGAACTTTTAGTTTGTGTTTGCAAAATACAAGTTATAGTAGGTAAACTGTCCTGGCAACTGCCTAGATACCCTAGCAAAGAGACCCTGTGTATAATTGTAGAAGCTAATCACACCTAGCTATAGTAGTTAGCATGTCGGTAGAAGTCAATGCATTGAAGTACTTTGTAAACCCGGATTACATTCAGTTTCAACAAATAAGTGTTGCATACTGAGAGGCTGTGTTTTTTACTGAATTATAGCGGGTTTTATCATTGTTGCTGGTTCATTGTCTATGACTTTATCTGAAAGATCAAAGATGACTTTCCTGTACACAGTACAAATACATATTTAAATGAACATGAATTTATTATTAGTTTTTCAAAGCTATATTATAAAAAAAAAAATGGAAATGAGGGTCAAGTGCACTTATGTGGAAATTATTTCACATTGGACTCTAAAGTAGCAAAAAAAAATCTTTTCACTTTGGCAACCAATTTACTGACACAATAACTAGATTTGTAAACATGGATGGAATGTTTTGGGTGAGTTACTACCTTTTGCAGACATGCAGTAGAGCTGTGATATCACATAAAATAGTTGTGACACTCACTGTTTCGAGAATGTTGAGACTGTTTAAAAAAGAAAATGAGACAAAGTGATTGAGGAAAAACTAACAGATTCTGACACTTTAAAAATGGCTGATTTGCCCCAGTGCAGCACAGTGGCGAAGGGAATAAGGACACTGTCTATTGAGCGTTATTACACTGAGGGCAGCTGTCCCATACCTGACCCCGACAAGTGTTGGGGGAAGTTGTATATGCTACAGTAGGCATACACACAGAGAAGTACATAACTTACAGAGAGATGAAAAGCAAGAGGGCCCCAAGTTTGTGAGGACTGCGGGGATAGAAGGAACGATAACGCAAAACATTACAAATCATTGTATGTTTTCTTTACAAGTCATTATAGGTTGAAGACAAATTGGAGCAAAGAGAACAAGTGGGGAAAACGAAACAAGATGAGGATGAAAGACGGTATGTGGCTTTGATATGGGAGGATGGGTTCATGCAGCGGGGAGTTTCTATAGATGATGAATGTGTTGCAGGATCATGACAATATCATTCTGGCTGTAGTCCCAGTTCTCTGTGAACCAGAACTCGCTTAATGAGCTCATGGGTGCATTTTCAAGGTCTTCGTATCAAAACAGATGCACAATTAACGGCCCCACGCGCTCCGGATGATTAATGTATTAACTGACGGACCGATTGTGTGTGTGTGGACTAAAACATGTGCGAGTGCAAGTTGTGGTGCAGAAACGGACCTCACAATGCATGCTGTGTAACCCAGAAAAGAGATGTGTGATCCAGAACAGGACCCACCCTGAAGCTATTAAACTAGTTACTGTGCAATAAATGACGGCTGCAGCCTCACTGCAAATCACAGGAGTACTTTAAAATCCTTGTGGGGGGGGAGGGTACATACGTGTATAAGCTTGTAAAAAATTACCTTATGAGATATGCATGGGGAAATTTCTACAAGAGTCAGAGACACGGTCATATACCAAATTTAGTGAGTGAGGCATCCCTCACCCACCCATTCCCTGCTAAGTATTGTGGTGTGTTCTACACGTGGTTTAATATGACTTCCCCTTCAGTGATGTTGCAATCCTCTGAAAATGCAATTTGAGTTGCAAAAGATCGACCCTTGACAGACTGAGGGAGTGAACATGTTGGCATGCTGGTGTTCGGGCTTGTGCTCAAAGGAGGGCAAATGTGTTTCATTTTTAGGATTCCCTCTGAATTCTGAACAACCCACAACTATTAGTTGAAATGTCACAAAAGCTACTCATGCTTTAATCTTTTTTTATTGTTTGCTCCCCGGTGGTCTCTCGGATTTGAGGGTTGAATTAAATACTGAGGATTTAGGACCCAAAAAAAAATCTGGTGTACTTCTTTAGTTGCGTGCACATCAGACCGGCAATAGAGAGCCGCAGGAACGACATATTTTTTTCGACTAACCCAGTAAGCTTGCATCGCATTAGTTCTCTTAAAATGAAAACTTTAACGGGGAGAAAAAGGGAAGACACCTTCAGGAGAGCAACAGAGCAGGATCCCTCTCCCCGGATGGACAGAAGTACAATAGATGTGTATGAACAACGTAACTGAGTTACAACACATTAAATTGCATTATTTACAGATAACGCTTAGCCTGATGGGATTCAATCAGATATTTATGGATATTACTCATGTACTTGGACAGGGGAAGACGGAAGGGGCATGCCGGCAATCAACCTTAATTTATTAACGCTCAAAATCAGGCAAGGTCACAAAATAATGATTACACATGTCTATAAAACAAAAGTTTGTTTAACAAGAAATAAATGTGTTACGGGGTGGGGTATGAAAAAGGACCCAAACGCCAAAGCAACAGTTAAAGAACAATATTGATTTACAAAAAAAACTAAGGACGAGCCTCCAACAGGCCAAGAGGGAAAAAGGTGGAAGAAACAAAAAACAGGAATCAGAAACCCGCCAGGTCCAACACACAGTACAATCCCACACTGAGGCAGGAGTCAAACAGGGTTTAAATACACTGGGGAGGGCAGGTGATTGGACACACCAGGGAACAATCAAGGACAATCAACAGGCAATCACAGGGGCAGGAAGTGCAGGAAACACAGAGGACACACAAGACAAGGACTACAAAATAAAACAGGAACACAAAACACACCACATCATAACAAAATGCACGCAAACTTGTGTGTAGTCAGAATTTTGACACAAATTTGTAGGATCTTTGGGTTTTCTAATCCCCCAAAAAGAGGCGCGGCCTTGACATTTTGGTAAGTACCGAATGTGCCACTGTGACGCATGGATCGTTGTCTTCGATTAGGCTCGCTGGGTTGATGCTAGTAGTAATAGCTTGGTACGTTTGGGGGGCTGGAGGGCACTTCCGGTGGTGGGGGGCCCCTTCCTGTCTAGAAACCGGAAGTGACGTCATTTTCAAAATTACCATAAAAAAATTACCATAAAAACAGGAAGTAGGAGTATTTTTTTTAAATTAGCATATGTGTGGGAGGGTTTAAATGTATCATTTTCACCAGGAAGTGACATCATTTCATCCGGAAGTAGCGTCATTTTTTATTTCAAACGGACGCAGCGTCATTTCAACAGGAAACAGAGTCATGTCAGTATGAAATAGCCTCATTTCATCGGGATGTTGGAATATATTCATACAAATAGAGGATACAAGTAAGCCGATATTCTGATATTTATTAAAAAAAAAAACTGATGCTAGTAAGCAGTGGTCTGACATTAACTAAACAACTATAGGGCTGTAAGTTAACCGATGGTATGATATCATACATACTATAGAGCTGTATGTTAGCCAGTGTTCTGATACTTATAAAAATAAAAAATAAATGAGAATATAGTGACCTGATGTTCTGATATTCATACAAACCAAGGCTATAAGTCAGCAGATGTTTTGATAATTGTAGAGTTCTGTAGAATTATACAAGTTTAGGTTATTTTGTCAAAATTTGACTTGTACATGTATATAATGATGTGTACAATAATATACTTAAGAAGGACTATTGTTTATCAGGTATGCATGGAATGAGCACAGAGGCACTAGTCTGCTGTGGGTCACATTCATTTGCACACAGTGATGAGGACTGAGGTTTTACAAAGGAACATATGGTTTTAAGATCAAAGGGGGGTGGACCACCTGTGGTCTGGTCTGGTCTGGGAGGGGACGGGGGGTGGGGATCTCCCTCCCAAAAAAAAAACTGCTGAGCAGACTCCATTCTTAGAGATAGACCTCGTGGGGTTAAAAGGGTATGTTCACAGGGTAACATATGATGGGGGTGAGGTGTCAGTTGAGTCTACTATCGAGGAATACGACCATGGATTAAATGTGATCATGGTCACAAAGTGGGGTTTTCGCATTGTAAGCCGCAGTTTGGATATTTATACAAAAATCCATCTCTAAGTTAGACAGGCCGCTGACGTTTAATACAAACCAAGACTGTAAATTAGATGGTTTTCTGATATTAACACAGGCCATAGCTGTACGTTAGCAGCTGTTCTGATATTAAAACAAACCATGGCTATATGATAGCTGGTGTTATGATATTAACACCGACCATAGCGGGTTTTTTTTTTTTTTTTTTTTGTTATGCTATCAAATAAGTGTTCATAAAATCCATGACTGAACCCATTTAATCAATGAACTTCCTTTCAAACCAGGTTTATTCCTAAAAAGAAACCAAGGATAATATTTGTGTAGACCTAAAGTATACTTAATGAATAACTATATTAGTATAAACTATCAACAAACCATGAACATGCTTATTAACTAGAGTAGTCTTCTTGTTTTATTATAATTGAATGATAGATACATATGTATATGTAAGGAGCGCCAAGCATTTAAAGTTGAGACTTCTGAGGGGACAAAGGGGTCTGAAAGAGGACAGCAATAGTGCACATAACCCTGTAAGGTATACAAAAGTTCCCCAGGACTTGAACTGAGACTACAGATCTTATGGTGTTATAAGTACACAGGGGGCTGACATTAATTAAAAGTAATTAAAAAAACTACAGGGCTGTAAGTTAGTCAGTGTTCTGATATCATACAAACTATAGAGCTGTATGGTAGACAGTGTTCTGATACTTATACAAACTGAGAATATGGGTAGCTGGTGTTCTGATATTCATACAAACCGATGCTACAAGTAACAGCAGGTCTCTTAGCCACAGTTCTGTCATTTTATACAACAATCCATCTCTAAGTTAAACAGTCCTCGGATGTTTAATACAAACCATGGCTATAAACTAGCTGGTGTTATGATATTAAAACAACCCATGGCAATAAGTTAGCAGGTGTTCTGATATTAACACAGACCATAGTTATGTTAGCTGGTGTTCTGATATTAACTTAGGCCATGGCTGTAAGTTAGCAGGGGTTCTGATATTAACTTAGGCCAAGGAGGAGGAGGATTTGATTTGCATATGAATCAACAAAGGTGAAGGGGGGGTTCTGTGGGAAGATGACGTGGACTGTAATAAAATGATCAACAGTTGTAACATATAGAACTGAATAAAAATTCCTTCTAGGTAAAATATTTGTTAGTAAAACATAGTCATAAAAACGGATGCCATGTAAGAGCATGCTTGTAAGCCGCAGTTGGGATATTTATACAAAAATCCATCTCTAAGTTAGACAGGCCGCTGACGTTTAATACAAACCAAGACTGTAAAATAGATGGTTTTCTGATATTAACACAGGTCATGGCTGTAAGGTAGCCAGTGTTCTGATATTAACACAGGCCATAGCTGTACGTTAGCAGCTGTTCTGATATTAAAACAAACCATGGCTATATGTTAGCTGGTGTTATGATATTAACACCGACCATAGCGGTTTTTTTTTTTTTTTTATGCTATCAAATAAGTTTTCATAAAATCCATGACTGAACCCATTTAATCAATGAACTTCCTTTCAAACCATGTTTATTCCTAAAAAGAAACCAGGGATAATATTTTGTGTAGACCTAAAGTATACTTAACGAATAAATATATTAGTATAAACTAACAACAAACCATGAACATGCTTATTAACTAGAGTAGTCTTCTTGTTTTATTATAATTGAATGATAGATACATATGTATATGTAAGGAGCTCCAAGTATTTAAAGTTGAGACTTCTGAGGGGACAAAGGGGTCTGAAAGAGGACAGCAATAGTGCACATAACCCTGTAAGGTATACAAAAGTTCCCCAGGACTTGAACTGAGACTACAGATGTTATGGTGTTATAAGTACACAGGGGGCTGACATTAATTAAAAGTAATTAAAAAAAAAAAACTATAGGGCTGTAAGTTAGTCAGTGTTCTGATATCATACAAACTATAGAGCTGTATGGTAGACAGTGTTCTGATACTTATACAAACTGAGAATATGGTTAGCTGGTGTTCTGATATTCATACAAACCGATGCTACAAGTAACAGCAGGTCTGTTAGCTACAGTTCTGTCATTTTATACAACAATCCATCTCTAAGTTAAACAGTCCTCTGACGTTTAATACAAACCATGGCTATAAATTAGCTGGTGTTATGATATTAAAACAACCCATGGCAATTAGTTAGCAGGTACTCTGATATTAACACAGACCATAGTTATATGTTAGCTGGTGTTCTGATGTTAACTTAGGCCATAGCTATATGTTAGCCGGGGTTCTGATATTAACACAGGCCATAGCTATATGTTAGCTGGTGTTCTGATATTAACGTAGGCCATAGCTATATGTTAGTCGGTGTTCTGATATTAACTTAGGCTATGGCTGTAGGCTAGCAGGGGGTTCTGATATGTATACTGACTATTGAGCTATAAATTAGCTAGTGTTCTGACATTCACACAAACCATGGCTATAAGTTAGAGGGTAGCTGTGATATTATATGCGGAGATATAGTGCCAGCTTATGCAAATATTTGAGGATAACCAATGGAGGAGCTGATGCTGTATGTAACTTTGTTCTGTTTCTTTCAACAGTTATGACTTCCAATCAGTTTTAATACAAACAGATGAACTGTACCAAGCTAGCATGCCTTTGGAACTATACCAATTCAATTAGTCATCTTGAAATTACTTATATGACCTATAACTTGTAATAATAACTACAACTTCATACAATTAAAAAAAAAAAAAAAAAATTGTATGTGTATGAATGCAAATTTGACTAATTAAAAATGTCTTACTTTTTGTGTGACGTAAGCACCCATTTAAGCGGTCAAGGAGTTCCAGCTGCTCAACGTCAGTAGGAACATGCGTTATGAAAGGTAAAAATAATATGAATTATAAACGCAAGCATTCAATACTAAACTATTAATACAGCACAGTATGATAGTTAGCTTACTATGTGTTTTGTATAGTATGGAGCATCAGTACAACTTTGTAAAATGTATTTAGAATTATGGATATAAAAAATAAA